>CAXIVR010000001.1:77055208-77655208 GCA_964035755.1 Teleogryllus oceanicus | reverse complement strand
ACCCCAAGGATAATGTGATTTACGGAACTAAATCATAACATCGGACACTTTTTTCCCCCATTGATAATGTTGAGGACAATAAATAAACAGATAAATGGATTGCTCATATGAAATAGTATACATATCTATTATTACCTCAATTTTCATTTTTTAGCGAGTTAAGATTCTGAGTGACTTAATATCTATTGCTATAATATGTAGTACATGTCTATTGTATTTGTTTTGTAGTTAATAATTACAGTGCTGTTCAAGTTTCCCATACAATCTTTCAATAAATTTGTGCCTAATTAACTTTGACTTTCTTTACACAATATGTCGCTACCCCTGTACTATACTGCACAAACTCAAAACTCCTTCTATTGAGATATCAAGAGAAAAATACTTAAAATACAGATATAAATTTATTGTATTGTATTTATTAAATTTTTATGTTTTTGAAGCATTTGTTTAAAGCAATACAGTGATTTCTCAGTAGTAGGATTTTGGGGTTTGTGCATTACAGTACTGGAGATGCGATGATACTTCACTGATTCTAATAGTGAAGCCTTACTTTCACTGATTGCACCAGCTATGTATTCCACTGGATCAATTAGTTTTCAGAGATTTCACTGATTCAAACAGTGAAGTTTCACTGATTCAAAAAGTGGACCCGTTTTTCACTGATTCATTCAGTTCAATTCACTGATAGCCAGTGGCAGGGTTATAACTGACACAATCAGTGAATAGTCACTGTCAATCAGTAGTTTTTCATTGATTCGACCTTTCAGACCGAAGTGCCGAGAAAAATTTTAAAAGCTTATTTTCGAATTTTTTGGAGCGAACTTCTCCATGTCATTAAGAAGTCACTAGTACTACTGTTAGAGGGAAATAAGAAAAGAAGTGACATTATGAGGATGGTACAGGAATGAGATGGTACAGATGAGGATCAAGGAATCATGAGGATCATTGGAATTATTGAACGGAAAATGGAAGTGACACTAATTTGATACTCCAGCGCCTCTGACCGGGAGGACCTAGGTTCGAGTCCTGACGGCGACAGGATTTTCAACACGCTTCTCAGCTAGGTCGAATTCCGTCGCTGTCTGGAGGAGAATTCTAGCGGCAGGCTGCTCTGATCGGTAGTTTTCTGTGGTTTCTGCGATCAACACCAGGCGAATGCCGGATCAGTACCCTACCAAACGGGCCACGGACCGCGCGCGATCTGTCCTATCACATATTCATACATATTCATACACATATTCACACATACTATCACATATTCCGGGAGACCAATCGGGAGCTCAGAGCTTGTCTCGGCTGGAGCGGTGCCCCATTGATGGGAGAGTCCTGGTTAGGGGGAAACCCCACTAGCCGACGGTAGGTCGGCGCCGGATCTCGCCATCCAGCGGGGGAAGATCGCCGCCATCTCCAGAGAAAAAACAAGCACTACTCTAACGGGACTAATGACCAAAGCAGTTGATGTGCCCGGAAACACGAAACAAGCAATCAATCAATAAATCTAATTTGAAAACAATTCTTTAACTTCATGAATTACTTATGATATATGATTAAACTACTAAATTAACTTAGTGAACAATACGTCGTTAAATATGTAACCATACAAATTGAATTTGTCCGGCCATTTTTTGATTTTGATTAATTAATTAAAATAATTATTTTAACACGCAATATGTATTCAGATTTTTTATTATTTCAAAAAATGCATATTTTAAGACTGCGCACAAAAGGCTTTTGTGAGTTTTACGAATGTAATTAAAATTGCTTTTATCAAATGTCGTGGATGTTTATGAACAAATGATTTGTTAACAGTTGGTGAAATGTGAATAAATATAATGTAGGAAGGATATAATATTTCTTAAATTACAACCGTATGCAACGGTACGTATATTTGTTTTTTTTTTCATTCTTCCATCTCTCATTAATTTGACTTATAACTTAGAGTTAATGCAAAATCGACTCGTGCGTTAGGTGGGCAACTTGTACTGCATATTTTGCACACTTGGGCTATTTACGTTATTTAAATGTAATGTGTATGGAAATTGTATTTTACTTCTTTAATTACACTTCCCGATTAAAATCGTTCCTGTATAAATATACGCACTGACGCTAAATAAATTAGGTATAATTATATAAGACGTAAATAAATTTTCAAAACTGTTGTTCGTTCATCTTAAGGAAGATAGCCGTTTTCATCTAATAGCTATTACTGCCCAAAACAGAACACATATCTTTATTTTAAATTAAATAAGCGTGAACCTTGACTTCATTTCACGTAAGAAAAGAGCAGTAACCGTATCATTTTCATGTTTTCAAAAAATGTTTCCTCCTCTTTCAAACTGCAGGGCCATTTGCTTCCTGATTTAAGTCCGACAATCACAAAAAATCTGTCCGGAAAATTAGATCTCAGTTCCTAACGAGAACCACATTGCCGGCAAGTCAACCGCCTGCGCAGCCGACAAGCAGCGTGGCTCTGCATCCCACAGCCTCTTCGTTGCCATCTCGTTGGCTCGCACAGCACGATGCAATCTCGCACCATTCCCAGTCGTCTCATCTTGTAAGCTGCTTCTCCAACCTCGTCTTTTCAACTCGACGCCAGCTTCTTTCCATCTGCCTGCATTTCATCGAGTAACACTGCCGTTGCGCCATCCGTGCTAATCGCCTTGCAACCCTCGCCAGTGTCGCTCTGCCTGCTCAGATTCCCTCCGACTTTGTAATCCTAAAAATAATATTGTCTCCGTCACCATCTTATTGTTAACTGAATGGCTGTTAAAGTATCTGATCAGTTTTAGAGTATTTTTTATTTACTTTCTCCCTTCAAATTACTCTGGCGGGTCGCAATATAATTTTTGTTCAGTCAATGTACTCCCAACGTTTACTTCATGTCATATCAAACAATTTTGTTTGCTTGTAAAAAACGCGTTACGTTGGGAAGTTAAAAGAAAGTCCTCAGCTGCATCTCTATAATGTATGGTTTGTTAGTCAGCTTAAATTTGACAACAAAATGTGGTAATAATTTCTAGAAATCTTAATGTAAATGAATCAATAAAAACAAAAGAAAAAATAGGAAATCACTTCACTACATCTCAACGCCCAATCGCCAGTTGTCACCAAGCCATATAATCAACATAGTCCTAATTTTCATTACTGAAATCGATCCCAATGTCAATTACAAATTCGGTGCACATTTTTTTCCATATAATACGATAATCAACACATAATTATCATTCATTAATTCATTCATTCATTCTTTAAATATTATAAAGACTTTGTGAAAATGAAATTAAGGAAAACTCATGTTAACATCCCCACACGATTACATAATCTACGTCTATACTAGATAATATGTAGTTCGTTTGCACGCGGTTTTATTGCTATAATTCTATGCCTTCTTCGTGTATCTCTCCCGATTTCGCGCAATGTATTAATCCCAGCACAGCCACATACGCATATAGATTTAAACAACAAAGATCATGAACTGTTTAACACGCAGTTTCTCTATTAGAACTATTAGCTTTATGATGGTAATTTATTCGATGTTATTCAATTCACTGTGACATACAAAAACGATCCTTTCCCTGTTCATACGCTATTCCTCCTAGTGCAGAATATTGGTAAGGGTCACTAATGTGAAATTTTCTCAGTCATTAGTCACAGTGAAGAACTTCCCTTACAATAGGGTTAAGCGCCATATTTTTTAAAACTGACATTTCACTATGTACTGCTTTGTGCAGCACTTTACAAAGGACTAGGGTGAATTTGTTTGTTTCCAGAATGTGTTCCTCAGAACTGACAATCGCTTATCAAACAAATGGAAGTGTTCAAATTCATTTATTTCTCTTTAATTCAACAGATAAGCGCACGATAAAATATTCTGGGACATGCGTTATCCGATCGCGGTAACGTGATTGTACGAAAAATATACAATATGTCAACAAGTAAATAAGCAAATCTTCTCGTACTTTCTTGTCACTACGGCAATGCTCAACCGTCCCCCACTAGTTTCGTTCGTCGGCACCGTACTTTGTGTCTCCTTCCCCGCGCCCGCTAGCATACCGTCGCCGCCTCGTCCCCGGCCCCGCCCCCGCTGGCAACGAGCGTGCGATGCCGAGTGCGCGGGCCGACGCTAAACGAACGCTAAAGATGCGACACAAGAACGAGCTTTTGAATTGCTGTTCTGCTAATTACCAAGGGCGGAGCGAAGCCGCGTCGTCGCTGCCGCCGGCAACGCCTCTGCCGCCCCCGCCGCGCCGCCGCCCCGCCGCCCCGCCGCCCACGCTCCCGCCCACGCCGCCCGGCCCCGCCGCCCCGCCGCCCCGCCGCCCCCGCCGCCCCCGCCGCCCCGCCGCCCCGCCGCCCCGCCGCCCCCGCCGCCCCGCCGCCCCGCCGCCCCGCCGCCCCCGCCGCCCCGCCGCCCCGCCGCCCCGCCGCCCCGCCGCCCCGCCGTCCCCACCGCCTCCGTCGCCTCCGTCACCCCCCGCCGCCGCCGACAGAGCGGCCGTAACTCCGCACAATGGACCCGATCGCGCGCTGCTATTAGAATATTAATAGGCCACGCGCCAGAGGAGAGCAACGTGCTCTAGCTTCGCCCGTTCCCTGCTGCTGCCTCGCTTCGTCCACGCCGCTCGCCCACACACGCCCCTCCCCGCGCGCTGCCCGCCCCCGGTGGCCCACTTTTGGCGCGGTCCCGCTCCCCGACAGTACTGCAGACATCTTCCCGCGCCGTTTCCTTCACCTTGGTGTTCCCATTGCCTTTTCCGCCGTCGCCGCCTCGCCTGCTTCTCCTTCCGCCCCCACTGCCGTCGGCGCCTCCGTATTCCATGGCGTCGCTTCGCGTGTTAGCACACAGCGCTGACAATGAGGTGATCTGTGCTCCACTTACGTTGCTTCATCTAATGAAAAATATGTTTTCTGAAGCGGCGTGGCGAGAGGTGGGAAAAAGAGGTGGTAAGATGGGCGGGCTACAAAGAGATAACATTTCGTGGCGTCTTTCCTCAAATCGGCTCATTAGCTACGTGATCATGGAGTCCCACGGTTTGATTCACCTTGGTGACTTGTTTGAGGCAAATTCATTAAATTAGAAAATAATTCGAAATCGAGATTAGTTCCACCACAACCTAGACCCCAATATTAGTTCTTCTTTCTCGAGTCTCCTGTATGTAGTATAGAGAAGGTTATCTAATGTTGCAAAAATTGATCTCTAGGTTTTGACAGAAATGAGCGTTGTGTGATCCCAATACTGAAAGTATTTGTTCAAAACGACACTTCTACGCAACCATTATAAAAAATACGAGCAAGTATGTGTTTTTGTAGCACCAAACGTTTCTGATGTTTTTATTTGCTCTCTGTTAAGGAACATCTTGAGAATAATAAATGAGCTTTTGATCGTCACATTTTCGTTTTCATCGAATTTAGGGATTACTCTAAGAAGCTTGTTATACTATATTGTGGGGGGAATATACTATATATTCTTACTTTCCTTCCCTCTACTTACTTCACTACAACATATGTGGTAGATTTAGTGAAAGTGTATGTGTATGTGTGGGTGGGTGGGTGTGTCGGCGTGTGTAAGAAGAAGGAGGGGACAAGATAGCTCGCGTTTCGTGGCCCGTTTGTTGAAGTACTACTCCCTCATTTACCTGTTATTGATTGAAGAAATTACGGAAAACTATCGATAAGAGAAGCCGAGCTCTACAGTTCTCCTCCAGATTGTTATTTAATTCGACCCAGCTTTGAAGCTAGTGTCAGATTGGGAGAAGGAGAAGGAAAAGAAGGGAAAAAGTGACGAAAAAGAATAAAGAATGAAAACAAAACATAAAAAAGAATATAGAATGAAGTCTTCCTACACATTCAGAAAAATTATATAAGGTTTCTTTTCGTGTTTCAAAACAGGTCAGCAATTATTACCACTACTAAGAAGTTGATGATTAAAACTAAAAAGTACTAATAAATTTTCTCTGATTATTAGCTTCTGGTTTGCATAATTTTTGCAACCTCTTGGCTCAATTTTCTGAGCAGTCTACGACTAGACATTTAATAGCGTTTGACTGTTAGCGTTCAGTATTTGATCTACAGTCAGGATGTCTTTACATTCTCGTGACACTGATCTGTCGCTAAGTATTGAGCCCGTATGACGAGTCAAATATGTCTCATACGACCGTCTATAAGTAGCATATAATCGTAGGCTCTAACAAAACAGAACACTTCTTCGCTTTAACCTAGCGAAATGTATATAGTGACATCCGATAACTGACATTTTAAACTGGAAACACTTTTCAGATTGACGTCATAAATTTCATAGAAAAGCAATAAAAGAAAAAACACCACTGCTGTGCTCTATGCAACAGCACGCAAGTTCACAGAAACGCTGCAAATTGATACAACGTATGTAAAATGAAGGAATTTTTTGAAAAAATTCCAATGCACGAGCGGTATTTAATAAGATAATTCAATGAATGAAATAATATTCAACAGAGTTTCAAAATTTGTCAAATATTAATAACACGGATTGGTTCCATCAACTTTCTTTAACATGTAACTTGAACCATGGCCATCTCTCTTCTTTAGCATAAAGAGCACACCACTTTCTAAGACCGATGAATCACAGTTTATGATTGGGCGGAATAGGTGTGAAAAATTTAATAAAAAAACAATATTTTAAAAATTCACCGCCATGATTCCGCCTCACCAGATGTATTGTTAAACGCTATTGATATTAATTTCACGAGTGGAAATAGCCAGTGTAAATATAAATTGAGAAAATAGAGAGCTAACTCGAAGGCGATATTAATATATACAAGATATTAATATAATTTTCTAGCGAGAAAAATTCAAAATACTGTTAATAAGAATTATTTCTTCTTCTTCTTCTTCTTCTTCTTCTTATTATTATTATTATTATTATTATTATTATTATTATTATTATTATTATTATTATTATTATTATAGCTCGGAAATTTGGGAAAATGCCTTTTTGTTACTGTTCTCATTTAATAACTTAACAATACCAGTCAATCGTACTTCTGGGGTTGTTTTATTAGATTTTCATTTTCCCTTTTCTGCCTTTTTAGCTTTGATGACTATTTTTGCCATTTTGTCTTATTTTTGCCTTTTACTGCCGTTTACATCAGTTTTGCTTTTTTCTTCTCCTGGCACTGATTTCGATCAAGTTGTATATATACTTGCAAGCCTGGATAACACGAAGGCACGGTCGTGTTTTGTCTTTCAGCGGAAGTAGATGCTATGTTAAAAATGTGAATAAAAAAGGTAGATGATTCTAGTCAATATTCTTTTTATTCCTTCATGAATGCTGACGAGCATTGTTCGCTCACGAGGAATTCCATCTTACTTTTCAGTATGATCTCCAATCGCTTTAGAGGACAGCTCTCTTTCTATATGATTTACCCTTCGCAATGCTGGCGTGGCGATTACACAAGTGCGAAAGAAGAACAATACAATTCCGTTCTAACTGTGCCATTTCAAAATTTAATAACAGTTTTTGTGTCGAAAATTCGCCGTTTTCCGGCGCCCGATTACAAAACTTTCTTTTCGAACGTACGTAAGGGCGAGAAAATAAAAAGAGTCCCAATAGCATTTCCACGAGACAACGTCTAAAGTAAAACAAATTCGTGGCTATCACACCGGATGACCACATGGAATGAAGATTACAAAGAAAACATCGTTTCCTTACATGTTAAGTGTTAATATAAATTTTAGAATTAGAATAAAAACGCTAATCATTTTTATTATTATTTTTTACAAAAAATATTTTAAATGTGATTCTCATTTTTATATGCCTATTTACTCCCCTACTTTAACTAGCATAAATGAATTTTTGAATGCCTATTTTATTTAAAGTAAAATATTTTTGCCTACCTATTTCAGGTAAAATAAATGCCCGAACTACCGCCCTCTAATTATTATTAATAGTTTTAGTTCGTACCCAAATCACTATGGGATGTTTGCCTCTTCCCTGCCTACGTATGCCGGTTATGTGTGGGAAATGTTATGTTCGGAATAATACACGCTTTAAACAAACACAGATTTATTAACAACACAGAAAGTACATTAGGTACACTTCCAGAATCCAAAGAATGTACCAAAAACAACAGCCAAAATCGAAAACCAAGAGCCCAGGAGATGTACCAAAAACTAGCAGAGTTCAACCGATAAATATCACAGAAAAAAAAACAATAATCTTGCCGGGCCAATGATCACTTTAACACGGTACAAATCTCCTAGCTCAACTTCACTCAATAACCAAACACTAGCGATCTGCTCTCTGGCTGGCGGCGCCCGCTCTTAAAGCGGGCGGCGCTGCAGACTCGCTGACCCGCTGCTGGCTCTCCGGCCAGCTCGTCTTCAGGGATTGGGCGGCGCCTTTTCTGCTCCGCCGCCTCCGCCGACTCCCTCGATCGCCGCTGAGCGCTGCCCCCTAGGCGCGCTCTTCAAAAGTTGCTACACAGCCGCGATAGGAAAGGACTGGGCATATTTATCCCCGACGTCCAGTCTGCACTGGGGGAGATGGATGAGAGAGGAAGGATAACCGCGCCGGGCGTGACTTGTGGCGTGAGGTGCTGCTCCGACATTCCCGGAATCATCTTTTGATCACTGGAGGAGATCAGGAAAATCAGGGCCACCATCCATCAATCGGCATATAAAATCTATTTCACCAGGCTCCATAAACTCGCTTATGATCAAGCAAACGTCTGGCACCTGCCTGGGATCCAAACCGTCACCATACAGCTCGACCACTAGGCTTTGCAATTTTGCTTACCGCTAGAGCTGCAACTTAGTAGTAATTATCATAATATAAACAAAATCGTTAATCTGTAAGGACGATATAAAACTTGTCTGAACAGTTTAACTTGACATGCGTAATCCTAAGTTGCGTGTGCAGAGGTTCAAAATATAGAGAAGAATGGGAAATCGTTCATGAACGGAATGACTTTATCAGCCAATCGCGATGGTATGGTCTAAAGAAAAGATAGAATACTTGTGCAATATTAGGACTCAATTTCAGTTTTATGCTTTATTCTTCTTACAGCTAGCATAATTATAGCTAATAATAATAATAATAATAATAATAATAATAATAATAATAATAATAATAATAATAATAATTGCAGCAGCTACCACAACTATCTTCATAGGCATTTCAAAAACATTCGACAAAGTATGGCATCATGGCTTGTTGTACAAATTAAAACAAAAAGACCCCGTATTACATATTCAACATAATCAAAAGTTTCCTCAAGGACAGAGAGTTCAGAGTTAAAGTAAACATTGCCAACTCAAATCTTCACAAAATTTCACCAGAAATCCCGCAAGGCTCACCACTATCACCAACCCTATTTAACATTTTCATTTCAGATTATCCATTTTTAATTAACTCTCAAATAGCAGACGACACAGCACTTTTTGTCAAACATCATGTATTACAAACAGCAATCAATTACCTTCCGGATGATCTTAATCTATTCACAGACTAGTCGGATCAGTGGAATATCAAAATCAACCACAGTAAAACACAAGCAAAACATTTTCACTGCGACAAATTAAACCACATACACAATTAAAAATAAATAATATTCCTATCGAATGAGTAGATAATTCCCAACCTCTTAAATATCTCGGTGTACTTCTTGATACTAAACTCAAATGGAATAAACCTTTGCAATCCACAATCAACAAAACTGAAGCAAAAGTGGTACAACTTTATCCACTAATCAATAACAAATCCAATCTAAATTTAGATACTCGAAAATTAATTTATAAATATATTATACGACCAACACTTACCTATATCTGTCCAATTTGGAAATACTGTCAAAACTGACCTGAATAATTTACAAATTACACAAAATAAAATCTTACGAAAAATAGTAAAAGCACCATGCTCATTTCAAACACACAAATACATGATGAATTACAAATCCCAAACATAACATGCTTAAAAACAAATAAAGCTCAAAAAGTTTTCGATCTTTTGTCTGCAACTCGAGCCAAAGATTCCAATTTAGGTCAAAGGAGAGTTAGGTCTCCGAATAAAATCAAAATTTCCAAGAAACTGGTTTCCCCCAAAATATTCTTCCATCTGCAACTTGTGCCAAAGATTTCAATGTAGGTCAAACTGGTGAGTTAGGTCTCCCAATAAAATCGTTTCGCACCCCTCAAATGAATATTGTGTAAATAGATTAAATTTATAATTACTTATACCAAAACTCCTGCAATAATCTGCTGTTATCTGTCTGTCAATAATCTGTTATTAGTCTATTAAAACTAAATGTCTTAGTTACCTGATGGGAACCCGCAGTTAAGCTAATAACTAAATGCTAATGAACTGGCAAAAATTGACTTCTCTGAAAAAAGTGTATTGTTGAACAGATAGAAAATAAACACAAAAGGTTAGCATATTACTCAATTGTTGTAATTACCATAACACTGCAGAATTATTCTCGTAACAATGTTGTAAGCTTTTATTCAGCATTGAACACGAAGTCATTCTCCTGGTACTTATTTTGTGATCATGGTCATTGCCTTTTTAACCCTTTTGGAATGTGACTTGGCGCAGTCGTTTGTATCCGGGATTCCCAGACTATCACCCAACCAGGAACCCCGGGTGTCTAGAACTCCTTAAACAGAGCTCACGAAGCGTGGTTAAGCAGTTCGGCTACCGACGCCGGCACCGCCAAGTTGCGCAGATTGCATAACCGAATGGTGGTAGACCTGCAGAGTGTTTCGAGCCCCCTCATAATCTACGCCATGTCTATTTTCTCGGAATTAGATTTTCATATATCACGATTGAATCTGACATCTTTAACTCTGTAAGTTAGCTTACATTACCCACATTACTCATTTCTCAAGGCTCTGTGCCAATGTCTTTCATTCCCAACGTCCGTTTTGAATTACCCTTTTCGCCGATTTGCGTGACGTTCTGCACCACAATACGTCGATACGTAAAACAGATTACACGTGGCTTCCAGAGAAACTCCCAAGTCGTGAAATCTAGTATGTATTTTGTGCATTTAGGTCTGCAGTGCACTGAATGAATAAAACATGTCAATGAGAAAGACAGAGAGATTGACATGAGATGGTAACTAATCTATGAAGTTTAACCCTAGATGGCAACTGGGCGACCAGAAGATTTAATATTTGGTTAATAATAAAATACAATATTTTTTTAGATTATTCTTTCCTTATTTGTGTGTCTTGATAGAAAATATCGGAAGAAACAGTTGAAGTAATATTACCCATAAGTTGACTTGCATTTCTGTCAGTATGAATGGTTCACGAAGAGGGAAATTTAAAAAAAAATGATTAAAACGGATGTCCTACAGTATTAATAAATTTTATGGAATTTAATATTACTAAAAAGTATGGAAGCCAAGTAAAATAACAAAAATTAGAATATGTAATAGCCCCGAATAATTACAAACTCTTTCTTCGTTATAATTTTGCAAAAAATTGCATTAACTCAAAGCACAATAAGTGCACGATAATATTTATTAATCTGACAACATGCCAGTACATATTTAAACAGCTCTCATGCTGCCGGCGAAAAAACGCTAGTTCTACAAAGAAGAAAAGCATATTATGACCAAGAACAAAATATCACCGTGCCTAGTTAGAAACTCTATATTATCAATTAAAAAAAGCAATATTGGGAAAAAGTAACACTTTGCATGAAATTTTAATATTAATCAAGATAAGGAGACCCAAATTCAGCACGTATTTTAAACGCAAAATATTCTGCAGCTAGAAATATCCATTACTGCGATTCTAGAGGTATTCAAATCCATAGGTAACGAAAGGAAATTGCAAATTGTTTCTATCTACGTGTTCCTCAGCGCTCGTACTGAACTGAGAGATGGTTAAAACTAATACGGCGTTAATCGACTTTTAAAAACAACGTGTTTTTTGGAGACCAAATAGTTGAATTTTTTTTCTACTAGCAAATTTATTTATTTTATAGAAAGAAAAAAGAGAACACAACAATTTCAAATATGAAAATAAGTATATTTTGTGCACGTATTAGAAAACGAAAAATAGTAATATAAGTACTTGCAAGAATATAACTTTTATTATATGCTTACCTCAAAGAAAAGTAGAGCCTAAGAACATTAACGTACGATTTCCCATAACTTTTGCCGCAGTAATTGTACCGTTCTGCGTGTCCACTGATGTCAGAGCTATAAATTTCTCACGCACGTTTTATCAGTCAGCGAAAGCGTACGCCCGCACGCTCTATCGAAGCTGGAAACGTATGCAGGCGTCCCGTGATCTCTGCAGTAGCGTCGCCGGCCTGTTCATGTTCATGTTCATGCGCAAGCGTACGCGTGAGGAAACCTGTAAATGCTGGGTTTGTAGAGAAGGCGGCGGTGGCGGCGGCGGCATGAGTTATGTACCGCTCCGGCTCTGGCCTAGATTCAGCTGAGAGAAACAGCGGACACTGCAGGCAAAGCGACCGCCACCACGGGAAGACACGAACTCGGAGCCTCCAGCCCGGGACGAGAAAGAGGAGGAGGTCGGGGACAGGGAAGAGGACGGGGACGGGGACGGGGACGAGGACGAGGACGGCGAGCTAAACTCGCGACCGCAGCATTCGGCGACAGTTCCCGCGTTATTTATTCTCCAGATACTCCGCACAAATCATTTTAATGAATGTACGCACGTTGCTCGGCGCCACTTCCAACATCAATTTGACAACAAGTATTGCCCCGCCAGATTTATGAACACTACACTACGATGGGGAAGGAACAGAGAGATTAAATATGGTGGTTTGCGTTAAGTGCTTAAGAGAGTTAAAGGGAGCCATTCGAAATGCAGCATGCTCAAGAAAAAAATTCAAAATACCTAATCAATATATCTTAAGACATCGTGTTGTGTACGTACATTCATTTATGAATATTTTCAGATATTAAATGTTGAAAAATAGCAATATTATAGTCGTAATTTTATTAGAGTACCCACATTTTTTCCATTTCTCACTATAAAAGACGTCTCATCCGCTTAGCCATTGCTCATTCGCTAAATCACCAATCTTTCCGTTAATACTAAATTTAATTATCTGACTGAAATTTAATCCTGCCCTTTCAGTTTTTCGAACATGGATAAAATGAAGAAATAAAAAACAGGAATCTTAGTGGAAAAATAAAGTTTTATTTATTATTACACGAGTAAGAAACTTCAGTTTGATAATAATTTAAAACTACAAAAATTGTGCATTTGAAAGAAAACACAATTAAATGACTGAGTCACGGTCACAATAGTCTACTGCCCATAATTTAAATATCAGCAGACTGTGTGAATAGAATATTTATCCCAAATGAAATTTTGTTTCTTAGAATATTCAAGAAATAAAAAATACCAAAAATTGGCACCCAATATTTGAACAAAAAAGTCAACACACTAGTTTGGGCACAATTTTAATCATTTTATGACAAATTATTTTCAATGTATTTTTATATCTTAAAACTACTCTGCATTAGGTTTCAGTTGGACATTGAGAGAGGTCGATTGATAGGTTCATTGATTGATGATTCCACGCAAAACTGCTATGGTTATTAGTCTCGTTAATGTAGTGAATGTTTTAACGCGTGAGATGGAGGTGTAGCTTCCCCTTGCGCGGAATTTTCCCCTTCAAGTATCTCCCTCCAGAGCAACACTTCCACAGCTGGGACGAGCTTTATGCTCCCGCGACGGTGGTTGTGTAGTGCATGTAAGAATATGTAACAGCGTACACTGCAGAGAAAGCCACCGTGTAAGGGGAGAGGATAGGAGAAGGAACAGGAAGGATAGATCGCGCGCGCTTCGTGGCCCGTGTGTTAGGGTACTGACCCAGCATTCTTCTGGTGTTGATCGAAAAAAAACACGAAAAACTACCTATCACAGCAGCGGCCGCCAGAAATTTCCGCCAGACAGTGACCTTGCTACGTAGCTAAATGTCGTCGTGCATGTATCGCTACGTGTCGGAACGTGTGTCTCACTAAATGTGTCGCTACGCATGTATGCTACGTGTCGAAAATCCTCCATTGTCGGAACTCGAAATCTAGAAGATCCCGTTCAGAGTCACTGCAGAGAGAGAGAGAGAGAGAGAGAGAGAGAGAGAGGGAGCGACAATGCTGGCTATAAGCTGAACTTGTTCATGTCTGGCCTATGACATGTATTTTTTCATCACTTGGTAGTGGCGTAGATGGATTTTTCATGGAACCATATATCCTATCTGAACATAATCCCGTCTGAAGTCCATTACATCCGTAATCATTCAATTCTCACATCCTCTCACGATTACCCTTCATTTATAGAAAACAAAGAAGAAAGCCACTTCTGACATCACCGGCATACGAAAGGCGAAAACATAAAGGCTTAAGCATCGTACCTCGACTACAATGTGAACAGACGTGTGACTTGTTATGGTTAATACGGCAGAAATAATATATAAATAAAAATGTATAATGTTGCAGGAGATTCTTCAAACAAGCGACGAGTACGTTAACACACACTTTGCAAATCGAAGCTTAGCTATATGCGCGAGTCCTGAAAAGGCGATAGTAATTAAAGGACTCTTCCAAGTTGCTGGTATCCTGATGTCCTGGAGTCTCTACATACCGACCGTAGTTCCTTGAAAATTTCCAGAGCAACATGCAGTGGAGGCTGAGAAAGGTACAGAGAGCGCTTTCGCCTCTCAGTGCATCTGTCTGAACAACAGGAAGAACACGGTAATCTATTAAATACGTCCGGAAAAGACCTGAAAAGCATCAAGTTGTGTTTTTCGTCTGTAGATTGTATTCACTCGTACGTAACCGTCATATCTCGATGCCTCCCACAATGAGAGTAATACGAGATTTTTTTTCCGAAACAGTGAATTAGATAGTAGAATGACAAAATTAGAACAATAACAAACTCTCTTTCGTTTAAAATGAGCATTGGAAAGTATTCGTTGTGGTAGAACGTAGGAGTCATTTGCTGTTGGAAGTGATGTATCATTACGGTTACGAGTTTGCAACTATCCTGCGTAACAATGGTATCATTGCTAACTTGCTGGAACTGCAGCAAAATATTAATTGTATGCCAAGAAAAATTAATTTAATATGTTTATTTGCTAGTTTTTTTAAAATTCATGGTTGCCACACCATCTAAAATTGTTGAAGCTTAGTGGATAGTTTAAAACTATCGGTGGTCAATTTATTAACATGGTGGCAAGTAATCTTTATAGAACTGGAATGATGTCATTGCTCCACACAATTTTAAGTGAAAAAGGGGAAAAGGATTTCCTAAATAGGAAATAATAATATTAAACCATTAAAGCGATTTTTTTGCACTTGTGAATAAGATTTTCGAATTTAATTCGTCCGTGAGATGCAATGTGCTGACTGTAGATAACAAGAGACGTAAATAAATAAATAATTCTGTCCTTTTTTTCACAGAAAATATGGGTAATTTCATTTTATAACAATTTTATGTAAGATGGGAGAAGTAATACCTAATCAGTTACGGTCGCATAAAACGGCTGCAACTGCAATCAGCATATAAAGTAACAAAGATTTTAGATTCGAATGGTGTGTAAGGCACTGTAGATTTATGGAATGAACTGTGTGCTACAAGCGAAAAGGAAAACCGTTACCTTACCACTTAATGAACACATTATAACTCATTAATTCGCAACTGTCTACTGAAATTAAAGAAAAGAGGCCAACATAAACAGTTGCCACATATTTGAATTTCTGATAACGAGAGAACATAAAATGAGGCGTGACCAATTGTCGTAACAATAGCGTGATACGCTTGCTTACCAATAGTACCAACCTGCGGCACAATACTTCTCTACAAGTAGTAACTTCCAAACAAAGAAAATTAATAAGATAATTTATTTCCGATATCACATTCGAAACTCCGTGCCAGCGAAATGTCAACAAAATCTCATGTAAGAGTAAACGAATGGTAGTTCACGGGGATGAATGCTTCATGGCCAAGACACCTTGTTGAGTTGAAAGTTCTGCCCTGAACCCAACAGGGATTAGCTTTCAGTCATTTGGTGAGTGTGTCTTAGTTTATTCTCAATCATGCGCATAATGAAGTATTAAATCAACAAAACACAATCCGTAGGGAATGTCTTTAATCTCGAGACCGAGCTATCTTTCAGGAATATTTCATCCAAAATCATCCTTTTTATTGAATTCGTATGCCTTTCAACATTGCAAATTGTTACGTAAGGAACATTTTTAAAGTGATACTAGCATGATTCTTTCATGCAGTAAAACTATTTCACAGATACTGACTCAATTTCACGTACGTGAATTGTCATATCAACTAATATTTTTCTTTTTTGGAGAAACCCAAAATAATGTAGTGTCCTCTTTTGTTCCAGATCAGTATGAACAATGTTTCTGATCCAATATTCAGTTCACAAAGATATGCTTCACCAGCCAGACCTAAACAATATCGTTCAATTAGTTTCAAACCAATGACCTTGTTCAATCGAATGAATAAAATTAACGTAGAGCATATGTTATATGAGTAGATAATTTGGTGGTTCCTGAAAGCTGCAAAAATGGATTCATTAAATCCAGGCACCCTTTGTATGGGCGATTACCAAAGAATTTTCGCAACTGTCCGAGCAATTGTCAGCAAAGTTTTTATAAATGGGTCGACTCCCAATCATATTCATCCTCTTCCTTTGTTTTCTACGCTTCTCTCGGGTCATACCACACCGTTGCACACAGAAGCTAATTCTACGAACAAGCAAATTTCACCAATTAACCTCTGGACCAGACATTTTATCCAGGTTTTCAAGATATTTAGTGGTGACGATACTAATGGTATTTTCGATCTATAGAAGAGCTCGAGAAAATATTGAACTTTAAAAGGAATGGAAAAGAATTTTTTTGAAAACATACGAAAATAAAATACCAACTGAACACTATGTTTTTACACGAATTATTCAACAATAAGGACAAAAACAAGACTCCTATTTGTTTATAAGCGTATGAGCTTTCCAATTTTCAAGACCTTGAGAGTTCAGAATCTAATAGAAAAATTCATAGATAAATAAAATAAATGTTAAAATTGTCTGTCGTCTCCCAAGCGCCTTGCCTTCCAGACTGAGGGAAAATAGTCAGACTGCTAATTAGTCGACTACCTCGTTAATCATTTCGGAGCAAGTATTCGAACGTAATAGGCGCTTAGAGTAAATGTCAATATTACGTCTGCTTTTCAACAGTACCTTTCAAAAGAGAGTAACCTAATGACATTCTTCAGAGTAAGGGTAAAATATACAAATTGTCAACACTAAAAATGCTATCAGCAGTTTGTAATATTAGTTGAGGATAATAAAGTTCTTAACAATTAGAAAACTTGTAAGTTTGATAAGTTATACTATGCAGATATACACCACGAATTGTGTAAAATTAGTTTTTCCAATTCGGTTAAAAGTATAATGAATAATTTATTCGTAATTAGCAATGGAAATTAATATACGTGTGTGTAGAATTGAAATTAAAAATATAATCTTGTATTGATAATTCGAGTGTTACTGAATGTGAAAATGAAAGGCGGTTGCTAACTAACTGACTTCATAAATTTTGGAGCGTGATGTATTACAAGACACAAGGCATCAGCTACAACCTCTCCATTCCACAACTCACTCCTGGGCGTTCAACGCAGGCTGTCACATCTCTCCGCTGATCATCATTCCTCGCCACCGCGTCCCCGTCCCGTCCGCTGGGTCCTGCCTCTCCTCCCTGTTTCCTCGCCGTGCCCATTTTCCCTCCCGTTCTTCACTGAATCACACTCCCACCCCTGCCCTCACCCTCGCTCTCCGTTCCCTCCCACCCTGTCCTTCCCCCGCTCCGCGCGACCCGCTCCACACCAACCTCACCGAAGGCACAGCGCAGTGAGCAAGAGAGAGTTCTTCCGCCGACTGGTCGCTTCCTGTGGCGGTGGTGACGGCGGGGGGGCGGCGGGGGCGGCGGGGACTGCGGGGGCGGCGGGGCGGCTGGCGCGGCGGTGGCGGTGGGGGCGGTGGGGGCGGCGGGGACGGCGGCGGCGCGCATGTTTTATTGCGTTATGCTGATCCCATGGCTTAGTCCACGGAAACGCCGCGATGCCTTACACACCGATCTGCAACGCCCACCAGACCGCCGCCGTCGCTGCCGCTCGCCCGCTGTGAATACGCGCGAGGTTTTGCGCGGGCGCGAGCGGGGGAGGCAGCGGGGGCGAGAGGGGGGCGGGGTCCTTGCATACGGATGTGAGGGCGACCGCCCCGCCGACCCCAATTCGCAGAAGGTGTAACGCAAACTTCAGCGCCGTCGACAGGGACGACTAAGTTCTCCAGATTAATTACTCCATCTGCTACAGAGGGTGGGGGTAGTTCGTCCTCACGGTGTCGAGACGAATTTCTCCAGCAAAGACGAGGCTCCGCACGTACAAAACAGGCGGCGTAATATTCACCTTGCATCAAGAGAACAGGTACGTTCCCACTTTGAGCGTTATTGCGAATGCTACTAAAATCTCGGAGGAGAGTGAATCCGAGACGCTAATTGAGAGGGCGGGCCTGCGCGTAGAAGGGCGTAGTTGTGTTGACACTTTGCGGTGTTCATTTTAATAACAGACCCAGATCTCCGTAAAGTAAGATATCTGGGACTCGGAGCGTGCTAATTGAAACGAAGACGGATTAAACAGATAGACTCTAAAGCTGTAAGTCCTTGTAGGGCTGCTAAACACGATGCAACAGTCATTTTACCATTTATAATGATGTTAAAATAATTCAAACATCTCTTAACACCTCTTTTAACAATAAATTATTAAAATATTCGTATTTCGTCTGACAAGCCTCTATCATAGATAGCAATTTTATTTCAGTACGGCAAATAGTTCATTTGTTTTGTAAAGGATATCAATGAATACTTGTATTATTTCATGTCTATTGTTGTACCGAATACAACTAACACAAACAACATGAGAAATAGGTTTTGATTTTTATTCACTGTGTAAGTTAACACAAGCAAGCTAATCAATATTGAAACTGCTCGAAAAGTTTGCGAAATGCACATGAAGATGTTATCAATATATAACATTTATTGAAAACATAACGATTACTTCTTAGGTCGCACACTTCACTAATAGGAAACACGCAACCCAAAAGCTACTACTATATGTTGTAAAAAAATGGTTATAAAATATCTCAGAAAATCTGCTTCATTATATATTTTGCCATTTTTCTGTATCTAAACAAACTCCTTCTCATACGAATAATACCTTATTAGATGTACCCACATCACATAAAATTTTCATTTATAAGACAAATTTTTAACATTCGTGTTGCTACAATCGAAATCTTAAATGTTCTTCAGAAACAAATGGTAACTATATATTCCATTTGTATTACATTATTTTATTAAAATATCTTTGAAATGACAGAAATCACCTATATATAATTTCTTGGAAACAGTTCTTTCTCTTAATTTTGTTTTCGCGGATTATGACAACGTTCACTGTATTTTTCTTTAAATAATGTGACACACGAAACTATGTGGTTGTAGAAAGAATATCAAATTTTCCGCTCCGCGCAATGAACCCTTAGCTTCTAAATGGAATTCACGGTATGTCTGAGTTTTTCCGACTTTCAATTGACGTTCCATTAGCATTTCACTAATAATTTTCCAGCAAAAATCATACAGGTCGACAAACACATTTAACGTTTCAATTCAACTCACATTCATTCAGATTCGTCTGAAAATTCCCGCACCTACATATTCTACATTCTCACAGATTTACTAATGCATACATTTCCACACACTATCGCAATTTTGACACGACAACTGACACATTCATACACAAGCAAAGAATTCGCACACAATCGCTCACGTCACTACACGTAGGACTGTATATTCGCTTATTATTTTAAACCTCCTCTTCCTTTCCCATAGGTTGAAGAGAAGCAAAAAAATACACATTTCAATCAATTCCATCCCCCATTTCTGCGCAAAATGTTTACTATTTTGTATCCCGGAAAGTACAAAATATAGCAGAACACTTTCATTCTAAAAAAATACACCATTGAATCACAAATGCGTGGAATTCCCAAAGAGAAACGCCGGCTAGCGTTGACAGCTTTCAGCAAGTCGGAATATTTTAGGGAGAAATTTCCCCTTCTGCACCAGTTTAAAACCTAAACCACGATTCGTTTATGTGCCGGGACGTGCGGACAACCAGGACGATTGTCAAATACTGAACGGCAGCACGACACGATATGCGTGCTACACGCCGCGGAAAACGAGCGTGCCCGCGACTGAACACGCCCGATTCGCGGCGCAACCGCCCGTTCTCGCCTGAAAATCGAAGACACCGTCTAGGAAACCCCGCGATCTCCAGGTAGAAACTTCGTAAATCACATTTTCACTGAGCAGTTATCGAAAGTGAATGAAAATGACTAACGCGAGCAGAGATATTTTACATTTGTTCAAGAAACTGATACACGTTAGGAGTCAAAAACACACAATTACATTCCACAAAGTAATAGATAATCAGGAAATAATCTTACTCATAAATCTCGAAGAATGTTCAAGATGTTTGTGGAGGCATTAAGGAGACCCTAGAAAAATATAATTTATCACCTTACAAAAATGATATACGGGGTGAGTCACGTAATTGTAACACTTCCTGCAATTTTTGAACGGATGCAATGCAGTTTTCACGGAAGTGCATGAGGGAATGGGGCTAATTAATGCATTTATTCATTTCTATTTTATCGTTTGCATTTTTTCGAGATATTGAGGTAACTTGGAAATGCGAGCACTACCACAACAGTTACTCACATATATATAAAGACAAATATTTAGAAATGTCGAAGAAAGAGCTAGAAATTATGGTGGAAAGATCTTTCCACCGTGCTAGAAACGAATCAATCAAGTTTCAGTACGTTGAATTCTGATTGGTTCAGGTGAAACTTACGTTCCTGATTACGTTCGTCATTGTGAATGCTTGTTTTTACGTGTAAATTTTACGGCTAAGTTTACACCATTACATTACTTTTAAGTTTGCATTGGGAATGAGCCCTAATACCGAGTGCCGTTTAAAATATATGAATTTTGCATTTTGTTTCCCTATGATCTGAGCGTCTATATCTTTCATTACACCTATTCTCTAATAGGGATTTTTGAGGAATTGTACTTCGGAATAGGAATAGACGGTGTTTGCACGATCTCTGACCGCGACCCTTGGTTGCGGCCGCACAGCTAACGCTATGTTCGGGGTCTATCTTCCCAATCAAATCACATATCCGTTTCGTCAGTATTCGTTGAACTTAGTTACACGAGACTGCATGCACGACTCACATTTGACCTTACGACCTGGCGCGAAGCTTAGTGGAAAGCTGCATTGAGTTTCAAATTCATCGAAATTCTCGGAACGCATGTTGCCCTGCAAGATACGGGAGAGAAAGTAGTTTCGACTTGCATACACACGTACATACGTCAGAGTGAGGCTCCACACAGACAGTGAACATGCCAAAGGTGAAGAGTAGTTTAAAAACAAAAATTAAATCTTGGATACAAAATTACCCAGGTCTAAAAACCGACGGAAAAGAAATGTTTTCATTCCTTGTGACAAGAGGATTGGAGCGGAGTGGAAATCAAAAATTGATGTACACATCCATACAAGTTACATTATCTTCGTTTTACCTATTATAAGTATATGGAAAGGAGATTTCTCTCCGCCAACATTAAGACATTTTTAAATTTATTGGTAGTCATAAGAAGGTCATTTAGATTAGGAAAAGTAAACTTAATATGGTGCAATCGTTGCTGATAGAGAATCGCGGAGACTCCAAAAACCATTTTTATCAAGATTTATGTAATGCATTGGTTACTTCAAATATTCCTTTTTTTAGTTACAATCAACTTCATTTAAATATTTTTTAGAGAAATATACTGAAAATAAAATATCAAACGAGAGTACGCTTAAGAAAAATTAACTTCCGTTTCACTTTGAATCAACAATGTCTAAAATTAGAAATAAAAGATCAGATATTTTTGTATATATTGAAGTCGATGAGCCACGCCAGAGGAAAATGCCGACGCCAGGGGGAAATATATTTGTAGTTTAATTATTGGTATCCAGAAATCCACCCAAAACCTTATTTAATTTCATGTAAAGAGCTGGCAAAAGCAAATTTTGAAACTGTCTCCTGTTTTGTAATGACAGTTAAAGTGTTTTTTTGTTAAAAATAGCTTCCAAGAAAAGATTTTACATTTTGTGACAGATGGAGCACATTACATGCTTAAAAATGGAAATGCTTCAAAAGCTTTCTACCCTAACATGGTACACGTTACGTGCATTGCACACGCCCTGAATCAAGCAGCCGAATAGATTGCAGAAATATTTCTCCATGTCAACAAAGTAGTTCGCAACAGGAAAAGTTTGTCTTTAAAGCTCTTCAACGTGTGGAATCGTACCGAAATTTAATTGACTGTCCATTACCTCCAGACGTGGTCATAACCACATGGGAAATATAGAAGCTGCTCTGTTATACTGCGAACATTTTACAAAATATAAGGGATTAATTCAAAGATTTGAAGAAGATATTGCATCAGCCATAAAAGAAAAACAAATTTTAAAAGAATACTCAATAAAATCAGAGTTGGCATTTATCAGATCACATGCATGAACTTCTAGTAGCCATAAAAAATCTGAAAGAAAAAAATCTAACTTTAAATGCCCAGATAGGTATTGTTGAACAAATGGAAATTTAAAAAAAAAGGAAAGGCAATTTTTCAAAAATTTAAAGAGGTATTGAACAAAATTCTGGCTATAAGATATTGTTACATTACGACGAAGCTTTAAATGGGAAATATGTCGATTTAGACATTGCACCTAACATTTTAAGCTCCTACAAGAATTAGCCTGTGACAAGTGTCAATGTAGAAAGAAATTTTCCTTGTCTGCAATATATCTTAGATGATAGAAGATATAATTTCTCAGAAAAAAATGGAAATGTACCTACATAATTGTAAATTATAATGAAAACAATTAAGAATAGTTTTGTATAACTTAATTAGGTGTTTCTGATTTTTGAAGGCATTTTTGTATTTTTCATTTTTTGTACTTACATTTTGAATTTTTATACTAATTTAATTTTGTCTGTGAATAATATTTAAAATATAAAATATTATTTGTTTAAATAACATAAACAAACACAATTATATTATCATAAAAGCAGTAAAATCATGTATTATTAACGTTTACATCTAATCCAAAGCGTGAAATAAGTTTATAAATGGATTAACTGGAGTTTTCAGGGTACATAACATCAGTTTGCAAAGTTTTAATATTTTTATTGCATGTTTTTGCACGTTTTGGTGTTTTTACTGCACGAAAATCCGGTCTTTAATTATGAGTGATTAATATTTTGTTAACAATCCTTACAAAAAAACTCATTTCTTTCTATATTCGAAATTCAACTAGTATATCGGCTTAGGGTATGGATCACAGGATTATGAAAACGTGCGCAAAATTCACTTCTTCCCGTAGAACGTCACACACAGCTTTTAACTTTTTTTGGCGTAAATAAGAGTAGCGACCGCTACTGAAACACACGCGGCAGCATGGTAGACAGCGGGTATCGCGGACACTTTCAGAGTGGACACGTGTAGAATGCATCACAACGGGCAGGAAGCGAGGGAGGCCGAACCCAAGGGTGCAGTTCCAGGGAGTATGTGACACACTTGCGTCTTGTCGCAAGACCAGGCACTGGCACCCGGCGGGTGACGACACGGTCATAGCGAGGCTATAAACGCGGTTGGGCCTCAAAAAAGGTCAGCATTGTTCCTCAAACTTTGTCGCGAGACCATCGCGAGATGCCAGTGTGCGTAGGAGGCCGTAAGCTTGCGGGTATGAGCGCTACACTCATGTTAACAGTACATTTGGCAGTTAGCAGATGCTAACGGGTTGCACATGCTCCTGTAGTAAATAGCACTTACGTATATTTGTAAAAAAAAAAACTGTGTATATACCAAAGCCATCTTGTCTGTGAATCCTCCAACCCACGACGTCACAGTATCTTCTGAATCACATTCTCGGTGTTTCTGACATCGCCGTCACGTCACACACTGTTTTTTGACTAAATAATTACTCAAAATACTAAAATACTAAGATATCAATGTTCTACGTTGCCCTTTGGTCACTCGACGAACCCCTCGGTCACTTCTCGGATTCCCAGCAGAAGTCTCCCGCGTGTTCTTATCACTGTCGGCACAGTTTTTTTCTCGATTGTCCTTTTCATTCCTGATTGCATAAGGGGACAAAGCAAGATCTTTTAGAAACGTGGGCATAATGAAGCTAGAATTATGTCCAGAAGCAAAACAAAGGGGCTATCTCAGCATTTACTCAATGGATCAGGGATACCTTTATCGAAATGGGGGTTATTGACCCGGAAACTAAAGTACATTACTTGTTAAAGGTATATTCATTTTTTAAACTATACAATATAAAAGTAAACTAACGCATTTTATATAGTTGTTAAAATAAACATTAATTTTCCTTTTGTTGATCATTGACGATCTCAAAAGTGCTAACTTTGCTGAGTGATGAACACTGCTCAATAAGAATTTGCAAAGTAATGTCTATTGTACTACTTGGAAGAACCTCATTCTTTATAAAATGTTTAAATGATTCTTTTTCATACTTATTTACCAAATACCGTTTACAATAAAATTTATGTTCATGTAAAATTGTAGACCTTTTTCTAATTATTCTATAAAAATTAGTTTACAATTTGGTGAACGCTGCACATTAGTATAGCAACAAAAATCACTCATAAATACGATCACATACAACATTGTTAATCCATATTTCTGAACAAGAAATTTTACAATGAAATTTTTTAAAGTTGAGATCTTTTATGTACTGATATCTTGCAGATATTTTTCATACGAAACCAACAAAATCGCTATCTTCAAAACATGCGATCTCTCCACGCATTTCGTCTTCCAACGCTCTTCACACGATTGGAATAATTCAACAAGTCAGCACTGCCTTTCAACGTAGAGCACCAGGCTAAAAATCCCGCTCTCTTCACATGGAAAAGTGGTACATAGAAGCGTTATGTGATCGGTATTCTGTTTCTCTTTGCTATTTTTAGAGCACGCTTATTCTAGAAGGGATATTTGAAAGGGAATACAAACACACTAAATCGCTACAGATATTTGTGAGAAGAAAAGTGAAAAGTGAGAAACTATCGATTCCGAGCACGTCGACTACAAAGTCCCGTCAACTACTATATCCCAGGAGGCGTTGGTGTTTCTTCCCCGTTGAAACGTGAGATCCCGCGACGACCTGTATGTCAACTTGCGGCGTTTACCCTCTCGAGGTACAACCAATACCTGCCCCCCTTCAGGACAAGTTTTCAACTCGCAACTGGTGTATCGTCATATGCAGTAGCTTAGTGCAAGTGTAAAAAAGCATGTGAGGAGAGAGGTGGGGGTCACGAATGAGGAAGGAAAGATTGCACGCGGACCGTAGCCAGTTTCTTAGATTAGTGTCCGGCAATCTGCCTTCGAGGTAACCACGGAAAACTAGCGATCAGAGCAGTTAGCCCTAGAATTCTCCCCTGACAGGGGCCTCGACCTAGATATTCGACCTAGCTGTTGTCTAAAATCTGCCGCAGTCAGGTCTCAAACTCTTGGATATCCCAGACATCGACTACGAGAGACTACGATGTTATCGCTAAGCTAACACATCCGGTTTATTAGAACAAAATGCTTCCAAAAAAGGATTCGCGAAGAAGAAATACTATTTAACCTTCCGTACAACGTAGCCACCCATTCGGTTCAGGCATATATCTCAGCGCTTCTCACTATCTCAGTACTTCACTTCAACGAAATCTAGGTCATACTAGTATAGCCAAGAAAGTCTTACTTCATGATGCACCCCCTCCAATGATGCACATCTCATTTGTAATCTTCAATGTTTTTTCAAAGGAGCAAAAACCTGGTTATCACACACATTTCTCTCCCATACGTCACATACTAATTTACTCTTCTTGACGAAAACTAATCAAATTTAAATATATCATATACCACCTTATCCCGGCATGGATGACACATGTTGGAAGTCGAATGTGACACTTGACGTCCTGATATTAATAGCCTTTTTTATTCATTTTACGTCAAAAAAGCAGTTAAAACCTGCGTATGACGTGCTATGGGGAAAAGTGAATTGGGTGCAAATTTTCAAAATTCTGTGATCCCTACACTAAGTCATATACTACTTAAAATTGAAAAAATATTCAATATTAAAATATTCCTTTGTACTCCATCATTAATGTTAAGGGTTCTTGAAACGAATTAAAATACATCTACACAATCTACCACCTTAGAAATCATTTGCAAATACTGGAAAAATTAGATAAGTCTCTAACATCCAGAAATATTTTGAGATGCAAGTTGGAAAACGAAACTTCTAGTACGATACATATAGTGTGCTTTTCGTGAAACCTCAATCAAAGGGATGCGTCTCTAACAGCTTTGATTTTGTTTCATTAAACTGTACCCTGAAACGGCCCGCAATGAATATTACTTCTGTTGTAATTTTTTTTATTGACCGGGGGAAGGTTTTTCGTAGCAATGATCCTTCAGATATCCCGACCGTATGAGAAGAGAATAAGAAACAAAAAGCTTTAAAAAATATATACGAACTATTCAAGAATATTTTTTCTACAGTTATTATTTGATTTATAAAATGGTAAACAAAAGTTTTGATTCTAATTTTGATATATAATTGGAGGGCGGAAATTTGTCAAAACGCCTACTTATTCTTATATTTTAAGTCTTTGACAAAAGAAAGAACTTAAATGGGCTTCTAAAATAGTTTTGGGAGAGTTTCATTTAAAATTTTTGTCCTATTTAAAAGCCTATTTTCATTTTCATTCATTTGGCTTCTCTTTTTCGTCATTATTTTCCTCTTTCACTTTTCTACATCAATACTACGCTTTCTCGTATTGTTCGTAACGTATAGTTATTCACGGCTAGATGCTATATTGTAATGTTACAACTTCTATATACATTTTGCCTATCACTTAGAAAACTCGCGTAATGCGTAATCAAAAAAGAAAAAATCCCTTATTTTCTTGTGAAATATTCAGTTTAAACACAACCTTCAATACTTGAATGAAATGGCTCAAAACATGAAGAGTCGTCGACCAAACTTTACCTACTAATTATGATTTGTAAAGGTCCAATTCCATCTGCCTCAAACAGAACGAAGAGAATTAGACCATCCAGCTCTTCCAAATTAAACTTTAGAATAAAATTTCTTTGAAGAGAAATGAACTTCCCACGAATACGCAATTAGTAATTAAAAAGATATGAATATTCAAATTTCGGCAATGGCGATACGTAATGCATTATGAACATGCTTGGATATTGAAGATTCTTATTTTCTCTCTTCTCAACATCAGTAAATTGTAAGAATTATAACACCTTTGCTTTGCGAAAATTCCCTCGTTTTAGCCCTTAGCACGTCTGATATTTAAGGTATTCGGCTAGCCGTTCAGGAGCCGACAAAGTTGAGGCACTTCGACCTCTGCAGATCTGTGCCTAAAACCCTCTTATCCTCCAGGAGAAGGCCCGAGTCCTTGAAGAAGGCAAGGATCCGTTTCGGGGAGATTCCGTCAAAATCTCCTGGCTTCATATCGATCTAGCTGAAGTTTTGATGGCTTCTGCGAGCCAGGGCATCCCAGGAACACAAGCAGAAGGGAGGAGTTTTATCCTCTTCCTCACATTTTCTACAGATGGGACTACTCGCTCGATCCGGCACGTAGATGCCCCAGGATTCCGCAGTATCCTGACAAAAAACATTCTTGCAGTCGTCAGTTATGGTGCTATTGGTTGATGGCAATAATCCAAATAGAAAAATACATTAAAAATGATTTGATGAGATGATGGAATCAAGATTAAAATACAGAAAGCTTATAAGTGGGAAATTCAAAATAAAATATGTGTATCCTAAACCTTAATCAAATTCTGTCAACCAGTGAAAAAAATCATGATCATTTCACAAATACCACCTTCAAAGAGAAATTGTCCAAACAAATGGAATTCTATTATTTTACAGATAGCCAGTTAACATAACAATAAATAGAGTAAATGGAACGAGCTGTTTTATGTAGCGTAATAAAAGGCACATATTGATGATATCGGGGGAAAATTTCAAGAGGTATAAAGTTAAACACATAAAAAATTTTCTTTCTAATGCAATTTAGTTAAAAAAATTATGATATTTTTAAATTAATAATTACTATAATCGTGTCAAATGTACGTGTTGAGTAAATATAAAAATTGTGAGTTTGCTTTATTGAGTTCAAAAAATATTTTTGATCGTTCTAATGCTGAAGTTCTGAGAACAGAATTTCCAAATACAAATTGAAAATCTGACTCTCATGAAAACAAAGTATTAATTGTGGAATATAGGTCAACGTTTGCACTATTTTTTTAATTATTAGCGCTTTCCAATCAATTGTAGGATGTTTTCGTCCCCTTGGCCAGTTATGCAGAGGAAGATACTGCAGACACTGTTCCACATGTCGTCCAACCGGACCGGCGAAAATGAAAAGGAAAGGAATGATATAGAAAGGAAGAAAAGATCGCTCGTAGTCCGTGACCCATTGTTCAGACATTCGTCTAGAAAAGATAAGACGAAAAAAACGCAGTTCGATTATCTTATAGCACATGGCTAACTATACGTCATGTATCGCAACGTTATCTTATAGCACATTGCTAACTATACGTCCTGTATGCCAATTAGAAAACAATGTTTATTTAATCGAAGTGGCAGGGCAACACTTCATTAGCAGAAAGTATTGAATATCGCAGCGTCCGTTTCAATATCTGCGGGAGCTCGAAATCCTATGCAAAAATCAGGATTGCAGATCACGGTGTGGTGCTGCGACTTCCGCATTTCATCTCCATCCACTGCACCTCATCGCACCCCACCTCACCCCGTCCCACCCACCCCACCCCACCCGTCGCCCTCCTACCATAGCCCGTACCCCCCCGCTGTGACCTGCAGCTCAACGCACCCGCCCATTATCCAGCGCACTCTCTGGCACCTCTTCCCACCCTCTTCTTCACCCTCATCCCACCCCCTCTTCTTCCTCCACCTCCTCGTCGGCGACGCCCTCGTTCTCGCCGCCCTCCTCCAGCGAGGAAAAGCATACGTAAGGCGCCTGATTGTGGAGCGGGCGGTCGAGGAGCGAACCGCAGCACACGCAAGCCGTGTCGCCAGAGGAGCGGCGGCGCGGGCGCGGGCTCTTAGTAACGAGAGCGACTGGGTTCAAGGCGAGAGGGCGGCTGGCTCGGCGGGGTGGCTTGCCGGGGCCCGCTTGCGCTCCGTCGCCGCCCCCGCCGCCGCCGGCTCCCGAAAATCGAAGACGGCGCCTAGGAGAGGCCCCGCTCCTCAAGAGGCCGAGGGGACGGGGAGGCGTTGGCTACGTCGGCGCGCCGACGCCGCGGCGGGAAGGGCGGAGCGGGGAAGGGGGCGGGGACGGAGACGTGACGGGCCGGGGACTGGGCAGGCGCTGGGGTGGGGTCGGAGGCTCGCGGCGGCCCGGCGAGCCGCCAGCGACGCACCCTACCTCCCTGCCCGCCCGCCCGCCCGCACGCCCGCTAAACGCACATAGGTTCCAATCCCGTTTCCAGGCAGTCAAATTTGGTTTCCAAGCTTGACATCGAGGGGATGAATGAACAACTCTTTTAACATTCACATGTAGCGGTGGCTCAACTGATGTCACTACAGTGCCTCTCACCGGGAGGTCCTCGGTTCAGTCCTGACGGCGGGCAGGGTTTTCTACTAGGTCGAATTCAGTCGTTGCCTAGAGGAGAAAATCTTGCGGCCGGCTGCTCTGATCGGTAGTTTTCCGTGGTTTCTTCGATCAACACCCGGCGAATGCTGGAGCAGTACCCTAACAAACGAGCGCACGGACCGCATTTCCTTCCTATACCTTGTTCTATCCTCACCCCTTACACACACCTTACACCAACATGCGCTACACTACCACACATGCCGGGAGACCGGTCGGGAACTTAGAACTTGCCCCGGCTGGGGCGGTGCCCCGCTGGTGGGAGATACGTGATTGGGGAAAACCCCGCTAGTCGACGGAAGGTCGGCGCCGGATCTCACCATCCAGTGGGAGAAGATCATCACCACCTCCCGATGATAAAATTATGCACTTCGCTTACGGAGGTAATGACCTCAGTACTTGACGCTCCCGAAATCACTAACAATCAATCAATTAACATTGACGTTGATTTTGAGTATAAGAAATTCATTTGTGAACTTTCGTAGTAACTTATGAAGGGAAAACAAAAACAAGCGCGAACATAAAATAATTAAAACACTTAATTTCTTCACAGAATATTAAAACATCTGTTTCAATTAGCGTGTTTAGGTGGACCCGTGCGAACATAACGTACTTTGTAATCATCAATGAGTTAAAAATGATACTAACTTCATGCTCGAAAACAACTGACGGGTGTGAATTTAGCTCAGAACCAGCAATGTCACTGATTCTGCAGTAACTCTTCTCCGGAAGGGCCTTGCTTGGTTTCCCAACGGTGGCAGATTTTCAGCACTAGCTATAGAACTAGGTCGAATTCAGTCGCTATCATCCGGCTGTCCTGATCCTGTTTCCCTGGTTTCTCCAGTTAATACCAAGCAAGTGCGGGAGCAGTACCTCAATAAACGGGCCACGGACGTGTTTTCCAATAAACGGGCCACGGACCTTTCATTCCTCTTCTTTGTCCTATCATCTCCACTAACATGCACTACAAAAGACATGTCGGGGGACTTTACATGAAGCAGCTGGGACATTTTAAATTTAAAAAAATGGATCCAACAGTTTTTGATTAAATTTTCTTATTGGATAGTGTAAAGGAAGTTTAAGAGAAAACCTTTTTCACTTTTTTGGGCGCCTTCCTACAACTACAATTATGAAGATGGGAGATTTTTCCCTCATGGAAATCTGTTTCTTAAAGATAGATTTTGAAATAAGATCATGTAAAATTTTCCGAAAATATGTTGTTCTTATCGCGTAATTTTGCATGAAAGTATTGGTGAGAAAGTACGTGCTGTTTTAGCACCGCTAGTTTCGGTCTTCGGTCTGTTTGATAAAGGACTGAGGGTAATTCCATTTCCTGCAGTATCACATTTACGAACCTTCGTGTCGATTTTTTTATAAATAGAGAAAACCCTCTCTCTTTTTTCTGAGCATATTATATAGAGATGATACGATATTGTTAAGAAAATGGAAAATATTCTGGATGTGAATAACATAAATATCCTCCTTATCAATTGAAACGATTAACAGAGAAAATATTTACTTGTCTACAATTAAGTGTCTGAAATGTAAACATTTTTCATTACTGGATTACATTTGTCTTGAAAGTGTGGCATTTTCAATTAATGGAATGTATAAACACAGCCTTCTTCCATTCGCAAGTATATAATTTATTAAGCTTACTACAAAGACAATCGTAGTTATACGCATGGCTCGTAAATATAATGTTCGTTTATAGTACGAGTACTTGAAGTTCATTAGCACTTATCGTCAAATGAGTTCGAAGTTGCGACTGTTTTAGTAACTCCTGTAATATTCATATTGGGTGAGTATCATGTTACACGCAGCTACAGTGAATGTGACTGCGAGTCCGCAAAGTCCGATTTAGTTCTAGTCCCGATTGTGCGGGGATTCAAGTTGACTCAAGCTAAGAGGAGGTCGAAGATGACTATTGTGTGAATTCTAGACGTCGGATGCTCTCTTTATCTGGGTGGAATATTTCCTGGGTTCAATTCAAGACATACGCTGGAACAGTACATGAAACCACGGGCAACGGACCGCACACGATCTACCTCACCCCTACATGATCCTTTATCCCTAAGATCTAGTGCGGGAACGTCAGGCCAAAACTGGATATAACATGTAGCGCCAAAGGAAAAAGAAGAAAAAGGAACGTTGAAGGAGAAGAAGAATACGATGATATCAGACGAAGACTGAGATTGTAGTATATTATACTTTTGTCCATTACTAATCTACAAGAAAGGTAGTTTTGAATGTCGATAAAAACTGCGAATGAACATTCAAAAATAAATTAAAACGTTCTGTGCAAAACGTATCTCAGCATCATATTTTCACACTGGGTATCACGGAATGTTTCTCGTGATGGCCCTCTTCACGCTGTTCATCTTTTATTCCGCGTCAGAAAGCTGTGAATGAAACTGAGTTCACGGAAACCATAAATAACCCAGCGGCCTGAATAATTCCGATTTTGACGCCGCGCGTTTGACTTTTGCCCGGCTGGATTCGCCCTTCAGGCCAGGCAGCGTCGCGTGGCGCGGCGCGGCGCGGCGTCCGCGTCGGCCCCAGAGGAGCGCGGAGGCAGAGAGCGGCTGCGGCGGCGAGGGCGGGGGCGGCGGCCGCGCGCGACGAAGACGGCGCCGCGAGGAAGGCGAGCGAGCGAGAGCGGGGGCGCCAGAGCAAGCACGCTAGAGAAAGAGCGAGCGAACGGGCGAGCCGAAGAGAGGAAGGGAGCGAGCGAGAGAGAGCGAGAAAGAGCGGGGGTCGAGGGGACTCTCCGAGGCTAGCGATACCCGCGCCTTCGATCATGCCGGGGCCCGATAACGCCTTCTTTCGAAAGCTATTTAACTTGGCAGCCGGCGAAGCGCAAGCTGCCTGCTCGCGCGAGAAAAGGGAGGAGAGCAAGCGTCGGCCGGTAGCCAATTACCTAACGCCACCTCGCGGCGCCGCGCTGAGCTCTGAGCCCCACGCCGCCCCCGCATCACCCCTTAAACCTCTCTGCCTGCCCCTCCCCGGCCCCGACCCCCCCTGGCCCGACCCGCGCAGCTCGTCCTTCAGCCTGTCCCTTTCGCTTCCCTAAAGCTGCTAAGAGGAAACCACAGTTTCCAATCCGCGAAGCGAGCTGCTTGTTTGAACGGCATCAATCTTCTCGCTGACAAGAAAAATATCATTACGATTTAACTTCATTACATAACTATTTACCGCTGTGCTTACGGTTCACAGTGTTCCAAATTTAGTGGCCAAATACCGACGGACGGTAACACACACGTCAATCTTAATAAACGCCGCGCGGTGTTGGTTTTCGCAGGGCAAATACAACGCACGGAAAAGTCGATGGCAAACACATCAAAAGCGGTGCCGAAAGACTGCCATCCCGCCGGCACATTGACCCGCTCGCACACAAACACGCTTCTTGTGCTGCGTGTTGTAAATTATTTGCAAAGGTCACAAGCAGATAAATATTGCAAATTTTGCATTCTGGTCCCGCCGGCGGCTGCGACCGCGGCGCCGACATGCGGCGGAACCGCCGCCTCGGGCTGCCACCCGCTGTGCCCGCCCCCCCCGCCGCCCACCGTACTACAACCGCTGCGCCGCTACATCAGGGGTCTCCAAATTTACACTGAGGCGAATCGGCCGGCGAAATGGTTTCCTCTCCCGTACGAATTTAAACGGTATATTTGGGTAAATTAAAATTTTCAAAGCTTCAGAAACATGAAGGGAAACGTAAAATGGTTTCTCAGAGGATGATTAAATATTGTGATCATAACAGTAATAAAGTACTCAGTATCTTCATTCTTCTATACCTCACTGTTTAACATAAACACTAGATAATTAGATGAATATGGTGCAAAACCCGGAAGCTTTGTCTAATGTTGTGACGAACGGTTAGTATAATAAATTATATTTCGGCTATAAAATATCATAAATTTACAAGTAAAAATAAATATTCTCCAATGTACCGGCAAAATAAAATACTCTGATATTTTTCTTACACCTATTACATTTCAGCTTATTGTATTTTGTTTCATTTTTCATCAAAATAATATTCAAACCATTATTGTAGAACATTTATCATTCTTCCGCAAGGAATATATCAGGATTGTGACATTGAATTTTTAATTCTTTTGAAACTTACATTAACGTAAGGAAACATCTATTTTCAAAAGAATTTAAGTAAGATTTTTTCTTTGTTTATTAGGTAAACTGGTGTAATTGTGCACGATGATATATGCACGCAAGTGAATTTGGTAGTTAACCAGGTGAAATTTGTGGATAATATTTAATGGGTATACACAGCATGGAATATACCCTCAAAACATGTTGACATTGCTCGTGACATTATGAATGTATTTATATACGATTTCTGCAGATATTTAATGAAAAGTCTACTGCTATTTAGGAATATATTAGTTTATTAAATTTTCGATCACGAAGCGACCATCCTTAGAGCTGGAAATATGAAATTGAATATTTTGTGTTTCTAGGCGCGTCTACTACTATGGTCACTAGTACAGTAAGTCTAGTGCGTTATATTGCCCTGAAAGTGGCGGTGTTCTTCTCACCCTGGAATGTGAGATCCAGTGCCGACCAACACAAACCGACCGACATAAATCTCCACCAGCGAGCACTGCCCCAGCCGGGACACTATGCTCCCCACTGTTTTTCCAACATGTGTAGTAGTGTACTACATGTAAGTGTGTAAGAGTGTAAGTGGGAGGAGGGAACAAGGAAGAAACGGGAAGTATCACGAGCAGCCCGTTTCTCGTTTATTAGGGTACTGCTCCATCATTTATCGCCATGGATTGGAGAGACCACAGAAAACTGTCGATTCACTACCGAGCATTTGGGCTCTAGAACTAAGCAGGAAAACAACTTCTGGACTTAGCATGCAGATATGTTTTAATATATGTGAGCAATATCTACAAAATAATTCTGAAAGTTACATAACAGTAAGACAGAATTTCAGTACAACAAATTTAATTTAGCATCAGATCATTCATCATATTCGTGTTATACAATATTCAGTAGTAACAGTGTTTTAATGAACCTAATAAGTGAGGTCACATATGAATATTTCATTCTAAAATTTGGAGAGAGCTACGAAAAGTTTTAAAATCTCTAAAGTGGCTTTATTTTTAAAAGAAACTTTTCGCAAAGATAAAGGATTAGAAATTCTTACATTTGGCAATGTATTCTGAGTCTTTAGACATCTTTGCAAGAAAAGGGATGCTCTACTTAAAGCATTGTAAATCATTTGATATCCTAATTCAGCTCATAACAGTTTGAATTTCGAAACCATTTTTTTTCAAGGATGTTCAAACTCACTTGTGAAACATTCGTATTGTGCATTTGTTATGTTATTGTTTCCTTCAATTTGTACTGGCGAAAATATTCGTAATGATGTCGTTACTCAAATATTCTGGTCAATTTAAATGTCAGAATGTTCATATATGATAGCGGCCGTATTTTAGCAGAAACAGCTATACAATTCACAAATAGTGTCAACTGGGAGTAGCTAAGCAAATGTTTTTTCTTCTCTGCCAAGTTGAACAGAGGCAGAAAAACGGATATTTCTAAGCTAGTTTATTGGACTACATGAATTCGGTACGATTGCCGCACTTACGATTGCCGAAACATGTTCCGTCACTTTGTCTTGCTGTAGTTTTATGATGAAAATCTTAAAGTAAGAATTCTACAAATTTTGATAGATCATTTCTGTGATTATCTTCGACCTAATACGGACGGATTAATTGATTGATTGACTAATTATTATCGGGCGCATGATCTGTTATGGTCAATATTATTTTCGTAAGTGTTGTGCGTGCTTTTGGTCAGGTGGCGATGATCTTCCCCAGCTGGATGGAAAGATCCGGCGCCGACCTACACGTCGACTTACGTGGTTTTCCTCGAAAGATCTCAAACCAGAAGGGCACCGTCCCAGCGGGAACAAGTTCTAAGCTCCCGACATGTGTAGTAGGAAATGCATGTAACTGCATGTTTGTGTATAAGTAAAAGGTGAGGATAAGATAAGAAAAAGAAGGAAAGATCGTCCGCGGACCGCGGCTTCGCCTTTCGCCTGGTGATAATCGGAGAAACCACGGAAAACTACCGATCAGAGCAGCCGGCCGTTAGAATTCTCCTCCAGACAGAGGACCTCTCGGTCATAGGCACTGTACTGACATCTATAGATAACCGGAACCACCGATGCTGGAAATACGGACGGATAAATACCATAATGACACGTCCTTACCGTATATTATGATTCTAACAGCCTTCTTATTTTAAATCAACTTTGCACTTGTATATTTCAAATATTTGTTTTTCAATGCGTTTCTAAATGTTTGGGTGAGTAATTTGACATGAACGAATATACCGTTTGTTGCTGAACACGCACTTCAAAATATTCGAATATGGTACGTTGTTCTTGTTTGGTGCCCAGTGACCGCGGGTATGTTCGGCTCTCGTTCAAAATCGTGGGTTGTAGGGGGCACGAAATGTGGTTTAGTCTAAAAGTTTTGTAATTGCAGTGTAAGTAATAAAAGTCAAGATTATCATAGTTGAAAGGTATACAGGATGAGTCACGTAACTTTAGCACCTCCTGTAATTTTTGAACGGTTGAAGTTACTGCAATGCCGTTTTCACGAAAGTTCATGAGGGAATGGGGCTAATTGATGCAAATATTTGTTTCGATTTTATCAATTGCATTGTCAGAGACAGTGAGGTAACTTTGTGTTTTTCAAATGGAACTATACATTTTGTATTCTAGCATGACGAGCGTATATTTCGTTGTGGGTATTACGCGAATGTTCATTTCCGCCTGAGATATGGCATAATATTCTGGGGAAACACATCTTATAACTCCCAGACTTTTAGATTACAAAAACGAATTGTACGAATAATAATCAAATCCCACCCACGTGATTCATGTAAACATCTCTTCATTAATCTAGGAATTTTACCATTACCTTGTCTGTTTATTTACGAATCAGTGGTTTTTGTCAAAAATGACTTGCTTAAGGGCGGGAATATATTTTCAGAAAATGCCGATGTCTATTACTATAACACTCGACGTAGAAATCATATTCATTAGGTGACAGTATAAACAGCTCATTACAAAAAGTTCACATAATTTTTTAGTGAAATCGTTTCTGATGCATAACTGTTTCTCTACAATTAGAGACTATACTGAGCATCACATGAAAATAACATTAATTTTAACAATGATACATAATGCATTATTTACCATTTGAACTATATAAATGTGTATAAACAACCTGTAACAAGTATTGTATTGCAGCCTCCGGGTCAATGACCCCCATCTCGATCAGGTTTTTCGTCCAGTTTCCCTGATCCATTGAGCAAATGCTGAGACGGCCCCTTGTTTTGCTTCTGGACATAAATGTAACTTGATTTTCTGTGCACGTCTTCTAGAATTCATTGGGAAATAATATTATTCAAATTATAGTTTCCATGTTGTCGCGGTGGTGTTATTCCGAAGGACAACATGGATAGGGGCCAAAATTTATTGCTTATTTATCCTTGAAAATAGATTTTATTACATGGGAGTTTTTTTTTAATTTAAGTAGTATATGACAGTGTAGGGATCACAGAATTTTGAAAATGTGCACACAATTCATTTTTCCCATAGCACGTTATACGCAGTTTTAACTGTTTTTTGACGTAAAATAAATAAATAAATAAATAAATAAATGAATAAATAAATAAAAGACGAATTCAGTGATATACATATTGTCATATGTTATATAAGCATTTTTTGGAGAAACTTTGATTTTTTGCGACTCGTGTTTAAATTATAATTTAAATGTAACAGTCCACCAACCTAGATCGCGCAGCGCTCTCTCTCTCTCTCTACTGGCACGTGCTCGGAGCGTTATAACATTCGTTAAATACGAGTCGCAAAAAATCAAAAATAACTCAAGAAAATACTTATCTAACATATGCCAATATGTATATCATTGGATTCATCGTTGAACCCTCGTCCCATCTCTTCATTGATTCATCTTTTAACCCTGCCATTCTCAAACAAATATTCCCCTAAATATTTCCATTTGAAAAAACCCTCAATATCTCGGAAAATGCAAATGATTAAAAAGAAATGAATACATGTATTAATTAGTCCCATTTCATGCATCATGCATTTCCGTGAAAACTGCGTTGTAATAACTTCAACCATTCAAAAATTGCAGGCGATGCTAAAGTTACATGACTCACCCATCATATTAATGGTGCATTGGATACTTTCTAAGATCCTTAAGTCGGCTTAAGTAGAGGATGAGGTCTCTCTTCTACAAGGAAGTCGGTGCAACAGAAAAGACATTGCTTTCATCATCTCTTATTGTTCTTCCAATATATCCTCTTCGCTGCCTTACGTGCTTCGGTCAATTTCAAATTATTATTGCAAAATCCTTTACATTTTAGGCGACATTTTTTACTCTCATTATCTTGTCATGGAGGTAGCGTTGTTATCTTTTATATGAGACGCTGTATTCTGAACTTTATTTTCTGTTTTTCGAGAACTATTTTTCACAGTTCGCAGATGATAATCTACTGCAGACACAATTTTATTAGATTCCGGACGCCTGCATAGCCGGACGTCCATGCAGAAAACACTAGCAGGATTTACTCAATAGCGCGCAGTCAACCAAATACACGCCGTGGTATTCTGCATCCAACTTCCGCAATTTATGGCCATCAGGGTAGCATTTTTATTTCATCATTAGTGAAGTTCACGAACATGTAAATTTGATGTTTCACATTCACCGTCACCATTTCAATAAACATTGTTCTGGTCATCGCCTTCTAGCAAATAATTAACCATCCTTATTTCTTCACTCCATTATCGTTTTCTTCCTAGTAAAAGGGCATACATTTTTGTCGTTATTGCGCTGTTGAAATATTCTATCATTGCTGTTGCGGTGTTCACTGGCGGTAAATGTTTGTTTTTCAACGCCAACCCTTGACGTGTTAGTCATTTGGTGACAAGCTGACTAGTATAGACGTGAGGTTTCCGTGAGTGTGTGGGGATTCGCACGTTCATTATGGTCAAGGGTGTAGGTAGCGAATCGCTGTTGTCCATTTAGCGTTATCCAGGGGACACTTTTGTAGACCACGGACGCGAGCAACTTTATCACCGCTGTGAATTATTATTATTATTATTATTATTATTATTATTATTATTATTATTATTATTATTATTATTATTATTATTATTATTATTATTATTATTATTATTATTATTATTATTATTATTATAATGGGATGGCTCATGGGCAGGGTTCTAGCTTTCCATGCTGTACTCCCCGGGTTCGATTCTCAGTCGAGGCAAAAATAGAGTTGTAGCTTTCCTTTAAAATCGCCCCAGTTTCTGTAGCTGTGTGACGAAGAAAAGCTCAAACAGGCGGATCTTGCTAGTTACGGTGAAGAAAATACGTCAGGCTCGCTTCATGTCTCTCTTACCCCCAAGCATGGGAATTTAACTAGATCCAAGCAAGGGGTACACCGGTAGCTGGCCGGAGAAGTCGGACCAGCGACCCAATAACGCCAAATACATAAATAATAATAATAATAATAATAATAATAATAATAATAATAATAATAATTATTATTATTATTATTATTATTATTATTATTATTATTAATGAATTATGAGGTGATAGGATAATGATGAGAAGTTATCGTGGCCTTTTTGAGCTATCTCAGCAATAGCCTTTTGATCGAGAGAAACTACAAAAACCACCGAACACGACGGTTGACTCGGGATCGAACGCGGACCTTCCGACTCTGGAGTCAGCGCACTACCCACAGAGCAACTTTGCTCGATACTGTGGTAAATATTGAAGTGGAAGTTCATCAGCAATTCTGGCGCCAAATAGAAAATTTCCATAAGATTTGGACTATTTCAGCGGTGGGCCAGTAGATACACTTTCTAGTGCCCAGACATTACAAACAAACAAATAAACAAAGAATTTCGCCCTGAGGAAGGTCGCAGCATGACTGCCGGAACGTTGGCATCGTCTCCCCTACAGCCAACTAGATACTGACTCCAGGCGCGGAAGACAAGTTTTGAAACAAATGAACACTTCATCATCTCGTTGTTACCATCGAGCCGTAGATATTAGACATTTGTTGTCTCAGCATGTCTCTTCACTGTTATCACATATTTGCGGTTTTACAATCGCCATTACACCGTTTGATTACATAGAATAGCTGTTTCTCCATTCCAGTTTTCGACGCCGTAAAATAGCTTTACTGACACATCAAGTTGCATGATGAGTGGAATGATAAAATAAATTAATTTTTACTTTCCCCTGAATGTAACTGCCGAACTTGTACGCAATTTCTAGGTTGTTTCTCAAATGAATAATTTGTTTACTTTTTAACTACTGTCAGGAATACACATTTATAGGTGCTGTACAGATCTTTGATTAACAAACGTGACACTGATTTTTTGAAGCTCTTCAGACTTCGGGAATTATCCCAACAATTACTGAGGAGATTGAGATTTTGAACAACATTGCATTCTGTTCTATTTACTTTATACTTCCCATACATCCGTAATAAAATGCTGACTTGATCTTTGAATACACAGAAATACATTTCTAAATATAGCATTTTACTTTCGTCCATACTTTTATAAATTGACATAATTTGTTTTCTCAATTTCGAAAATTTTTTCTGGTTCTTCTAAACATTGAGTTTACTGAAAATTTCAATATCATAAAATGTGTAGGAATATTTAAATAATGGAGGGTTTTATGCATAGTCTTGGAGATATCCAGTACTCGATACTTTAAAAGGAATGATTTTCATGTTTTTAGCATTTCATTGCTTTTCAATTGCTTAGAGAGATACGCACATATAAACTTATTTCCGGTGAATTTAAAATTAATTTTTTTGAAATTTCACGTGTATAATAATAAACTTATTGTTTTCCATTACTGAATTTAAAAACCTGAGGCCATTTATTGCCATCTGGCAATTAGCAAAAATTGTTCTGTGCCAGAACTATCAGTTAGAAAAAAGAGTTGTTTTTTGCACTCTAGTCTATGTTCATTCGGAGTCAATCTGATTTCAATAGTTAACTGGTCTAGGTAAACTCATCGGATATTATTTCACGCGGAGAATTTTATACCATGCTGACAATTGATTCACATATTTATAGGTTTGGTCACAAAAGTTTTATCGGTTGTGACCTAACCCATAAATTTGTGAACCAGTTGTCCCTATACTGTAAAATTATAAATATTACTTTTATGATGGTTGAATTTTAAATATTTTGTGGATTAATGGCCTTAGCCCTACATTAATATAAATTACTATTTATATTATTATTATTTAATTATTACAATCATATTTTTACTGTTAAAACTAGCACGCCTTTCTTTGCAAATTCTGTGTCCGTCGTCTTCATTTTCTTCTTAAATTAGTCTTTCTCAACACAGTCTCACCACTGCGTTTTCTTCCCCACGTACCGGGAGCGGAAGCTCAGTGCATCAACTGATGTCATTGCAGCGCCTCTGACCGGGAGGTCCTAGTTTCGAGTCCTGACAATGGCAGGATTTTCGACACTCGCTTTTCAGCTAGGTCGAATTAAGTCGCAGTCTGGAGGAGAATTCTAGCGGCCGGCTGCTCTAATCGGTAGTTTTCCATGGTTTCTCCGATCAACACCAGGGGAATGCCGGAGCAGTACCCTACCAAACGGGCCACGGACTGCGCGCGATCTGTCCTTCCTGTTCCTTGTCCTATCCTCTCCCTTACACACACACACTTACACTAACATGCACTACATTACCACATATTCCGGGAGACCGGTCGGGAGCTTAGAGCTTGTCCCGGCTGGGGCGTTGCCCCGCTGGTGGGAGAGTCCTGGTTAGGGGGAAACCCCACTAGCCGACGGTAGGTAGGCGCCGGATCTCGTCATCCAGCGGGGATCCGCCATCTCCCGCGAAAAAACATACATTACATTAACGGGACTAATGACCAAAGCAGTTGACGCGCCCGGAAACACGAAAAAATCAATCAAAAAAATTCTTCCCCACCTCACCATGTTTCATCACTACCTGGATTGTTAAGGTTATCCCCGTATCACCCTACTGGCCTTTACCACCACCATCACCAAAGCGCCCGTTCTGTTTTCCCTTGCTCGTGCAGTGCGCCGTCACGTTGCCCCGCCACCGCCGCCGCCCCCACCGTCGCCCCTGCCGCCGCCGCCGCCGCCACCAACGCCACGCAGCCGCCACACCGCGCAACGCCGCCCGCGTTCCCCCATTGACCGCAGCGTGGGGTGGGGCCCGAAATTTATCGGACAAGCCAGATTTCCAAGGCCTGCCAAAACGCAAGCGCGCCCGCCGCCGCCGCCGCCGCACTCCATGGAGGGCGAATATTTCAGCGCGGGCAAAAGCGAGAGATTAGTATAGACGCATGTTAAAAATGTGAACTAGCCCGTGCGGCCTATCTTCGGGTGGGGCGTTCGCCGCATAAACGGCGGTGAATGATACATCGCGTGACGCGGTGCAGCGAGGCGGCGGCGGCGGCGCGGGCGGCGGCGAGTGGCTGCGTGCAGGAGTGTGTGGCGGATGCTGAGCGTCGCCCCGCGCCGCTGACCACTTCGCTACAAATGAGACCCTCCAGAATGTGCTGCACCACGTTGCACAATCCTCCTCTCAGTTCTGTACTGCTCGTTAAAACGTGGTCTTTGCACGCGAATCTCTGCCAATGCATAATTGCCGACACATTAAACGTACTTCCTTTTACTTATTCACTTGAAATGTTATTTTCCAAATTTCATATTGTTTCATATTTATATTTATTTATTTATTATTCTTTAAACATCATTAGCAAGTGAACATAGGTCTTGGGAAATTTATTTTCTGTCCAAGGGTGATACATTATTTCTGTAGATTTGTGTACACCATTTAGATACTAGGCTTACAATCTCGACCTTCATGGTAATCATTTACTAACTTTTTTACTTTATTTATTTATTTATTTATTTATTTATTTATTTTATTTATTTATTTATTTATTTATTTATTTATTTATTTATTTATTTATTTATTTATTTATTTATTTATTTATTTATTTATTTATTTATTTATTTATTTATTTTTTATTTATTTATTTATTTATTTATTTATTTTTATTTATTTATTTATTTATTTATTTATTTATTTATTTATTTATTTATTTATTTATTTAACGTAAAAAAACAGTTAAGAAACTGCGTATGACGTGCTATGGGGAAAAGTGGATTGTGTGCACATTTTCAAAATTCTGTTTAAGTCATATACTACTTAAATTTTGAATTTTGAAAATTTTTAAATCTGTATTTCCAAATTATCACTCTTAATTGAGAGGGACTCTATGTTAAGCTTGTCAATTACTGGTTACATGCATCTTTTTTCTGTGAGTTTGGGTCAAATTTTGTAATATAAATAAAAATGTATATGAAGTGTTTCCGAAGTACTTGGTACATATTTCTCTTGAATTAATGTGTACGCAAACTGTCATGCGCAATTAGAGATCTGTAAGATACTCGATAGAGAATTGATTGATTGATTGATTGGTGGTTCCGGGAGCGTCAACTGCTAAGGTCATTAGTTGCGTAAGTGTAGTGCATGCTTTTTATCGCGAGAGGTGGCGGTGATCTTCCGCTGGATGGCGAGATCCGGCGCCGACCTAAGTCGGCTTGCGGGGATTTTCCCCAACCAGATATCTACCATCAGCGCAACACCATTTCAGCCGAAACCAGTTCTAAGCTCCCGACTTGTTTCTCGTGTGATACTGCAGTGCATGTGTGTGTGTGTGTGTGTGTGTGTGAAAGTAAGGGGTGAGGAGAGGACAAGGGAGAGAGAGGAAAGATCGCGCGCGGTCCGTGGCCCGTTTGTTAGGATATTGCTCCTTTATTCACCCGCTATTGTTTGGAGAAACCACGATAAACTACCGATTCGAGCAGCTGGTCGCTAGAATTCTCCTCCAGACAACGGCAGATCCAGCTATTTAGCTTATGTCAAAAATCCTGCCACTGTCGGAGTTTGAAACATAGGACTTCCTGGTCAGAGGTACCGCAGTGACTAGTTAATGCTCTGAGTGACCTTTGTCGGTCTCAATATAGAAATTCGTGTTAGTAATTTCATCTTTAATCTCCACCCTATTAGCTTTTTGATGGACACTTCTCGATGAGTTTATTTTTACAAAAGTTTTTGCACTACACTTATTTAACTCGGGTAACTAAGGTCGTGTTTAATAATAAATAAAGTAAGCTTTATTTGATTGAAATATCACAATTATTGAAAGTAAAACTTCCGCATTTATTAATGAAAAATTAAATAAATTATTTGAACTATTTGTCTCCCTTTTTCAGATTAACGCCTCCCAAGAAAAGAGCTTATGCACAAAGACGTTGATTGAAACGTTAGCGGAATAATAACATTTTATTGTTAATCATCATCATCATGTACAACGTATTAATTTGTCCGAAATAGTATCAAAACAACTGCAAAATATAGAATAAGAAGACTACGATCCTTTAAAAAGGGTTTTATGTACTACATTTACCCACTGATTCGGGAATATATTCCGATTGCATTATTAAATGTAGCGATCATTTTTCTACTTTCTGATTTTAAATATATTTCAAGTGTTTTATTTCAGAATGCCCGTCCTACAGACTAAGTATAAACATAGACAAGATCATCATAGATTTTTGAAAAGTCTACTCTCATGTGTAATGCGTACACTAAAAGAGGATGAGGTGGCTGATAATTAAAGTTCATGAGGGCTGCTCAAAAAATGATGATCAGAGTAAAATTTTGACTGTCGCCAATATTATGGAACCAAACGTCAAATGCGATAAAATAGATATAAAATGGTTTATAAAAAACATGATCCTAAAATGAACAAAAAAAAGCATTTTGCGTTAAATTAACCTCTCATACAAATCGATGTAGTGATCACGAAACGTAAACTATCATGAGCGCGACTGAAATATTTCTGTTGATTGTTACGAGGCAGTATAATATGTGAGTGCGACAATTGCGTATCAATGTTCTGTGTGAGAGAGCGTTTCCTAGTAAGTACAGAATACTGAGAGTCTCATTTTGTGTACGGTGGTCAGTTCATAGGTCCCACCTCGCCGCGTCACGTAATGTCAATCTCCATAATATGGAATTAAACCGCGCATCCTATTTACTTTTAATTCCATAATATTTAATAGCTTTACCCTTGGGAAATCTGGCATTCATTCAGTAACAACCTAAACTAATTAACCTATCAGTGCCAGTATATTTTACAAGCATTGAGGCAGAGTACTAGAAGCCACCATATTATCAGCCACGACACATTTTAGAATCAATGTATCAAAAACTATTACACTCTGATAGAAACATTATTGGTGTTGGACATACATAGAGTTTAGAATAGAATAACGTAAGCCACAATTAAAATAAAAAGGAATTAATATGGAAGGTATATTCAGATCTATAGAAAGCATATTTAACGGGGATAAATGCCATATTATATTTCAACTGCTGTATATATGAATTCTTTTTTCGATTTCGCACCCTAAGAAGCTCATGAATAGCCAATAAAGATTATCTCGAAAGCAAGTCTTATTTTTTTTAAGTAAAACAATGTGCGCTTAAAAATTTGGCGCACGTCCTATTTTCGTCGCACTCTGTTTTCAAAAATCGCAAAAGTTGTTTGAAGTTTTCTTACAACTACAAAATAATAGATAAAGATTTTTCGTAATGAATTTTTCTTTAACATTAGATCTTGAAATATGTCAATTACAATATCTGAAATTTGGAAAATTAAGAATGCAAGTTATTTTCCGGGGACGAGTCGGTGATTTTTTGGAGTATCTGCGAGGCTGGTGGTGTAGGGGTAACATAAATGGTTAAACAATAAAACTTGAGGTCGATTTCAGCAAGCAAATAATTGCCAATAGGAAACAGTTTTTCAGGTTCATAGAGTATTGTAATATTGGACTGTCTTTAATATAATGCGAGAAATTATGTGCTACTGTAACTCCACTACCTTGGTATGTAATGAAGTGTTATATTCTTGGTATATAATGAAGTGTACTGTGTTACTTGCATGTATATTGTACTATTTTGTTGCAGTAATGGTGAAGATTGTTCTTTTTACATTATAATTATTTTTTTCAGCATTGTACGAGGGCATTTTATTTGATGTTCTTGAGCATTGCACTTGCTAATTTTGGAAAACGTTTTGTATGTTTTTTCATAAGCATGTTTGCTATTGTATGCCCCCCAACCTTATAAAAATATAGTTACTAGAAACCAACCGCGGTATGTATTGGTAATTCACTTGAACGAGACAATGGGTACTGCAAATCACAAATTGACGAAATCTATGTTATGTACGCAACCTTTTCAGATATAGCAGAAATAAGCACAAATGTTTATTTTAGAAAGCATCGTACGTAAAATATACTATACGCAATTCTTTGGCAACTTGCCGGTGTCGTTAGCCAAGTTCGTTTACTACGCTCCGTGAAGTCACGGAGATTAAGCGGATTCGAGACTCCCAGGTTTCTGGATGGGTGACTGGCTAGGAATCCCGGGATCTAATGGCGTCGAGCCCCTGGCTGAAGGGATTAAATGTCACCGACTGAAAGCGACGTGATGGCACTTGACAAAAAAATGTAAAGGAAGATTACTCCACGCAAGCGCACAACAACAAACAAGACACGCGTTTCGTCATTGATGCAACAATTGTTTAAAAAAATCTACAAACATGTAAAGTTTACCATTCTAAATTTAAGGGAAAATTAAACTTTGTTCAAATCTTAAATGTGCGATTTTTTTTTCATTTGAAAAACTATCGTGATAATTAACTGTAATTTAACAATGCATACAAATATATTTTCGTTGAATATGTTAATAATTGATTATACCAGTTGCATTGACACCTCTACGAAATTTGTTCACAGATTTCGTGAAACTATACAGCATACTCAGATAAGTTTTGTCCTTAGTTCATTGCATTAGATATCGATTCAATCATCAAAGTCAAATGAAGAAAACACAAAAATTACAAAAACCATATGGACACATCACATGTTGTCCATTCATATTATGCAAACAATGTAATGATGTCCTTACATCATTACATTCAATATTAATCGAACATTTCTCAATACATGAATCAGATGAATATATTATTCACATTCATTTTCAAAATATAATTTATGTCTTCAGTAGGTAGTGAGTGTTCCGTGTAAACTTCCCAAAACCCTTCGAGTCACAAAAGTTCGTCTATTGAAAAATGAAGTAAATATGTAAGCTCTCTTCTAGAGAGAAACTCATGCACTCTCAAAGCGCGAAAACGACAAAATCCGATGTACTGCGACAGTCAAAAGCCATTCCTCATGACATACGAGTAGTTTGTTCTCCCTCACTTACTTTCAGTAATAGCACTTTGGACTTCCTCCAATGCATTTATTTTGGGAAGTATGGCATTTATGATCCCCATAATGTCTTCCTGAAAATTGTTCCAACCCGTTCGATGCGAATAGCACCTTTCTGAAGGAGCTGCACTTCATGAAGTAGATTTCGTCTGAGTTAATCACGTTTCTGATGACAGTGACAAAGTATCTCAATGAATCCTCAGGAGAAATAAAATTAATTTCACATTTCATTTATTATTTTTAATGGCCATATTTTCTATATTTTTAGACTTAAAGAAACTCACTTTGAAGTTTAGCAATATATTATGTTCTGCAAAGTTTGGCCATTTTAACTTACATAAATTATCTGTCTTTAACCTGAGGGGACAAGAAAAATACGGACACAATTTTGTATGTTCTAATATAATATTTCCTTAAAGACATTTTAATCACGTCCGAGAATACACAAAATCGGCACACAATACGAAATATTTTCAAGAGAACAACATTTCTTTATTCCAGAGTTTTGCATTAATTTCGTAAGTAGAAGGAAAACTTCATTAAATACTTCTTACACGTCATATTAATGTAGTGTATTATGTTCTCTATGAATTGGTTTTATAATTAATGCTGGTATGTTTTTGGATGCACCAAATATGTACCTCTACTTCCTGTGAACATTTTTTTGCAGCAAATAAATTACATTTTCGAAGTTTCATCACGCATGCTCCACATATTAAATCAAATTAATTCCATGAAAATGCCCATGGATGTAAAAATTATCATATTCAAGGACAAAAAAGCATAGTAGATAAATAGTGATGCTTCATACGTATGCGCTGTAAGTTGATGATCTGACTTGAAAAATGAAATAAGAAGAGATTGGAACAATATTTGTAATTCGTTACAACAAAAAGGATTTTGTTTTCAGAAATGCTGAATTCCAATTTCAGATAGAATACCAATTTCATAACTGATGCGATATTTTTCAAATATAATCTAAGCAGTTAAAGCTTTCAGAGCCGAAAGAATGATAAAATGGTAATTATGGTTAAACTTAGTTTGTTAAAACATGCGAGCGTATTTTGGCACATATACTAACCAAATGTTGCATGTATGTTTAGGTCCAGGTCAACATTGTAATGATATTTAAAATATCTAAAAGTAATTATTTAATTAAATATTTATCAAAATAAACAGAATTTTAAAACCTCTAGTGCATTTTACAGGAACTAAGTAAGACTCCGGAAAGTAGTACCCGTTTGTACCGTGTGGAGCGCTGGTGAGTAGAGTAGCCGCCGGACAAGTTTAGTTATATTTCAACTAAGTGCTAAGTTATACCTCGCTGGTACTGTTTTCTTTCTGGGAGTGTTTATAATGTTCAAGAAAATAGAGAATTCCGCTAGTTGTGAAATTACAGCTGTGATTAGATTTCTCAACGCAAGAAATGTGAAACCTTGCGATATTTATCGTCAACTGAAGGAGGTGTATCGAGATAATGTTATAGATGAATCATCTGTTCGGCTTTGGTGTCGTAATTTCATATTGGGCAGAGAGAACACCCATGATGACGAGCGTTCGGGACGACCGTCAGTCATTACGGACGAACTGCTAAGTTCAATTAAGGAATTCGTGAAGGCCGATCCGCGCGTAACAATTGATGAAATCAGTGTATATATCCGCAATGTTTCACGAACAGTTATTCATGAAATTGTTAAGAACCACCTTCATTATGTGAAGATTTGTGCAAGGTGGGTCCCTCGCATGCTTACTGACGAACCCAAAACCACCCGTATGGCTGCAACACTGACGTTTTTGAAACGTTAGTCTTGTGAAGAAGACTCTTTCTTGACTTGCATTGTCACGGACTCGCATGGTGACGAGACTCAGATGAAGGGTTTGTTACGCAACACTTACGAGGAAAAGACAACCAATGAACTGGCGTCATGCTCAATCACTAAACAAGCCGAAAAAATTCAAAACGGTCATGTCTATCCGGAAAGTCATGGTAATCATTTTCTGGGATCGGCGAGTTGTACTGCTCATTGACATCATGACCCGTGGAGACGCTATGAAGGCCATTGTATATTGGGCGACTGAAGAAATTATGGCAAGCAATTCAAAATAGACGGCGAGGTTTGTTGTCTAGCGGCGTCATTCTCCTCCATGACAATTCCAGGCCTCATACGGCTCGGATAACAGAACAACTTGTGCCACAATTCAAATGGGAAACTTTCAACCATCCACCCCACAGCCCAGGCACCCGCAGATTTTCATCTGTTTACAAACCTCAAGGACTTTTTGGCAAAAAAGAAATTTGAAAGTGATGAAGAACTGAAAACAGCTGTGACTACATATCTCAATACACTGGCGGCAGAGGAGTACGAAGTTGGGATACAAAAACTCGTCACACATTATGACAAATGCTTAAATTTGCAAAGTGACTATGTGGAGAAGTAGTTTAAAGTACGTTCTTTACAAATAAAACATTAATTTTTTTTAATGTTCTATTTTTTATTCCAAAATGGGTACTACTTCCCGGAAGCCCCTCAATGCCCCGAGGATCAATGACTCAACCCCTGATTACGTTTTAGTCTTTTCGCCGTGTTCTAGCAACCTTACTGTTCTTTGAAAATGTGAATTTTCAATTGAAATAAACTTATACATGCGATTCTCACTTGAATTGATGGCAATGAATTTCAGCAACGACTTTTCGATTTTGTTCATTCCAATCCAATGTAAGTTGCTCATTAGAAGGAAATGAATTACACGGTATGAAAGGACGCAGGACGAGATGGGAAGAGATGAGAAGGGAGGCATGACGCAGGACCATTTATGAAAGCACCAACACATAGGCAACACGGCTATCACAACACACAAAGTAAGTTCACGTTTCCACGGAGTCCCCAAGAGACTGAAAACATTTCTTGGAACGGTCACTTAACTTTTCGATTTCGGATGCGTAGAAATCTCCGCCAGTGCTATGAAACCACATGGAGACAGCTGCTTTCACCTACTCATCGTTTCGGAATCGTCGTTCATTGAGATCCTTTTTCAGCTTACCGAACACATGATAATCGAATGGCGCAAAGTCTGCACTGTGTGGAGGATCCTGCCATACCCCCTCCACACACACACACACACACACACGCGCGCGCGCGCGCGCGCGCACGCACGCACGCACGCACGCACGCACGCACGCACGCACACGCACACACACACACACACTTACACACGACCGAGAGCGGTAGCTCAGTGCATCAACTGATGTCACAGCACGGCCTCTGACCGGGAGGTCCTAGGTTCGAGTCCTGACGGCGATAGGATTTTCGACACGTCCAAAAGCAGGGCTTTAAAACATCAAACCGAGCGGTACCCCGCTGGTGGAAAATACCTTGTTGAGGGAAACTCCGCTAGCCTACGGTAGGTCGGCGCCATATCTCGTCATCGAGCGGGGGAAGATCATCGCCATCTCCCGAGGGGGGAAATATGAACTACAGTTACGGGACTAATAATCTCAGTAGTTGATGCGACCGGAATCACTAACGACCAACCAACCATTTAGGGTATCATTGTTTTTTCAATTTTCGACATTCTATTTGATGAATCCCTGAGGAATGATTTCCTCTATAAGTAGGTAATTCAATGTAACAGAAAAAAATAGTGGCGCCACAATAGCACATATTTTCTCGTAAAATAGGTAACGGTTACATACTAAAATAATATTGCACAATCTATCCTACTAAAATTTTAAACAACCCTTGGCAAGCGCCTAAATGCATGAAACGCAAAAGATTCGAAAAAAATACATAGCTTAATTTTTTTATTCATAAGTTTGTATGAGGTCTATTCGTACCAAAGGTTCAAAGTAAACATTTTAGTCAAGGTTGTTATTTGAAATCAAGCACTTAAATTCATGAGGCAAGAGTCATTCCGCTACTCTAAGGATCCTCGTGTTACACGCGGTTTCAAATACATTACAAATTCGTAATGATGAGGTGATTGGAAAAGAACTCAAAATTACGCGAAAACAACTATTATTTTAAAACGCTTTCATCAAAATTTAGTCTTGAGAAATAGCATTAAGAAAGAAATCTCTATATTTAAAATTGAAGGATTTAACTTTTGCAATTTTAGAAATTCCATAGGTTTTCTTAAAAATCGGACCAAAGCCATATTATCAGAAATACATACTCTTTTCAAGCAAAAACTTAAATAACTTTGGAGCGATTAATGGGAAAACTTCGAAAATGTTCATCATGATATCACCCAAGTCGATAGGAGAATATCCATTTTGGTGAAAATTCTGTGTGCAGTTTAGGGGCCAGTTTTGTCCTCACATGGACGTTTTGCCGAAAACCACATTATTGATATGATCAAAATAACCTGTACTGTATTTTCTCCAAACTACGTGTGCGATAATGTCATACGTATTAAGAAAAAATCAACAATTTTTCGGCATCAGGGATCAAGAAAACGTGTCTTTCCGTTCAATTGCCAACATGCTTCCCTACAGCATTATATAACTCCCTTTTCACGGGGTTTACGAGATAGTAAAATGTGAAAAAAGGAATCAATTCTGGAACACTATGCATCATCTGTCTGCTGCTATCTGTACTGCTCCCCATATTTTCTATGGCACCTTATTTTATTGCCTTGTACTTCCCACATGATCTTGTCACCACATGGTCTTGTACTTCCCAAACCAATAATATTTTTTATATATATTTATTTAATATTTTATTTTAAAAAAATGAAATATATATCTTTGATCCCGGTGAACAATCTGAAAAGTAAAAAAAAATTACAGGGGAGCATAAAACAACTTTAAACTAATGCTATAAGACATGGATTAATAATATTCAAACAAAACCTAGTCAAAAATGAGTTTTGTTTGACTATCACCTTCGTTTAATTATTATTTATCCCTGATTTGATTCATTTAAACGTTGTTTTTTGCTCTCCTGTAAAATTAAGTTTTTATGACTTATCAGCTTATTCACCGGGATCAAAGATATAGACATGACAGTTTTCACGGAAAAAAATTATCCTTCATGCCCAAGAACGTTCCAAAGGAACGGCATAATCTAGCCATAGCGTTTTCAGAAAGCTTCCTTCCTGTTTGGCCCAATGCGCACGACTGTATACACCGAAACGCGCGAGTCTGTACAAACGTTCACACCGGACTACATGTGTACACGCCGAAACACAAACATTCATAGAGACATGCGCCACGCCCGCGACCGTACGCACACCGCTGCAGAGGAGCGATGACACACGAAAAGACGAGCGCGGCCTCCCCATCGTGCAATTCGTTTCCATTAATTTCCTTTGTAAACACGCAATAAATCCCACGCGACAACAGGAAGAGCTCCCGAAAATAGAGGACGCGCAGCTGGTGGAGTCGCAACGCCCTTCCTCCCTCCGATTTCCGGCGGCGAACGAGCTCAGTCCGTCAGTGCGCGGGGCGACAGCGGAGGCAGCGGCTGCCGCGGCGGCGGCGGAGGCGGAGGCGGCGGTGCCGGCCGGCCGGCCGTCGTCGGCGGGGTGACAGGTGCTGGAACCAGGGCCGCGCCGTCCTCCTCCGCCCCGCCGCTCCCGTCCCCGCCGCGCCCCCGTCCTCCCCGGCGGCCGGGCCGTCCGCACCCGTCGCCCTGCGTCCGGCACCGCCCGTCCCCGCGCCCTCTGTTGTTCACGCACCGCTCCGCTTTGCCCCAAAATCTTCCGAGTTTTCGCTCTGCCGAGGCGGCCCATCAACGGGTTTCGTCCTTCGTTCTATCTTGTACTTTGATTTATTTAACGTGGCGCCTCAAGGTCGCGAGCTGGAAGGAGAGGGGGAGACTGTCATCCAATCAGTAGCTTCAATCCAAAAATTTAAATCGTAACGACGCTCCCGATTGGATGACAGTATCCCCATGTTCGTCCAGATTGTGGCCTTGAGGCGCCACGTTAAATAAATCGGAGTATAAACTGGTTGTGATAGCTTAACGGCATCACCGTGTCCTCTACAGCATCGTTGATCGGATGGTCCTGCGTTTGGAGTTCCGAACGCGCGCTTTCTTTTCATTTTACTTTTGTGTTCTCACCTCTCACACATATTATTACAATTCCATGCACACGCAGGCTGTAATGGTGCTCCTCTAAGGGAGATATCTGAAGTGAGAAACCCGGACACAACATTTTGATTGGCGGTGGGTCTCACGTCCCAGCGTGAGTGGATCACTCCCACCTCCAGAGATATAACGTGTACAACACCCACGGGACAAGTTGACGCTCCACTCCACTTTGCTCCATAATATTTTATTTTTACACTTTGCCTAAGGGGCCCAATGAGGAATTACCTACTATTACTCTTCTCTTCTCCTTTAACTTGTTCTCTGACTGCTCTCGTTCGTTAATATCCCGTCTCCGCACCTCCTTACTCGTCCAGCATGAACCACATTGTTCTGAACGCACCATGCTGTGTTTTTGTGTCATTTTTTATAGACTTCACGCTCATTAACTATCCATTTTTTGCGACAATCTCTTTTTTCACCCTATTCCACCCTCCATCCTATATTTTTTGGTGTCAATTTTTCGAATCCTCATTTATTCTTGTTTCGAACATATGTAACCTTTGGTATTCTTTCTCCTCATCTACCTTCTGATCTCGTAGTTTGAACGTATCTTTATACTTTTATACACTACTTATTTTTTCACGTTTCATCTGTAGCGCATACCCAGTCGATCTTTTTATCACCATTCACACTTCTTATATTGGAGTCGTTCCTAGTATTCAACACTGCTACCACCATATCTACAACGGTTCCCTACTGCCTGGCTGTTCTGTCTCACCACCCTTCCGGCGACTGACTTTTTCGTGTTTCCGGGCGCGCCAACTGCTTTGGTCATTAGTCCCGTTAGTGTAGTGCATGCTTTTTCGGGAGATGGCGGTGACGTTCCTCCCGCTGGATGGCGAGATCCAGCGCCGACTTACCGTCGGCTAGTGTGGTTTCCCCCTAAACAGGACCCTCCCACCAGCGGGGCATCGCCCCAGCCGGGATAAGCTCTAAGTTCCCTACGGTTTCCCGGACTATGTGGTAGAGCACTGCATGTTAGTGTGTGTGTGTGTGTGTGTGTGTGTGTGTGTGTGTGTGTGTAAGGGGAGAGGATAGGGCAAGGAAGAGGAAGGATATATCGCGCGCGGTCCGTGGCCCATTTGGTAGAGTACTGCTCCGGCATTCGCCTGGTATTGATGGAGAAACCACGGAAAACTACTGATCAGAGCAGCCGGCTACTAGAATTCTCCTCCAGACAGCGACTGAATTCGACCTAGCTGAAAATCTAGTGTCGGAAATCCTGCCGCCGTCAGAACTCCCGAACCGACAGAGGCGCTGCAGTGACATCAGTTGATGCACTGAGCAACCGCTCCCGGTCAAGCCTATTCGAAAATAGCGAGTTCCTAGTTGGGTGACCGACTGGGAACCCCAGGATATAACGGCACCGCGGCCAATTGCCCTTTACGGGACATGTAATGGCTACATACAAATACAAACCTGACCCCGTCCCGCCCATCTCTCTCCGTCTCACTCGTTTGTCTTATTATTTTGATCCGTTCTCTCACTACGCTACTTTGTCAAATCATTTTGTTCCGTTCATTCGTCCCATACTTTCTTTCTTCCGTCTTTCATCTCGTCTTCAATTCTCTTCTTCCCTGTAACCCACGGAAGGTGGTAATTTATTTTCTGGAGGGGCGGTACCGTTCTGCGAGAGAGCCCTAGTTCCACTTCTCTTTTTCGGCGGAATGAGAGGTGAATATTTATTATCTACTCCGTGCTAATTATAGAACTAACATGTAGCTAGCGCACCGTAAACTATGTCTCAATTTAAACAGAGCGGCACTTCATAGTCACGAGCTGGACGGCGAGGGGAACACTATCATTCAATTGGGAGTCTCGTTACCATCTACATTGAATTGGAGCTCCCGATTGGATGACAATGTCCCCCTCACTTTCCAGCTCGTAACCTTCAAGTGCCACTCGGATTAAATCTGACAATAGCCTAAAACCAGAATTGGTTCCCTTGGTATTTCTCAATTCTATAATTTCTAACTTGTGCCTCATTTTTTCTTTCGTCGGTCTGGGTTTTCCTTTCTCTTACCGGTTTTTCTCTTAGACTTTTTCATTCACCCTCCAGCTCTCTCGCTCCTCCGCCTGCAACGTTATTGCATCTCACATATCCAATCCGCCCCGCAACCCCCCACTATCGTCGCACATCATCGTCGCACTCCAATCCTAACGTATCCATCGCCTCTCCCCATCGTCGCTCCCTTGCGTCCCACACTTTTGTGTCACCTGTTCGTCCCACTCTTTAGTCCTGGACTTTCGTCTCGTCTTCCATCCCTTTCTTTTCGTCGCACATCATCGTCGCACTCCAATCCTAACGCATTCATCGCCTCTCCCCATCGTCGCACCCTTGCGTCCACACTTTTGTGTCTCTTGTTCGTCCACTCTTTAGTCCCCTTCCTTTTTTTCCCACTCTTTAGTCTTGCACTTTCGTCTCGTCTACCATCCCTTTCTTTTCGTCGCACATCATCGTCGCACTCCAATCCTAACGCATTCATCGCCTCTCCCCATCGTCGCACCCTTGCGTCCCACACTTTTGTGTCTCTTGTTCGTCCCACTCTTTACTCTTGCACTTTCTCTCGTCTACCATCCCTTTCTTTCGCCTCCCCCATCGTCGCACCCTTGCGTCCCACACTTTTGTGTCTCTTGTTCGTCCCATTCTTTAGTCTTGCACTTTCGTCTCGCTTTCCATCTCCTTCTATTCTCCTGTCTTCAAATCTCGTCAGTTCCTCCCCCTTACGCTATTTTATTTCCAGCGTCTCGCCCTCCCACACGTCGTTCTGTCACGGCGGAGGACGTTGCTCGCCGGTCCACGTCCTTGGCGCGCTCCAAACAGGCGGCCGCTCACGAAGGACGCGCGCGTTGGGCAGCAGGGCAGCGGCGCCGGCACGGCGCGAGTTACACGCGAGGGTTGGCGAGTTTATTTTCACGTGTCACTCCGCGCCCGCCCCTGCACGTGTTCCCCTTTGGCAAGGCGCGACCCGGCCCGGCCCAGCGCGGCCGCCACCGCCGTCGTCGCCGCTTATAAATACGGACGCCATCGACAGTTCGAGGGTCAGGTGGTGCGGGCCGCGTCGACCCGAGCGAAGACGCCACCCGCGCCAGCTGGCGCGCCGAGGAGCGCTTTGTCGGGCGAACGGCCGCTCGACGAAATTCTCATCGAGTTGCACACCCTCGCCTTTCGACTTTTTATTTATACGTCGTGAGAAGACTAATATGGAGTTTCGAAGAAAGTGCTGTTTACGATTGTATTTGAGTTTGTACTTACGAGAAGTACACGCTGTGTACATCTGTCACAGAATGGACAATTTTTGTGAAATGTGATACTGCTTCCAGTGATATTTATAATGTTGGGTAACAGTGATTGATCATTTTCCGTATATTAGTCACTCATGATAACGTAAAATGTTAAAGCAATAGTTTCTATTGGCGCCCCTGTTGGAGTCGCAGTAACAGTAACTGAAGTGTTTTGCTGTGCAATGATATTTTTTTCTATTTTAAACCATTGTATCCTTTAATATGTTTTAATTCATTATGTATTAAATCATGTTTAATTATAAAAAAATGTGTTCTTTAATTAGCAATCACTAATAACGACACCATTGAGATGTATTTTATCTCTGGTTTTCGTAATATTCTATGCATTTCAGTTCGTCTAGGGTTCAGTATTAACGAAAACATGCCAAATTAGTTAAAGGCACGTCTTCATATATCATAGCGGCATATCGTCGTAGAGGAGAATATAATTTTTTGCTTGTTGACGACCCTCAGAGTTTCAATAATTTTTAAAGTTTGCAATAACTCGAATATTATTAATTATTATCTCAAAACAACATCAACTAATAATACCCAAGGAATTGCCTTTAAAGGAGAGGAACCAGCAGACATAAATTGTGCCCCAAAATACGGTTTTAGGATGTAACGTATTTTAACTACCTAGGGAGTGAAATTACGTACGTAGAAGATAGGAATATCACCAGATATATCAATACATTTCAAGAACTATTGAAATCTGTAAGATGTAAATCTGCAATATAAATAAACCGTATAAATGGATCATTGGAAGAGGAAGCTCGCAAAAGCAACTCTGTTAAGGATATTATGGTGTTATGACTCTTCCTTTTATACTGTATAGATGAAAAAACATAGGATAAAACAATAGGATTTTCAAAGAACTGAAAAGTGGAATGAGATTAATGAGACGAGTAAAGGGCTTGACGTTAAAAGCTAAAATAAAAATGAAAATATAAGAAGGGAATTTAATCGAATTGTATTAGTGTATGAGAAATTAAAAAGAACAGACATCAATTGGTGGAACATTTAGAAAAATGCCGCGAGATAGAGTTGCAGGGTATGTTTCCATAAATTATACACTAAATTGACAAAAGTCATGGGGTACCTCCTAATATCGTGACGGACCTCCTCTTACTCTTACCAACTCATCGTGGCATGGACTCAACCTGTCGTTGGAAAGTCCCCTGCTGAATATTGAGTCATCCTGCCGCGGTAGACGTCTGTAATTGCGAAAGTGTTGCCAGTGGAGGATTTTCAGCACGAACTGACCTCTCGATTATGTTCCTGACTTCCATCGTTGTTTGGAAACATGAAGTCTATGAATGGCTGCAAGTAGTTGAACATAAACAATTTTCGTCTTAATCATAGGTTCAGTTAAACCCGAGGAATCAGTTCATACAAGTAAACCATACAAAAACATTATTTATAAATAAGAAATAATAATAATAATTTTTGTGTAAGTTAAGTATACTAAAGTGCTACTAAATAACTATTAAATTAGATTTAAGCTAGAGTTAAGTTAGCTTTAGTTAGTATTAGCTTTTTTACCTCTCCTTCTTAGCTACTTAAGCCGCAAGGCAGCAGCGCAATTTGTATCCGTATGTCACTATGTAAATAAATTCCCGCCTCCTCAGGGTTACTGTGGTGGGGAAACTAGAAAAAAAGTTCATTCCATGTGTAAAAACTGCTCACACCATTATGGAGCCACCATTAGCTCGCACAATTAGTTGTTGACAACTTGGGCTTCATGGGGTATGCGCCACACTCCAAACCTACCATCAGCTCTTACCAACAGAAATCGGGACTCATCTGAACAAGCCAAGGTTTTCCAGCTGTCTATGGTCAAATCGATATGGTCACGAGTTCAGGACAGGCGCTGCAGGCGACACCGTGCTGTCAGCAAAGGCAATCCGGTGGGTCTTCTTCTGTCAGAGCCCATTTAAGCCAAATTTTTCCACTGTCCTAACGGATACGTTCGTCGTACGTCCCACATTGATTTTTGCAATTATTTCACGCAGAGTTGCTTCTCTGTTTGCACTGACAACTGTGAGTGTTGAAGTGAAGGATGTTGGCCACTGTGTCGTCCTTGGTGAGAGGTTATGCCTGAAATTAGATATTCTCGGCACCTTCTTGATACTATGGATTTCGGAATATTGAATTACCTAACGATTTTCGAAATGGAATGACTTATGCGTCTAGCTCCAACTTCCATTCCGCGTTCAAACTCTGTTAATTCCCGCCGTGCAAGCCATAAACTAACATCACATCAGGAAGCTTTTTCCATGAATTGCTTGAGTACAAATGAAAGCTCTGCCAATGCTCTGCCCTTTTATACATTTTGTACGCGATACTACTGCCACCTGTGTAGCTGCATATTGCTATCCCATGACTTTTGTCGGATCAGTGTACAATGCGGCAGAAAAAGTACACGTTGGCCAGCCGAGAAAGAATTACAGCAAACCTGAAATAAGCTTGGAACAGCCAACATGCCTAATCTTTACATGTAGAAGACGATTATCTTAATAATAATATTCCTGGCGAAGATACTGAGTGTAACTCTTACTCACCCCTTTGGTTTTCCAGTAGAGCATTAATTAATTATTCACAATTATATTGTGGAAAATTATACTATATGGTAAGGGCCAAGCATTCAAAATATACTTCACGTAAATAGCGAATCTGTAACAATTATATATTATGACCTCTTTATTGAATTTAACTGTCTACAATCGTACTAAACGTTCTTTTCCCTTTACAAATGGTCTGAATTAATTAGTTTCTCATCTTGGAAAACCATCAGGGTTGTAAACTTGTGGATATGAGACTTTTCAAGTTCATTTTGAAATGATAGGAGACTTCGTATTACTATTATTATTATTATTATTATTATTATTATTATTATTATTATTATTATTATAAAGATGCAACTTATTTTTAAATACAATTTCGGAAAGCGAGAAGGACTGGTTACAAGAAAATTTCTAAGAAATTAAGAGATATTACTAAGATTAAACTTAATATTATCACTGTAGTTTAAAATATTACGTACATAGTGGGCAAATAGTACATGTTACGTACGTAGTGCGTAAATAAGTTTCAATAATGTATAAGTATTAGTGTTATGCACAGTCAATACATGGTTCTTGCATCACACACGCTTGAAAGCATGTGCTGTACCGGTTTTACACAAATAACCCAACCTGTTTCGTTTCCAAATTTGCAAGAGAAAACGGATCTTTGGATTTGAAATCTCAGTTCCCTCAGACGTTTGCCATGAATTCAGCTCATCAGCGAGATTGAGAAAAGCCGACACCGACCGGAGAATTCCCAACATTGGCTGCTCTTACAGAGATGTTAGTGGTTTCCGAGGACCTGTCAGCTGAATACTCGGCTCCCTTCTATCACGGGGAGGAGATAAATGATGAAAATCTTCCATCACAAAGTTGCTGACTTTGAATACGCTCGTAAACTACGATACACTACTAGAAGATAATGTAGTCAACACTGCTGACTTACCTACGGCCTTACAATAATGTTTATTTAAACTTAATATCTAATAAAGTGAAAAATACGTTTTCATTTAACGATCAATCTAATACGCATGTAATCTTCAGGTAAGGAATTATAACCGCCAGTTGCAAGTGATATTATTGAAAAAACGACAGTATTATAAGTAGTACAGCAAAGTGCCATCGTTCGACTTAAGGGAGGCAGAGGTATACTGCTTTACATAGAGGTAGGTGAGTATTAGTTTATTGTCACGTAATATTGATTTTTTTTGTATTTTTGAACATTTACTGAAATAATTTCTTTTTGTCTTACACTAAAACATTCAGTTACATTATACAAAACTAATTAACTAGTTTTAAAAACATAAATGAAGCACTAGATCTGTCATCAATTTTTATTGAACATTTAAGATTACGAAGAAAATCTCCAAACTTGATATATAGCATATTCTAGAATTCAATTAAATTAGAGCTGTAGACTCTTGCCCATGCTTCATCCACGACGGAGTGTGCACGGTTTGTGATAAAAGAATTTCGCTCCTGTGTGACCTTCTTTCACTTATAACTTGTTCCCAATTTTATTGTCCGTTGCAGTCAGCATCGCCAACTAATTCCCACTCTAATTATCACACATTTTAATATACAACGAAAATGAAAAATTAAATTTTTTTACAGTGCTATAATTTGTTCTCACTTGTTACATTTACAAAAGGGGAGTTGTCGCAAGCGTTACGTTATTATTTAGAGGGATCAAGGCCGCGTTACGGTTGCGAAGTAGGAGAGAGATGGAATATTCAAAATACTCCGATTTGCGTTACGTAGTTAATGGACAGCCCCTTATCACTTCTAGTTCATTTATTGTGAAGTGTTCAGTTGCAGTTCTGTTTTGTCCGATCACATTCACCTCTCCAAAATCTACTTTCCTCTTCTGAATAATTTTCTGTTGACAACAACTCCCAATACCTATCGGAGCGTCACGCATAACGCAAAATATTTTACAAAAAGTACCTTCATTTTTTAAACAAATAGTAGATACATTACATGAATTGATATTAGAGTTAAAATTACATTCTTTTCAACATACCATCATCGTCAAGTAATGTCTTTTAGTGCAATGTATAAAAATTCCAACCTAGCGGCGGATCAACAAATACTGAAGAAAAAATTATATAAAATGTAGCCCTATATTGAGCCTTTTGATCCTATAATATAAAAGCTCTGTAATTTCCTCGTGTAGGCAATAGAGTTACATTTTCTGTTTACATTCACATATTGTCACGTTGCAAAACGGTGTCATCCAACCATTGTTGTGTTATCAAATGCACTGCTAATCAAGTGACAGGTTTAAAAATTCAGACGTCATCAATGTACTTGTACCTTGAATCCGTATGACTTGCGAGATGGGATTTGGGGATTAGAGCCAATTTGCCACAGCAAGTCCATAAACACGTCATCATGCGTTCCAAACAGTATTACAGCAACCTAATGGCCATCGTAATTCACTGGATGTAACAGTCATCGGCAGCAGAGTCAAGGTAGAAACGATAACAAGGGAAAGGTTCAAGAGGCAATGAATTATGATTAGCTAATCACTGATGATCGAAGACCTTTCATTTAAATAAAACTTGTTTGTTTCAATGAAGGAAGGAAAGATACGAGTATTGAGTAGTTCTCTCAGTTATATTATGAATATTCAAGTTCCATGTGTCTAAAAGGAGAACATATTCCCTTAAAAAATAAAATTATCATATAAATTATTCTATTTAATTTTAACAAAAATTTAGGATAGCATCATATAACAGGTAGTCCTTAAAACGAGAAACCTAAAAATATCTGCCAATTCATTAAGACAATATATGGTGAATTCAGTGTTTAAAAAAATCACTACTACTATATCTAAATTTCAAGATGACCTAACTAGGGTGGCAAAAATCAGGCTAGTATTTTATATCATCCGCACCTCTATCAGGTCCTTTTTTTCAGCTTACTTGGACTCATTGAACAAATGCAGAGGTGACTCCTTGTTTCGCTACTGGACATAAATGTAGTTTCACTAATTTCACCCATTTTTATGAGCTCAGTTGGGTGTTGGTAGGGAAGATAAATATCAAAATAAATCATTCTCTATGTTCTTGGGATAGAAAGTTAATTTTTTCAGGTTTGGAACAATAAAGTATAAGATCCAAACACTGACGCTTGTTTTCAATTTCAAATAGTTTCAATTACACCAGAGCAAATATTGTCATCAAATATTATCAAAACCACTCGTTGCTACCCTCAAAGTATTGAGTATTGTTTATTGAGTACAAAAGCAGCACTGGAATACCAGAGTTCAAGAAGAGTTGTAATCAAAAGGATCACCCTTCTTCCCCTGTACTTCACACACAGTCTTATATATATATATATATATATATATATATATATATATATATATATATATATATATATCTTATTAGAATTGATTTAGTCGAATATTGTTTTAGACCGATTTATAGTCTCGTTAAATTTGAGTACAATATTTTTGAGACAATTAATTAATAGCATAATATGTGAGAAGAATTTGTAAAATCTAAGAAAGTGTATAATGCGAAGAAGTTTTTTTTTTAAGTAATGATTTATTTACAAGAATGTTTAAAAATATAGTAATGTTGAAAGTTAATTTCACCCTAAAAAATATTATTGTGCTTCGCATAATTGTACCGGAGTCATTCAAGACGGGCTCTAAATTTATTCAGAGAAGTTTCAAAGCATAGACAATAGTATACTACTAATTACTAGTAGTTACTAGTCTAATATGCTAGTAACTAATAGTAACTAGAGAATTAGAAAGGTGCCGAGAGGTTGTGTCTATAAATTCAAAAAGATAATTGGTTGTCCATGCTTTGATTTTCTCAATAGTTCTCACACAACGTATTCTTTACTAATAATAACAGATCATTAGTTAAAAACAAAATGAAACTACTTTAATGTGATTGTTTCGTTGGTTTCAAATCATAAGTCACAGCCAAAAATATTTTCCTACTAATTCTAATTTAACCGATGAACCGAAGACAAATATATTTTTCGTCCTTAGAAAATATCAGGATTCGGTCTACAAACTTGATATTGCTGAGAGTCATGATGTTCCCGAAATTCCGGTAATTATTCGCAAATCAACATGTCAATATATTTTTAATAATATCCCTTAATTGGCATTCTTTGAAATACAGTCCTTTACGTCATTCAAACACACATTAAAATTTTGAAGTTCAGAGGAATATTCGCAATCTCAATTTATGCTTCAATTACAGCATGGCTACAATTATGTGAAATACATTTCCTTGAGAACAAACTGATGAATGTAGTAAAATACGTAAAATGCGTACTCCACTACCATTACATATTACTCAAAACTCGAAAAAAATCCCCGAGGGGGAATTCATGCATCTTTTCGTATTGGTTCTTGTATGCTCGTCTCTATTTAACTATTCATGCTCAACAGGTCTCGTCTATAATATGTTGACCATTGAATTCAGGAAAAAACTGCGGAAAACGTGTCATTTTCTGACCCGAAAACAGTGCTTAGCATTATCCATCCTTCTACTAGCTAGTCTACATTTCCCTGCACTTCGCAGGAAACTGACTTCGCGTGAGAGAACGTACAGTTTGACTTACGAGTTCAGTTTATTTATTTAACATGTTCTTCAGAGCTCAGTATAAGCTTCTCGTTATCGATTTGCATGACAAAGGATCTATTATACTTCGTTGCGTTGCATTAATGACAGCCTTCTCCGAATGTATACACTCAAACACTTCATATAATATTGCATTTCCCTACATCTCTGTTAATTCAGGGGAGAGCAGGCTTACTTCAACACATTCCCGGCAAATTCCCGCAGGCTACGCATCCAAGCTTCCTCTCTCTCAAAACACTCCAGCGAGATACACATCCATCGTATCGGAGGCACACTCTCACCTCAAACTACTCACGCAGCTCCCTCCTCGATCAAGCCACTGGAGCGGACTACCCGCCCGCCCACGCAACTGGCCGAGCGGTTCTCATTCCTCACTCCCTCTCATCCCTCCGCCCCGCCAGAGGTTCCTCATCCTCCAGCCAACAGCGCCGCGTCGCCCCGTTCTCCCCTAGCCAGCTCTCTCGCACTCGCTCTAGCCCTCGTTCTTGCTCTACCCCTCGCTCTAATCCTGGCCCTAGCCCTGGCCCAAGCCCTGGCCCTAGCCCTGGCCCTAGCCCTGGCCCTAGCCCTGGCCCTAGCCCTGGCCCTAGCCCTGGCCCTAGCCCTGGCCCTAGCCCTGGACCTCGCCCTCGCTCTAGCCTTAACTCTAGTATTCGTCCTCTCGTCCGCCCTCTCGTCCGCCCTCTCGTCCGCCCTCTCGTCCGCCCTCTCGTCCGCCCTCTCGTCCGCCCTCTCGTCCGCCCTCTCGTCCGCCCTCTCGTCCGCCCTCTCGTCCGCCCTCTCGTCCGCCCTCTCGTCCGCCCTCTCGTCCGCCCTCTCGTCCGCCCTCTCGTCCGCCCTCTCGTCCGCCCTCTCGTCCGCCCTCTCGTCCGCCCTCTCGTCCGCCCTCTCGTCCGCCCTCTCGTCCGCCCTCTCGTCCGTCCTCCCGTCCGCTTCGTTATCCTATCCGCCTCGCCCATGCCCTGGCCACGTCGCGACACCGAGACACTTCGGCCGATCTCCGCAACTGCTCGCATCCCGCCACGCCCAGTTCCTCTCGCTCCTCGCTTCGACCTCCTTTGCAAACCCGACGCGCCCTCTCCCTGCGGTGGAGCCAACTTCCCGCGCGAGGAAACGCCGCTATCCACCCACCTGGACAATCAAACGCCCCTAACCCCCGGTCGCACAAACTATCCTCCTGATCTTGACACACGCGCCGCCGGATCGCCTTCGTCGCCACCACGCCGCCCGCACCTCCTGCCCCCCGCCCCCCCTCCGGCCCCTCGCTCCGACCGTGCTCTTCCGCCGCTTCGCCTTCTCTTTCCCACTACCTCCTTCCCCTCGGCGCGTATCCTTCGCGCTCGCCTGCCCCCCCCCCTCACCCCGCCCCGGCTTCGTCGACCACGGGCCGCCGGCCGCCCTCACCACCCCCACATTCCCCGCCGCCGACCACGGGCCGCCGGCCGCCCCCGCCCCCGCCCGGCGCTGGGCGCGCCGATAAGGCGATAAGAGACGAGCCATCGCGGCCGCGGCCGGCGCCTGCCCGGGCGGCTGCTTTGAAATTCTAAAGACGCGGCGGCGAGCGAGGCGGCGGCCAGTGTCGAGTGGAGGGCGGGGCCCGGAGGCGGAGAGCGAGGCGGAGGGACCCGGGGCGGGGCGGCGCCCGAGGAGCAGAGCGGAGAGGTGCCGGGCGCCGGGAGGGGGCGGGCGCAGGAGGGCCAGGCATCTGCTCCGGCGGACTACGCCAGACGACGCGCCGTCCCATGAATAAATATCGCCCCCTTCCGCTCCCCATTTTGATTTTCGTCCCATGCATTTAAAGTTTTCACGGCCCGTGTTCATTATACCAAGTTACCACCAGTTTTTCAGCCAATTACTTCCGTCTTCTTGAGCAGCGTCGGCGACGTCGTAGGAGAGGAGAGGAGAGGAGCGGCGAGCGGGCGTGGCGGGGACCGCGAGGGATGGAGGGTTGGCAAGGGTAGCGAGTCAAGAGGACTGTGGGGGTGCGAGCGGTGGCGGGGACGAGGGCGGGGACGGCGGCGTCGGGGCGCCGTCAGGCGAGGGTAATCACGCGCCGCCCATCGAAATAACATTTATGCAAATTTGTTTTTAGCGTTAATGCCGCTCACCCAGTGACTAAACGTAATTCAATTGCACTAAAATTATTCATTATGCCGTAGGTATTTCGAACCGCCCCCCCATTCATTTGAAGCGGTCTCCCTCCCGTTTACGCGACTACGTCCCCCCTTCCTCCCCACTTCCGCTCCTCACTCCCCTACCCAGCTCCTTTCTCCACTTGCCTACATTATGCATGAATGAAAAATTAAACGACTGTTAGTTCCAACAACGTTTCGATTTTTGAGCCGCCGGCTGCGGCGAGAGGCGCCTCCGGTGGCGGCGTGGGCGACGTGGCGTCGTCGGCGTCGGCCCGGGCGCCGCGCCGCTTTTAGTCGCTACAATGAAATCCGGCGCCGTATGGGAACGCGGGCGTAGGCGTGGGCGGGGCAGAGGGGCGCGGGCTGCGGACGGGCGATAGGGGCCGGGGCGTGGCGGGCGGCGAGCGGCGGGCGCGGCCGGCAAGAAAGCGACTCGCCGCAGATTTGCATGTAATGTGTGTGGATGAAGCGGCGGCGGAGGCGGACGGCGCCGCAGGGAGCCGCGCCGGCCGGTCGGCTGGCCGGCGGTTCTGGCCCGGAGAGCTGCTGCCGCCGCCGGGGAAGAGGGAGGGGGAGAGGGGGAGGGGAGGGGAGAGAAGGAGGCGTGGCGGGACGGAGCGGCGGGGGCGGTCAGCGAGTCCGCTGATCCCAGGGCTCCGGCCCCCGCGCAGACCGATCGCGTCGCCGCGGGCCGGCCGCCCCCCCCCGCGTTCCGGCCCCCCCCCCCCGCCTCTCACCACCCGCCCGACCCCCCTCCGCCGCTCCGGCCCGGCTGGCCGTCCCAGCTGAGATCGCTGCCGTCGCCACCGCCGCCGCTGTCGCGCGCCTCCGGGATCTGTGTCCAGCACTGACGTCCCATAGCGACCACACCACTCATTCACGCTTCCGCCTCCATTTAGAGACACTTTCTCTCGTCTCCGTCGTTCTCTGCGCGTTAGCCTTCTCCGCGGCCGTTGGCCAACGGAGCGTCAGCCTTCCTACCGCTGCCGGATTAATCCTGCTCAGCACTGACTTCCCCATCCGAGAGCCCACTCACTCATGATTCCCCTTCATTTAATGGTGTTTCCTGCCCATTGTTCTCTTTCATTCAGCTCCTCTCCATAACCAATCTCCAGAATGGCCATTTCCAATGTAACAATTTCCTTCGTTCATTCTTCCAGAAAACGAGTTTCCCTCACCTTTATTCTATTCTATTCTTTTCATCTCTGCTTTATTCACAATTTCTGTGAAATATCCAAGTCTCGAAACTGCGCTCAACAACGTCCGAGTACATTTTTTATCTCGTAGTTACTCAATCACACTCCCCTTCTACGGTTCACGTATTCTCCGTAATTCAGTTTTCTTCTTTATCTCGCTTTCCTTCCCCGTCTTTCCCCCTGACGTGCATCTGGTGGTCATTTTCTCGTTCGCTGTAACGTTTCACTTCCCCTTTAACAATCTCTCATCGATCATTCCATCTCTCCAGACACCACTACCTCCTCCATTGCTTTTGTGCTCCCTGCAGTTGCCTGGTCTATCGCCACCGATTCCCTGATAGTCACGGTCGTCGTTCCCTTTTCCTTCTACAAACATTACGTCACTGTTCCTCCAGACATCACAACCGTCTCTCCTACCACAGGCTTCTCAACATGACCGCAATTTCCCGTAGGATTTTATTTTCTTCGTCACCAACTCCAATAGTATACCATTCTTTCGCCACGTTCCCATAGTCTCATGTTACTTTTGAAATAATTTCAATATTAACGTAAACATGCAGATGTAAGGAACAGTTGAACTGAGTTGTAATAAAGGATTGTCATTTTACTAGTCAATTATTGATGGAAACCAAGTGCATGACCAAATCATTTATATCCGACTTTTCAGAATTCAATAATATTATTTATTCCGTTCTGGTAGGAATGTTTAAAAAAGAAAGGTTCACGAACCGCGCGCGATCTTCCTTTTATCATTATTTTCCCCTCGTCTCCACTCACACACACACATTCATACTTACGTGCAATACGCATCGCTTATATTGGAATCTTAGACATTGTCCCGGTTAGAATTGTGTGCCTCTGGCGGTGTTAACTGGAGGGAAGAAATCATCAAGTCGGCATCTAGATTGGCGACAGATCACATCTTCCAGTGGGGAGAAACACCGCCACTTGTAGGAATATAAAGTGCACTACAGGTTACTAGTCTAATGACCATAGTAGTAGGGAAACATTAAACAATCAATCTTACCCCATCCGTTCTGGCCCACTTCGCCTTCCCCTCTTCCCGCCCCCTTCTCCTGCCACTGCTTCAACTTTCTCCGCCTCGTCATCCGACGCCGCTCTCTGTCTTTTACGTTCACATCTCACCACGACCCGCATTACCCGATGACATACAAATGCCTGTAGCACTGCCTCTGACCGGGAGGTCATTGGGTTCGAGTGTGACGCTGGCAAAATTTTCGACACTAGCTTGTGAGCTAGGTCGAATTCCGCTGAGCAGCTGACTGGAGGAGAATTCTAGCGACTGACTGCTGTGATCGGTAGTTTCCCGTGCTTCTTCCGATGGACACCGAGCGAATGTTGCAGCACCACCCTAACAAACGGGCCACGGGTAGCGTGCGATATTTCCTTCCTCTTTCTTGTCCAGCCCTTACCCCTTTCTGATACATATTAACGCTAACATGCATCACACTATCACACTTGCCGGGAGACCAGTTGGGAGCTTAGAGTTTGTTCCGACTGGGGTGGTGCCTGCCCGGAAGGAGTTACCTGGTTGGTGCAAACCCTGCAAGCCGACTGGTAGGTCGGCGACGAATCCCACCATCCAGAGGGAAAAATAATTGCAACAGCTCGCGATAAAACACACACTACACTTACGGGACTAACGACCTTCGCAGTGGACGTGCCCGAACTCCCTAATTAAGGCATCATTAAGCCATGCAATACCTTGCCCGACAATGCAACCACCTTCCACCCCACTAAGTCCCTCCTATTATATCGTGCATTACATATTTGTATTGCGTTTCCACCTAATGAGCGACTGAATACTCTCACTGTAAAATGTAGACATGTTTTAAAGAAAATCTCGCGAGAGGCAAGTCGTAAATAAAATCCTCCCTTTTGCCATGCAACCCCCCATCTTTGCCGCCGCTCCTGGTCAACAATACTTGCTACGGAGCGGATGCCCATCATGGTCGCAGACCTAAGCCTAGTAAAAAGGACTGATGGTATCTCCATGCGGAAGTACCGACTCACATCCTCACGCTAAATAAAACCATCAGCGCTCCCATGAAAGCCTCCCGCCGCATTGCCACTATCTCCGTCCTCGCCACGCCTTCGCTCGCAGCACCTCCTCGATGGCCGAAATCACCCGCGCGTCGTCCCGCGCCCGCCCCCGCCCCGGCCGCTGGCCTTCCCTTCGCTCCAATCGTTTCCGGCGGCCCCGCACCTCAAGCGCTCTCGGCCAGCTTCCCTCGCCTCCCCCTCCATTCGGGCCGCCCACGCTCTAGGCTATTCCCGCACATCACCCTGTTTCACGCCTCCCCGTCTCTCCCCTCACGGCCCCGTCCCGATCAGCCCGTCCCCGCTCCGCTCTCCCCCTCGCTTCACAACTCCTCTCCTCCTCGCTCTGGCCTTTTCCCCCGGCTCTTTACTGACATGACTGCTTTGTCTGCTATCGCTCCGCTCCGCCCACTGGCTCCCCCCCCCCTTCCCCCCCCGCTCCGCCCTTCCCCCCAACCGCCGCCCGCGCACAACTCCTCTCCTCCTCGCTCGGCCTTCTCCCCCGCTCTTATGCTCTCCGCCTCGCTTTGGACTTTACAGACATGCTTTCTCTCCTGCCCCGCTCCGCCCCGCTCCGCCCCGCTCCGCCCCGCTCCGCTCCGCCCCACCCCGCTCAGCAACCCCCGCCCCTCCCCGCCCCGCTTCAGCCCGCTCCGCCCCGCTCCGCCTCGCTCCGCTCGCCTCGCTCCGCCTCGCTCCGCCTCGCTCCGCCTCGCTCCGCCTCGCTCCGCCTCGCTCCACCCCTCGCTCCGCCTGCTCCCGCTCCACCTCCGCCCCTCCGCCCGCTCCCGCTCGCCCCTCGCCCCGCCCCGCCCCGCCCCGCCCCACTCCACCCTGCCCCTTTATATTATTATTATTATTATTATTATTTATATTATATTATTACTATTATTATTATTATTATTATTGAAATAAATTGAGAATTAAGAAAGTAGTTACTTCATTATGAGATCATGTAACCAATGTTTTATAAAACAAAAACTCATCTTTTTGACTTAAATCGCACTGCAAAGCTGCCTGGTAAACTCTTTTTAATTTAAAAAGGGATTGAACAAATAATAAAATCCAGACTGAACAAGTAATATAGTACTCTGATAATTTTTTGCTAGATATGGAAGGAGTCGGTGATCGATTAATACGGATTTTTCCCCCGTAAGTAATTTGGTCAAAAAATGGCGTTCCTCACCACGTGAGGGGGAGACATGCGTAATATCCTCCTCCAATCGGCACTTTTCCCTATTATATTTCAGTTGTTAGAATGCAAAATGCACTGGTAAATCCCAGAAGTAGCATGAGCAAACTAAAACTCAGAACAATGCAGTGAGCCGTATATTTACATGACCAAGCAAATGCAGCAACGGTAATGTTGAACTATTTACGTCGGATGTAATATACACCCAATCTGCAAACACAAACTTCGTTCAGTCGTTCATGCTCGCTTGTTTAAGCCACCATCGTTATTACAAAGGGTAATAAAGATGATAGTGATGGTAATGACATAATGTTCATATTGGCCAGAGAAAACTGCAAGAATCAGATACCTTGAGTAAATGCGAAAGTTTGGCATGATCTTAGAAGTTAAAAAAGTGGGAGTACTTCATGAAACTCAGGTTGGACATCAGTGCGTTTGACGACCTTCTAAGGAACACGAAACCCCCAATTGTACATTCTAATTGGATTTAAATTCTCGCTTTCAATTTTTTGAGATAGGGTAATAAAAAGGAAAATATGTAGTTATTTAGTATACCCTGATAAAGGCAGACACGGCACACACCTCAATCTTCAAGGTGAATGAGGCGATTTAAAAAGGACGAAAAATTATTGTATGAATTTAGAATAATTTTCTAAACGATGAATGATGTTCTTGAAAATAGGACATTAGTAAAATATTGTCTTTATAAATTTTGTTATAAAAAATAAAGTTTATAAATTCAACTTTGAATTCACGCAACCAAAGAAAATAATTTGTTCAAAATTGCACAAATAAGACAAGTTACATATAGAATAATATATTATTAATAATAATATTAACAATAATAATAATAATATCATTTTTTGTTTTGTTTGCCAAAAATCCGTCTCGGATCACGCACACATGCACAAGTGCATGTGATCCATCAAGTGATCAGCATTAGGCTGAATCCTATTTTATCCCCCAGAGTTGTTAGTCCTGGGGGGAAGGAAGATGGAAATGATGATAATGACAGGTGAATGGATGACACACACATACAGAAATACACAAACACACCCATGCCCGAAACGGGACTGCAACCCCGATCCTTCCGTCCGAGATCGCCACGGCAGCCTTAGTGATCTCGGCTATCCGCTAATACAATTTATTATTATTATTATTATTATTATTATTATTATTATTATTATGACTTATGCACTTCTCCCACGCGGGGGGAAACATTCACCTGCCACAGATGTCATTGTGGCTAGGCTCACTCGTACGGCTCAGAGCAAGTAACGAGCAAGATCTTCATTTATTTCCAGGACCTCTAACACTACATATCAGACACATCAGTGACAGTTTTTCTGACAATGTGACAGGTGTCTAGAATGACTGATTTTTGTACTGTTCCTAGTATATGCTTTATATTCAATTATTATTATTATTATTATTATTATTATTATTATTATTATTATTATTATTATTATTATTTAAGAACCAATTCTGCATATAACTAATGATTTATTTTTAAAAGAATATTATATCAATCAAGAAGTTCTACATCGAAAAGGCTTTAATGTTAAACTTTTCCCCAAATTCAAAGTGAATAAAGAAAGCTTTTGTTCTACAAGGAACGTGCTATTTTACCTCCTTTGCAGGTGAATAAGCCAGTGGCAAAAACTAATAGAGATACGTAAGTAAAAAGGTTTTTCATGTATTGAGTTCTGATTTGAAAAAAAAATGGATTCTAGCAATCCTAAATTTAGAAAACTATTTAATCCTGGCTCATTTAACTTAGTAGTGATAATTAAGGCATTTACTTGATCTTCATAAAATTCTTTCCTTATATTCTGTATATTATGCGTTTGTTATTTTATTTCAATATTAATAATGTGCCACCTTCCTTAATACCTCCTTTGATGTGAGATTTTTGGACGAATGTCTCGAGCAGAAGATTATTTTTCTTCGATAAGTCGCATTCGTATTAACAATGGATGACACTAGTGTCATTACAGCTGATATTCTGCTCCCACTGTCATGCAGGGTATGGGGTCGACTTTCGATACTAATGAAAAGGAAGATCAGGTACTTTTGAAAAATTAACAAGGAGAGTATATTCTTTCTTAGAATTACAAAAAAATTGAGAAAATGGCAGTGATCATTGAATTAAATTACATCACACACTAGCACAAAAGACATAAACACTTACAGATGACTATACTATACACACAGTAACAAAAAAAGACAGTATTTGAAAAATAAAAACGTGAAAAAAAAGAAAGAAAATAATTGGGAACTGATCCTTCCAAATAATTCCTATACAGTAGATAACAAGTCTTGTGTAAATTGAAATGAACTCCCTCAACTTATTTACAATTGCATTAAATTCTATTATCCAATTAAATAAAAAAGTTTCAGTCGTAACATGAATCTAATATCTTTTCCAAAGAAATTTCACAAAGATTACGCCAATGAATAAATACCTACAATGCATTCTTTGGATGAAATAAAAATGTAGCATCAATTTAACACTTTCTTTGACCTCGAAATAATTCGTTAATTTCTAAGAATTTTTGAACGTGAAATTTACAATAACTTTAAAATGTTAAATAATCTGTTTTCAGTTACGACAGTCATTGAATGAATTACAATTTCTATTGTAGTGACTTTTTTAATCATGTACGCTACCTAAAGTAAATAGAATTCTGTTCGCTTTGCTTGCAAATGTAACTTCTAGCGAAATACGCAAGATACACAAATAAGGGAAAACGGCAATGCAGTTCACAGCAGAACGTCACAACTCACAGTACCATGGGTTGTTTTTACCTTTAACCGTGCTGCTGGGGTCTGTGAGACCCGCACTATTATATTTTTTTAAAATAATTTAATTGTTTCATAAATAATTTCTCAGCAACTTGTGTATAGCACGAATAACCCGTTTTTAACTGTTTTTTACGTAAAATAAATAAATAAAAAAATAAATAAATATTCCTTTCAAATCGTGGGGTTTGTGAACAAACGAGCCATTATCACGTTACGTTTGTGCAGTGATCAGTTATAGTCGATTTGTACGTTTCCGGGTATTCTAGACCCCAACAGCATAGTTACGCAAGTTTTTAAATATGTGATTTCTTGCGTAATTGATTATTTAGCAACGTCGTTTATTAGAATATGGATAGGAAATACGTTGTGTATATTACAAAAAGTCTATTTTTTATTTTAATTGCAACTTTGCATTTGAAATGTCGACAATCACCGACAAAGAAATCCTGGGATTTTTTTTGGACAGTAGTAGCAAGCTTCGGGTCAAACCGTGGTTATACTGGAATCAGTAGTTCCAAAGAAAAAAAGATTGTCCACGAGGCGCTGACAGAAAGACAAAACATCTTTGCATTAACTCCCCAAATTTGTTTTACAACACTCAAACTTTTTTTAAATTATTCAGCTTTAAAAATTCAATAGTTTAAAAAAATCGTTTTGTTCTTGCACGTTTATCAATATTGATGCGTTTTTATGCTGATATTTAATTTCTTTACTCTTACCGCAATATATAACTTATTATCTTGAATTGCATTAAATATAATTGTGAAAAAATATAGCGTTTAGCGAATTATTTCCTGTCTTGGGTCTCTCAGACCCCACCAGCAGAGTTACGTTAGTATTTTTCACCAGCACAGTAAAAGATTAAATATGCACGTAGTTTTCTGAAATATAGGCGTCCCCCCCGCCAAGCCAAGGTCAGGCGGTCGAGGTCTCCTGCAAAGTCGTCGCACCGCAGACGATCTTGCGCTCCGTCGCCTTGCATTGCAGTGTAGACGCGTCGTATATTTCGTTTTACAGAACGAAAATTAGCCCTCTTGCATCAGCGTTACGTAGTACAAAATTTTAATATGAATAAGATAGAAGAAAAGTAGAAGAAAAAAAAGCTTTGGGGAAAAACGTTACTTGTTAGTCGCTGATTCACACAAAGTTACAAGTGCGTGCTATGGTGCTTTATAATTCTTCATTTGAAATTACATGGTACGCTTCTCATGGAATTTCATGATTATTCTTGACACATATTAGTATAAAAATATTGTATTTCATTTGCATTAAATATTTCCATTCAGAAATTGTAAATTCAGAAGACGTTCTGAAAAGCTCATTCCGCTTTCCGCCGCTGAAGGCAATTTTTCAGGGAAACCTTTCTCCTCGTAGATTACAGGTAAAATGAACGAGAATTCGTTTCTTCTTCGTAATTTGTAAGAGCTTTTCGAAGAAATTTGTGATTGGCCGTTGGGTTGAAGCAAACAATTTTGAAGCGGTTATAATTATCTGCGCCTTCTAGTGGTCGATACTCTTTATCTTAGGTACAGCACTCTTTATCTTAGGTACAGGAAGTTAAGATACGCTTGTAAACATGAGATAGCGGTCGCAAAGGGTCATTTCAGGATCGCACAAAGAATTTCGTATTCTCGCGAAATATATTTGTTTATTTTTTTATACTCAAATGCTCAATAAATAAAGAATAATAATGATGGAAGTCAATACCATCGCCAACACCAGCGCCCCCTTTGTGCGCCCTGGGATACTCCATTCAGATAGTAAGAGAAGCTGTGTATCCAGCGGGGGGAGTGGTCAAGAGACCTCTTCCACCGATGAGAATGAAACATGTTAAAAAAATATAGCTTTTATTAATTTTCTATACTAACAGAATTTATTTTATATATCAATTGTTCACATTATAAGTATTAAGTGCCAGACATTACATTTTATATTCATCGTACATGAGACATTCTTTAAAAAAGAATCTACTCGGCTGGACCGTATATCTGTGCTTCTTCCCCTACCGACAAAAACTCCTGAATCCAACTCTGATAATGTAGTTGCTAACGGACCTCTGTGAACTGCAAGGGGCCAAGAAACGAAAGAGGATCGTTGGATTCCAACAATACGAGGCGCGGATGAGTTCACAGAGTCCACCTCTATAAAATAACCTTTTTTATTTATTTTCTTTTGGATAGAACAATACAAAGATCAGTGTTAATACACTCTACATTTGTTATAGTTGCCGATATCTACTTACAATTACCTTACAATAACCTTACAAATATTCTTAAAATACAACTTGTATGATAAGTATTGTAGGGTAAATTAGCTGATCTATTTATTATTGATTTTTAGTTGGTATAATTTAATTTTAGCTTGTACAACTTTATTGTCGATGTGATTTTTCCAATTGAGGCGGGTGTCTAAGAAAAGGCAAAGATTTTTTTAGGTTTGATATGTGGATGACATTGTACAGAATCTTGATTCAGGGGGTGGGGGAAGGTTAAACATTTTGGCTGCTGTTTTTTTCGGGTTTGTTTTTGGCTGTCCAGCTATCGATTTGGTTTAGGTATAACTCAAGTCGGAATAAAATAACCTGAGCACAGCTCGCTGTCAATACTCAGGACTTCTGCCTAGGGTTACTGATGAAGGTACGGCGAGGATCCCTAGGACCTACCAGTCAGAGGTACTGCAGTGACCTCAGTTGATGCCCTGAGCTACCTTTGCCAATACAAAATACAATAAATTATTTCAGTAAACCTTCAAAACAGGGTAGAATACTGAAATCTAATCCGACGTGATTGCAATCATTACCAAAATGTAACGGATTGCACAAGCAACATTAAAAGCATTGTGAATACCAGATGACGTAACATGTAATTACAGTAAATGTAGTCATATATATATATATATATATATATATATATATATATAAACAGTAATTTGAATAAAATATTAAAAATAACAAGTTGTTTAAAGGTTGTGCATGTAGTGCCTCACTCACCAGGTTCCAACAAAAGGATAGGAATGGCGGTTATCACATAAATCCGGGTTTAGAGTGTTCCTTTTTTTGCCTTCGGTTTATCATGTTGATTATAAAAGCTTTTTCTTTAAAAAAAAAAGCAGCGTTTGCACACAACAGTTACTTGCATTGCACTAACTAAGAGTTTGTTTTCTAGCTGAGATGTAACACATTTACCTGATCTGTTCCTAGTGTAGGATGAGAGCAATGTGTAACCAACACGTTGAATCCACTTGTTTTATCGCGTTATTTCCACAAACAAATGTTGCAGACATTAAGTTCAGAAATCACAGCTGAATAAGACAAGTAAATTGAAACCGACTGAGACGGCTCAGTACCCGCAGTGGCGTCGCCTCCTCAGCGACCTAGTGTTGGAGTCAGAGCGGTGGCGACTTTTCGACTCTAGTTGCATTCAAACACTGCGTCGAGGATAATTTTAGCAACCAGCTGCTCTGGGCGGTAGTTTCCTGTGTTTTCTTTGATTAGTGCCAACAAATAACAGCAGTACCTAAATGAACAGGTCACGGACCGCTGGCAAAAATTCCTTGATTGGTTGATTGGAGATTCCGGGCGCGTCAACATCTAAGGTCATTAGTCCCGTGAGTGAACGTTTTTTCCCGGGAAGTGGCGATAATCTTCCTCCGCTAGATGATATCTGGCGCCGACCTACCGTCGGCTAACTCTGGTTTCCTCAACCAGTTATCTCCCACCAGCGGGCCGCCGTCCCAGACGGGACAAGTTCTCAGTTCTCGACCTGTCTCCCGACATGTGTAAGTGTAGTGCATGTAAGTGTAAGTGTGTGTATATAAGGGGGTGAAGAGAGGACAATGAAGACAGTGTGCGCTTCCTTCCGAAAGGCAGCGCGCGGTCCGTGGCCCGTTTGTTTCGCTACTGCTCCGTCATTCGCGTAGTGTTGAGCGGAGAAACCACGGAAAACTATCGAGATGAGCAGCTGGCCGCTAGAATTCTTCTCCAAACAACGACTGAATTCGACTCGGCTATCTAGCTAGAGACGTTCCTTCCAGCTCCTAGTTCTGTTCACTTACACACGCATATGCACTCCACTATCACGCATGTACAGTTGGAGAGCCCAGTTCGGAGCTAGAGCATGTTCCGACTGTGACGGTGTCCTGCTGAAGGAGAAACCGGGAGGATGAAACTACTCAAGCCGACGTACAGGTCGGCACTGGATCTCATCTTCCAGTGGGAGAAGAACACCAACACTTCCTATGATATAATAATATGCACTGCGCAGGGACGCTCTCGGTAACACTAAAAATTCACTCAATCAATCTTCACGTTAAATAAACATTGAGAGTCCTGTTTGAAAATGAAACTTAGAATCTCTCACTCTGAGACAAAAAAGCCTAGGACATAATTGATTACTTTGCAGTAAGAATATGGTGAAACAACAAATGGTTTAGTGATTTGATCTTTGGAGGTTCCTGCCGGAAATGATTTCACGTTACCATGGATACCACCCGAAGCTGCCACGCCCACCTGATGATTCGATTCAGTCATTTAGGGCGCGCTGACGAAGTCGAGAGCTACTTAACTCCGATGATCTAGACGAGCGTCCGCAGCCAGCGGCGCTGGCACAACAATCCGTGCGTCTGCTTAATTTCATTATCGCGTTATTCGGCATTGCTTTCCGCTTGGCAGCGCTGTTCATGAAGCATTGCTGGGAGTAGCCCGTGTGGAAGCGCGCTATTACGGCCGCAGCTGGTAATTTTCTACCAAAGAGAACACTTCATTTGCAATACGCGTATTTACGCTCGCGCGTACCTTTAATGCTCGTCGATGGTGGCCGCCGGAGGGAAAGTAGGGGGGGGGGTAGGACGGGGGGTTCCGGAAGGGGCGGGGCAGGTTTATGAGAATCGGGTCGGGTCGGGAACGCGGGCTGGGGAGGAAAAGTGAGCGGTACGGGAACGGAGGTAAGGGCGAGGCTGTAAAGAGTTGGGGGTCTGAGGTGAGGATAGGGGAGAGGGGGGAATGGTGCGGGGGAGTCGGGGGGTTGGACTGGGGCTGTGTGACGCGGGGACGGGGTGGGTTCGGGGCGGGGACGGAGCGGAGGCTGTCTGCGGTCGCAACTCCGCCGCCGCCCTCGTTTCACAAGCCCTATTCATCTCTTCCGGCTTCACCATTGCACACAGTGGGAGGAACTACCATTCCAGGCAGTGATATGGTCAGAATGACATTTGTTTCTTTATCATTTTCGATAATACATGCCAGAGGGTTTTTGTTCAATAAAACGATTTACACTTTGAGAGCAAATTAATATTCAAACGCATTATTATTATTATTATTATTATTATTATTATTATTATTATTATTATTATTATTATTTTATAATTATTATTATTATTGCAATTTGAATGAGTTTTTCTTTCTCTGCGCTATCTGCAAGAACATTCACCTGACCACTCCGTTCTGCGTACGGTCCATTTCTCAGAGAAGAGAAACGAACGAATGTTGTTGTCTAGACAATTTCTATCAGTTAAATTCCAATCACTGGTTCATCCCAGATACTCGTCAGAAGCTGTCCAGAATTAGTGCTTTTCGCGTCTGATTCACACACGAAGATGACATATACACCTCTTATGGATTGCATAAACGGTGTGTTTCAGTAATCATTCAGTTTAGGTCATTTTTTTTTAATAATATTTTAAAGCCTCTTTTGATGAAGTTCTTAGAACAACGGTATACATTTCTGTGTTTTCAAATTGTAAACTTAATCCAAATTGTTATTTTTGACGACTAAGTTCGACAATTATGGCAGTTTTCTAAATCTCCATTAGAACCGCCATATCGGGCATACTGTTCGAAATTGCGGTGTTTGTGAAGATTCTTCTGCCACAATATACCTTCCACTCTTCATTTTCCAGATTGTAGCGGGTTGGTATCTGTACGAACTTAATGGGATATAATAGTATTTTCTTGCTAATCGTCAATGAATGATTTCACACATATCCTGTCTAACTATATATTGATCCAACACTCCACATCTGGCAAAGATATTCTTAATATGTTCATTTTATGCACGACTCTATTCATCATTCACTATGGAGATGTCTGTTATGTATTGTCAATAATTATTTCTTTTTGCGAGAATGTGGTTTCCAATGACTATCACAAAGCCTTATGTTTCTGGGTACTATGTGACATCTATTTGTTATATGGGTTATTCACGATTATAAAAGAACTTATAAAATAATATTAAGGAATCTCTCTACGCAAAATCAATCTCACAACATCGGAATAACTACGACTACAAAATTAATTTTTCAAATAGTTTGATTCTTGATAAAGAAACGCGTACAAACTTCCCACATTAATTTCAGAAAATTTAAGTATTAAATGACATAATACCAGGAGTAACCCTAGACATTAATTTATTCAACAACACATATGATGGCATAATTCCCCAAATACAATCTAAATTAGATAATTATTTTAATATTTACAGTAAGTCTTATTTTCTCTTTCTTTTTCTTTAAAATTCCTTCCTTGCTAACGTGGATTTAGAAAATAAAAATCTATGGAATCATCAGTATTTTCTTTTCTTAAGTATATCGCTTCATCCATGGATCAAAATGAAGCACTTATTGGAATATTTTTAGATCTTTCAAAATGTTTTGTCATCATTGACTATAATATTTAACTTTCAAAGTTACCTCCGTATAAAAGCCGAGTTAGTGCTGTACCTGTTTGTACCTTAAACAAAGATTTCAGGGAGTAGAAATTTCGCACTGAAATGATGGACGATGACATTATTTACTCACCTTTCCGATTCTTTGCCAATTGCACAAGGGGTCCTGCAGGGTTCGATTATAGGTCCTATTCTCTTACAACCATACGTAAATAATATGCCCATGACGATTCGAAACGGAACTGTTCTCCATGCGGATATGATATGATATTTGTATTGCAATATAGAAACCGTAATAGTGTAATATCATTTTCGCAATAAATTAATAGTAAACGAAGGGAAAATGTTTTCAATTAAGTTTTCCATTTCAAATTACCAATTGTATACTCCAATATAAATTAACGGTTTGACATTGTCTTAGGCTTAGGCAACAAATATTCGGGGTTTCTCAATTCAAACTTCAAATGGAATGTCAATTTCTATGAATTGAACACAAAATTATGCTATCCTTTCAAACTTCTTTCAGATTTAGACAGCCTTCATAGTGCTCGTGTATATTTTGTGAATGTTCATTCCTGTTCGTTCCTGAGACATGAAATAATATTCTGAGGAAACAGATCCCACTCTTTTATTTTACACAAGAGTGTTGTACGTATCGTAAGCAAATCGCCCTGTTATTCCTGTAATCCTTTGGAGTTCCCCAATAGAGATACTTATAAATTCAATTAATTTTCCATGGAACGATGATACATTTTAAGTAAAAAAATGTATGAATTTTATTGCTTTCCAAGCACTTCCACTTATTTTGTGCCGTAACGATAGATTTTATTGTATGAATTTAAAAGCTCTGCATGACGTCAATCTTGCAGTCTGATTTGGGAATCGCCAACCAACTTACATCGGCATTAAATTTAACATCAGTCGACTAATATATTTTTGGTCTGCTGATGGTTTGGTTTATCAAATTGGACGTATATACTATACTTATTTTTAATAGAATGACATTTTCTTATATCTTTCTTCTGTTGTCGAAGTATAGCTGATACAAGCTGTTATTATTCCGGCGTCACTCTGAACTTTCCTATATTTGTTGTAATTTTCGTTCCCATGATGGTTGTTTTCTCATTGTTTTTCATTGGTGACGTTTTTCATGTTTGTGTCAGTTTATTTTAACGTAAGAACAGAAATGTTCGTGATACACATAATATCTATCAGTTTGGATGACAAATGTTATATAGGTACTAGCGGAACCTGGCAGACCTTTGGGCCTTTTTCTCCTTCCCTCTCCCTTTCTCTCTCTCTCTCTCTCTCTCTCTCTCTCTCTCTCTCTCTCTCTCCCTCTTTCCCATCTACTCTTCTCTGTTTCTGTTCTGCTCTCTCTCTCTCTGTCCCACTGATTCACATTCAGTTGCAGATTCTGCACGTCTCTGAGCTGGTGGGTTAATAATGAGAAGCGCCGGACCAGCAATAATGTAATAGAATATTCAAGATCTCTTCCTGTGGATTACGGTGTAAGAAACGTTTCTTTGAGGCCTTCAGTTCAATATTTTAGTTTTTAATGCTCTAGAACGTTTCGTTTAGGAGTTATTTAACGATATAGATTTAAAAATACTGCCGAGTGTTGCGGGGTGCATTTGACATAAATATTTCGTTTTGTTCTACAGCGCCATTTAGTGGAGATACAACAAAATTAACAGCACACAAACCTTCTGGCTGAAAAAACACGTAGATGCGCCAACTATATATACTATACAAACTATATAATATGTATGTATTTGTGTGTGTGTGTGTGGGGGGGGGTATGTTATATGAATCAGTCCTTTTCATTTTGTCAGGATGCTATTTAGTTCAAAACTCAACTGTTGTTTTATTTAGTCATTCTGGAGGGAAGAACACGGTCTCTCTGGACTCCTGGTATTTTTTTGCCATCATACAGACATTTAGGATATCTTCGGAGGGTAGTTCTATCACATCCAAAACTTCTCTCTGTACACGTTCTCGTATGGACAATGGTAGCAGGTGGTTTGGCACAATTTGTAAGCTCCTTGCGTAGTTAGACCCTGTTTAATAAGAGATAGGTTGAAAAAATCATGCGAATCGAGAAAGATGAAGATTCATATATTCAGAAACTTGTTTGACAGAAGGTCTCTTGGGTTGACTAGTTTTGCTTCTTGCGAAGGTTCATAAAAATTGCCATGATTGGAGTGCCATCTTTCTTTAGGTGGAGCAATCACTTTATCTGATAAGGTTGAGGTTTTCTTGTTTCTGTTTGCTTTCCTGAGCTTCTTTAATATGTAGGATAAAAAAACCGAAATCCAGGGTTGTCCTTTATACGAAACAAAGGCGAAAAAGAGGAAGAAAAGTCCCTTTGAATTGCGCTTTATCTCTACAGCCGGGGCTTTTTTCTATTGGGATTTTTACACTTAGGGAATGGCTTTTACCATAGCTGCGACGTGGACCTCGCGTTGTCTTTCCTTCCTCTTACTTGTCCTATCCTCACCCTTACATACCCACACTTTCACTTTCATGCACTACACTAACACACGTCCTGGGATACCGGTCGAGAACATAGAGCTTGTCCCGGCTGGGGCGGTGTGCCGCAGGTGGGAGATAACTGGCGAGGGAAAATACAGATAGACGAAAGTATGTTGGCGCCGGATCTCATCTTCAAGAAGTTGGAAGGTTTCGGTCGCTATAGCGGCCGAAACGTTGGCATCTGTGCCTAGGACGTGGCATCCTCCGAACAACCAAGTAATTACTTGTATTTCATATTCACGTTACTCTGTGTTAGATATAGGTTACCTTTCTTGCTTTGGCAGTGCTCATAGGTGTTTCATTCTCTTAATTGTTAAATTGTATTGAATTGTAAGTAACTTATTTTAATTACAATTATTTCTATGTGACTATTTATTTTGTATATTTTTTAAGGAAAGTGCTTTGAGTGGTAACTTATTCGCAGATCCGTTTACTGATGTAAAATGTATTCAATTTGAATTCGCTTTCAGTGAGTTGTAATAGAGCCATGTTTCAAGCAATATTTGCCTCACTGTTAACAATTATTATTATTATTATTATTATTATTATTATTATTATTATTATTAATGTTATCATTGTTAACATAGAGGACTTAGAAAATAGTATCTTCATATATAATTCCTTGACTGTTAGAATGCGAAATGCATCTTGAGGGTTTTCATTGGTACTTAATCCGTAAGTCCACACGCAAACCAATCTGCCTCTCACTACGCACATCCATAACTTCAAAACTTCGTCAAGCCATTGATAAATCAAAATGAAAGTTTGGGGTCGTGAATACCGAAGTAACGTTCGTTCAGTTAATCTGCACCTTTTTCGACATATTCGATTGTTCCAGTCTCCTCGGCGAATCAAATTAGAATTTAAAACTGTTTAGAACTTGAGTAAAGAGTACTTGAAGTTTGGAGCAGATATCATTCCACAGAAATTATGTAGTAATATTCCCTACATTAATTATGTTAGTTCTTGTGTAATAATGCAGATTATCAGTAAAACATAAATCAATTATTCTAGCAATTACATACTTGTTAATGTAAAAGAGCCATAAATGTTGTATTAGCGGCATGAAAATAACATAAACAAATAACACAAAAATATTTATGTAGATTTCCAGAAAGAAAAACCTAATGCCGTATATGTTACACAGGTATGAAACTCAATGAAATCGGCAATTTCTTGTGCCATAGTTCGGTTCATGCAATGAAGGCAGCAAATACGGATTAGAGAATATATATTATCAGCGTTGTGAAATGACGTTTCGGATTTTTTAATATTGCGGAGCTCGTTTTCCAGAACGACAGAAGCGTTTTTGAGGCTCGCAGAACTGCAGCTTTACATTTAGCATTACAAATTATTATAAATATTAATAAAACTATGCCGCATTTCAGCCGTAATTATTCTTCTGAAACTCGCTCTTCAAAACGCGGAGCTTTGTAAAGCTGCAGATATCATTGTCGGAACACAAGAGTGACGTTAAATATGTCAGTTGACGTATTTATTCTTATTTTTTTGTCTCGACAAAGGGCTTTCAAATGTAAAGTTGAGTCGTTCCTTTCAGATGCACATAATTAATGTCAAAAGGCTACAGTTCGTTTATTTCCATTGTGAGTTTTCTTTTGTACGTCTCAGCAGTTCCAGCATCTCAAAGGGTTGGAAAGGGCTACAACAGTAAGTGTTTAAACACACGACAAATACCAACTGGTCTCTCAGAGCACAAAAATTTAGAATCAAACGTAATGCAAAGCATGGACTGGAAGTGTCTATTCATTGTCTTAGACAAATGTTATCATTAAACCACTTATAAAACGTTCCTTTTTTATAAACAATCATAATTTCGTTCAAAACTTCCCAAACAAGTAAACATTTTTTTCTTAATTTATAAGATATAATAGTACTATACATAGTAAGTTATATTAACTAAAGTATGTACATTATGTTTAAGTACACTATACTGGGTGTCTCACCAACTATGGACCACCCCCATAACTTCTATACGGTTCAGGATATCGAAATGCAGTTTTCGCTGAATCATGGGGCAAGTAACATTCCGTAGAAAATTTGTCTTTAATATTTTTAGTTTCCGAGAAATTTAACCATCTTTCATTTTTTAAATGGAACTATATGTTTTTCTCGTCAGCGATGGTAGATCATGAAAATAGGAATAAAATGATATATCATATGTTAATATATAAGTAGTAATTTATGTATATAATAAGATTTTCTGGCATGACATTTTCAAGTAAACGGGTAGCCTTTGTAACAGTCGCCGTTGGGATTTTTTTATTTTATTTTGATTTATTTTAAAACTTAACTTTAAAACTTTTACTTAAATTTTGAAAAAAAATTACCCCCCAGTAAAAAAATCTATTTTCAAGGATAAATTAGCAATACATTTTGGCTCTTATCATGTTGTGCTTCGGAATAATACTTCCTGCCGCGACAACATGGAAACGATAATTTGAATAATTGTATTTCCCACTGAATTCTAGAAGACGTGCACAGAAAATGCTCTTAAAAGTAAAAATCATTAAGAGAATGGAGTTCAGTTATCAACTTCCATTTAATACAAATGTTTAAAAATACAGTATTTTAATGAACTTATGTCAATCATTAAGGTGATACATGCACTACATGTATGATCGTATGAAAACATTACCTGTTATGTAAATGAAAACCTTGTAATGTACTTTCTGGCAAACACGTTAGCCCTTATAAATACGAGGGTCATTTCAGAAGTCATGGCAACTATTTTATATATTCCGAATAACCTCATATGTAGTAATTGCACTGTATACATTTGAAAACATGATGTACATACTACGAGTTGCGACCACCAGATGACGTGCGTGTGCATTGGTGTCTAGTAGACAACACATGCAAATGTTACTATTCTAGAGAGTGTTCCGAGATGGAAGTCACTAAAGTTGAACAGCGAGCATATGTAAAAATTACATTTCTGCGTGAGGAAAATGCTCGTGAATGCCATGCCGAGCTACGAAAAGCATTGGGTGATAGGGCGTTGCCCTATCGAACTGTTTCAGGTTGAGTGGAGGTCTTCAAACGCGTAGCAACTGTTGACTTGCCACAAAGTAGGCGTCCAGCGTCTTCGTATACAGAGGTGCAAGTGGCTGTTATCGAACACTATTTAGCAGATGAAAGGCGTTCAACTGGGGCGAAATTAGCCGCATACACTGGTATGTCTGTATCGACAGTATTCCGCATTTTACGTAATAACTTGAAGATGAGCAAGGTTTGTGGAAAGTGCGTGCAACATGCTTTAAGTGAGGTGCAAAAATGGACTCGATACGAGACCTGCCTTATCAACCTTAAGCGTTTTTAGCATGAAGGAAATGAGACGTTGAATCGCAGTATGGCAGCAGATGACGCGTGGGTACGAGCGTATGAACCAGAACCAAAGAGGCAATCAAATGAATGGCGGCGTCGTGGTTCACCACGAAAACACAAGTTTCGACAGAATTTATCACCCACGAAGGTCATACCACTATTAGAGTTAATGGTATGGTAACTATGAAGATGAAACGAAATGGGAATGATAAAGGGTGAAAGGACGAATAAAAATTCAACCATGCTGGAGGCGGGACTCGAATCTGCGACCCTTCGAGCCGAGATCACTACCACACTACTGCCTTAGTGATCTCGGCCACCGGGTCGGCTGAAGGCACTTGTTCATTGATTCACACCCGACATAGGCTCTGTTGTTGAGAATTTTCAAGTTAGGCATCAAATGACCTGTCAGGATATAAGTGACTGGCTCCCAAGAACCAATAACCTATATTCGCTCCCAAGAACCAATAATCCACGGTGCCAATCATTGTTACGCGTTACTTCTCGTTTCTTGACTGAGAGAGTCTGCGATCTGATTAGGGCGGGAATTGGCAGAGGATAAAGCAAGGCATTTAGCGACGATATATTTTAATTATTCAACGTCAAAAACAGTTGAAACAGTGTGACGTGTGACGGGGTGAAGTGCATTCCGTGCGAGTTTTCGTAATTCTAGGATCCCTACCCTGAGCCACGCTAGAAGTTGAATAACCTATACAGACACAAATGAGTTTTTGGCAAGAGTTGATAAGAAAATATTTTGAATGGTGAAATAAGAAATATTTTCAAGGGCAAATCAACTATAGGTTGGGCTCTTGTCCCTCATCGTGCCCTTCGTGAAGGAATCGACTCCCTGCTGCGACATGGGGACCGATAATTTGAATTAGTATATTTCCCTCTTAATTCTAGAAAATGTGCACAGTTAGTGAAGTTACATTTGGGATTGTTCAACGTGCTACAAACTACACACGGAACTCTGAGAATTTTCCTCCCTTTGAAAATACGCGACCCTCACCCGCGTTTTGGAAGCTAGCGTACCGATCGCAATGCTACGGGACGCATTTTTAGGAAAATTTAATAATTAAAGTTTTGATGTGGAAACTCACGAGAAGACTTCTTTATTTTAGCTTGTAGCGAGTCAAGACGCTTGTTTATTTGGGCTCGTCCAAAAACATACATAGAGGCCCTCTCAGTGCGTACACAGAACAGGCACACAGAAAGGTGTTTGTATAGTTTTACAATGAACAGTTGAATAAAAGTTAAAACATTTCTTAATATTTACATTTGAACATTTATGCCGCTTTTCATATCAATAGGGTAGCGTGACCTTATTTTAATACATTCGTGTACTTATTTATTAATTTATTTAATTATTTATATATTTACGTACTTATTACATATTCATTTACTTACTTATCTATTTATTATATAGGGATAAGGAGTCCTTCAACAACAAAGATAATTCAAGCATACTAGAAATGATTTAACGAGCAAATGATAGCGATAATGAAAAATATTAGTGGACTGGAGAGGCAGGGGAATGGTGAAACCTCAGAGAAAGACTGCCATGAACTCGCTTTGTCCACCACAAATTCTACATGGACAGGCCGGGGATTGGTGTCAGATCCGCCCCGTAGGTGGCTTATGTGCTAACCATTTCTCACTACGAGCTCTTCCCCTAAAGCAAGCATGTAAAGGTCGCGGGCAAGGTAACTAGCGTTAAGGTATAAGCGTAAGGTAACTAGCGTTAGTGAGCACTGCGTCTAAAGCAAGTGGCGCCAGATTTAAAAGTAAGGGTTGGACAAGTAACTATGCAGTGGCTGTTCGTCACTGAATACTTGGCACGTGATAGTGTTTTGGAGAAGTCACTTGACATTGGTTTTTTCAAATGTAGCTGTAATAATTCCCATTTACGCCACTAAAGCAAAACAGTATCCATTCAACTGAAATAATATATTAGATTTCAAATTATTAATTGAGAGTAAGGTTAAACATTTTTAATCCAAAGTATCATGATTTCGTAATCAGTTTATTTAAGTGTGCAATAATTCCATTAACTTCGTACGTTCAGGTATGGAGGTTTAACAGCCAAAGTTTCCTGTCTGTTAAAAAAGCTGTACCCGTAATTGTTAAGTGTTAATTTATAGAAACATATCAATTAATATCACGTTATCGCTGTACACAGCAAATAACTCGATGATTTCATAAAATATAACAAAATACAAAAACGGAAATAATTCGTTATTTAAACATATTTTTCAAAAAGTATAATGTAAAAGCAATATAAACAAGAAATAGTAATATGTAGAAAATAATATAAACATAATACATATCTTGGTGGTCTGACAATAAATCTGGCAAACACACTTTCATATAAAGTCACTATTCCCCGCTTTGGGACGCTTCAGCTTAAGTGTTTAGCCCCCTATCTGGATTTGGAGGAGAAATTTGAGTGGAGTCTAGGGAAGTTGCCCGTGCTCGAAGGAGCGCCGATCTTCCTAGGCGTAAGTAACTTTGCGAGCTAAGTTTATCACGACTGTCCTATACACAAAATCTTACTTTCATTCTTGTAAAATAAACCAAATTTCTTTTAACAAGTACGGCAAAGGTGTCTCACAGCGTCAACACATATCACTGCAGTGCCTTTGACCGGGGCGTCCGGGGTTCGAGTCCCTACGGAGGCAAGAGTTTTTACTCTAAGTGCATAGTTAGGTATAATTCAGCCGCTGTCTGGAGAGAATTGTAGTGGTTCTGATCTGTAGTTTTCGGTGTTATCTCCAATCAATACCAGGCGAATGCCGGAGCAGTACTCTAACACACGGGCGATGGACTTTTCTTTCTTCTTTCTGTCCTATCCTCACACCTAACTGACACATACATGCACTACACTATCAGATTGATCGTGAGACCACTCAGGAGCTTAGAGCATGTCCCGGTAGGGGGTGGTAGATGGTTGGTTGGTTGATTGGTTAGTGATTCCGGGCGCATCAACAGCTTAGGTCATTAGTCCGGTCAGTGTTCAACATGTTTTTTCCTCGGGAGACGGCGGTGAACTTCCCCCGTTGGATGGCGAGATCCGGTGCTGACCTACAGTCTGCTAGCGGGGTTGCCCCTAACCAGGACTCTCCCACCAGGGAGGCACCGCCACAACCGAGACAAGCTCTAAGCTCCCGACCGGTCTCCCGGAATATGTGGTAGTGTAGTGAGTGTTAGTGTACGTGTGTGTGTAAGGAGAGAGGATAGGACAAGGAAGAGGAAGAAAAGATCGCGCGCGGTCCGTGGCCCGTTTGTTAGGGTACTGCTCCGGCATTTGCCTGGTGTTGATCGGAGAAACCACACAAAACTAGCGATCAGAGCAGCCGGCCGCTAGAATTCTCCTCCAGATAGCGACTGAATTCGACAGGGGTGGTAGAGATCTGACTGGAGGAAATTCCCGCAAGCCGACGTAGGTGAGTACTAGCCAGCAGGGGAAGATCACCGCCACGTCCTGCAATGAAAACATGCAATATACTTACGGGACTAATGCCCTTAGCAGCTGACACGCCCGGAATGTCATCAATCAATCCATTTTTTGAACAAGAGGTATACTGGGTTTGGGGAACGTGGTGATTCGGCGAGCCTCCCCGTCCGGAGCCGCCACCGTGCGCGTGCGGACGCGCGATTAACTGCCCATCGGCGCCAGCGGGTTGGTCCCAGGGCGCGGCGCCCGTCCGGGCACGGACGCCCGCGCCGCGCCCACTCACCGCGCGCGGGCCAGCGCTAGAGCGGTTCTCTGCGGTCACAGCAACAGGTCGTCCCCGCAGGATCCGATTGTTCGCCCGAAGGTGCGGGGGCGGCAGCGGCGGGCCCGTTCGTTTCGGCGTGTCCGCCGCCCCACGGCCGCCACTGCCATCGACGCTGCAGCCCCCGCCACCGCCGCCGCCGCCAACCGCCGCGTCCCGGCAGTCGCGCCCAACGAAATTACACTAGGCGCCTCCCAGCTTATATCATTTCCGTTCGACGAAATTAATTTTCTCGATTTATGAGATTTCCGTTTCCTGAAATCTGCATCGATCGGCGGGAGGCTCGCACGGCGGGAGGCGCATCGCTGGGCACCGCCCTCGTTTCCCGGTTCGATCCCTCCCCGCTCGCCGCGCCGCGCCTCGCCTCGCCTCGTCGGCGGAAACCCGGGCGAGGAAGAAGAACGCGACGCGGAAAGAGGCCGACGATTTGCGCGGGGGAAGCCGCGACCAACGAGAACGGGCGGCGGGGGAACGGCGGCGCCGAGATGCAAGCCGTGGCGGCGGCGGCGGCGGCGGCGGCGGCGAAGCGGCTGCGCCCCGGAGACGTCTCGCCACCCGAGCCGTAAGCTATCCGCCGCGCGACACCCTCCCATACATCTTCTGGGATAAACGGTTCCTTCGCCCTTTAAGCCCCTTAATAAAGGCGAGAGGCTCCCGCCACCGGCAGCGGGGTTCGCCGTCATCTCTGGCGGCGGGGCCGGCGAAGCGGTGAGGCAGTGAAGCGGGCGGGCTCCGGCGGCGCGCCGGGTCTAGGGACGGCAGGGGGCGGGCCGGGGGTGGAGCGGAGGTCGGGTCGAGCACGAGCGGAGGGACCCGTCCACGCGTCGCCCGCCGTCCCTTTCACGGGCGCTCGCGCGCCCATCCGCCCCCGCCCTTCGGCCGCCGCCGCCCTGCTCCTGCGCCCGGCCCCCGCCCGCTAAATAAACCGAAGGCCACCACAAAGGCGGTGATCGCCCTCCCCCGCCCTCGGCGTCCACCACCGCCGCCGCCACCGCCGCCGCCGCCGCCACCGCAAATCAATACCCCGCTCATTAGCCGCGCTCCTCCGCCGAGGGGCGCCGCCCCCGGTTCGCCCCCCGCCGCCACCACCCCCCGCCCAACGCCGTCGGCCGGCCGGTCGGCCCCATCCGGAGGTGGTGGGAAGGCGCGGGGCTGAGCCGCCGGTGCAGTGAGGCCGGCGGGGCCGCGAGGGTGGCGGGGGCGGTGGGGGCTGCGGGAGCGTCGGGGTCTGCGTGGCAGTGTGGGCGGCGTGGGCGGCGGCGTGGGCGGCGGCGTGGGGGCGGCGTGGGCGGCGGCGTGGGCGGCGGCGTGGGCGCTCGGCGGCGTGGGCGGCGGCGTGGGCGGCGGCGTGGGCGGCGGCGTGGGCGGCGGCGTGGCGGCGGCGTGGGTGGCGGCGTGGGCGGCGGTGGCGGCGTGGGCGGCGGCGGGGCGGCGTGGCGGCGGCGTGGGTGAATCAAGCGGCGCGGAAGCAGCCGCCGAATAAACAACGCGATGCCAAGGAGGCACGCGAGGCCCTCGCAGCCGCCCCGCCCCACCCCGAGCGCGCCCTTTACGACGGAGACCCGCCCGGCGCGCCCCAGCCCGGAGTATATCTTCCGCGCCCCGCCACGAGAAACGCTGCTTGGAGCCGTGACAGATACCTAGTTTGGGGCCCCGGCCCCGCATAAAACTCTCATAGACAGTTTTATAGATGATTTTTCTCGTGGTGTGTAAGGGAACAACGATATTCTTTGATTCCGTGATATACTGCTCAGATTGATATGATTGGGTGGGAAATTATTTTAAAAATTTTTTTCGCCTGGAAATCCAATAAATCAAAATTTCTTATTGATAGAATTAATTTTGCAGCAAGCTTTCCCAAAGGTGAAATAAAATTTCTGAAATAAAATTTTAAGTACAATTAATGCAATCATCATTCTGTACTTTATTTAAAAATACAGATTATTAATTATTGAAACTAATAGATATTAATGATGCAATATTGATTTGATCCTTATAAAGAAATCCACATCGCTTTGACACAACGAAGTGTGTGGGAAAATAGTTTCATTATATATCAAATGTGGGTCTTTTCAACTTTTATCTAACACATGTGCTGTGAAGTGCGGTGAAGTGCTGTGCAATTCAAAGCAAAAACAGTGTAGTGTAGTGCAGTGCAGTGCAGTGAAGATAGTGAACGCGATCAATGAATTTAAAAATATCTAATTTAGCCAATATTTATGTAGCTTGTATTAAATTTTAGCATCACCAACATACAATTATTGGATATCATGACATTATTGCCCTCGGATTATACTGAACTCCTTTGTAATTGTTGTAGTTATTATTATTATTATTATTATTATTATTATTATTATTATTATTATTATTGTAGTTATTGCTAATTAACTGCCACCTGGTCATACCCAATTGCAGTTGAAATAAATGTAATGTAATTACAAAACCATTATTTATGTGTATGAACTTTTTACATGAACGTCTCATATAAGATTAATATTGCTCGTCTGTAACTTGTCTTTGATCTTGGAAAAAAAGTGTTATATTGACGCCCTTAAGTAGCTAATGTTATTACATTTTAGTGTTATAATAGTACTTCTTATAGGATCTATGTAAGTACCTTACGCAACATCATTGCATCGTCGCAGATAGAAAAAATGAAATGCCTGAGATTTTACAGCTTGACGGCAATTTTACCGCTTACAGAGATTTACAGTTTGATGAATGTTTCAGGTGTCATATATCTTTAAAATTATTTTTTTAGTAGCCTAGTTCTAAAGAAATATTGGAGAAATATTCAAGATTTTACTGATGTTAACGCTTAGAAGTAAACTTTTTCTAAACGCCAGTCATTGGTTTATATTGCCAGAAGATGCTGATGCCTGGTTTTTAAAATGAACATTGTTTTATTGGCGTTGTAGAAGTATGCTTTAATAAATTATCAAAGAAAGATAGCATTTATTAATAGTTTCATGATGATAAGTTGTAAAATAAGTGGTCAAAACAAACAAAAGTAAAATATTTAAAATAACAACAATATAATTTTTGACAATATGAAGAAGCCAGCAATATGAATCAAAAAGCTAAAGTCATTACAAACGTGCAGGCACGTTATTATCTAAATAAGCACGAAGAGCACAAACATGGCACTTAATAAATTCACACAATTCAACTGTTAGTAATCTGGCCTAGTAGGCGATATTAAACTTTCATAGATGCCACAAGAAAAAATGTCTTTAGAAACCGTTTAAATCTTAATCATGTCAAAAACAATTATTTTTATTCTAAATTAAATTCTGGAGCAGTACATGAAATAACGTTGTTTACCAAGAGAATCTGATGAAGGGGCTGGCAACAAGCAAGAAAATGTTCTAAACTGTCAAATCTGGCTGTCAACGTGGGATTAATTCCATCTATGGCGCGAAAAATGTACTGACTAGCAACTGAGGAACAACATCTGGCTGCAATTTACATACATACATACATACATACATTAATAGCTGCTAATGCAATCGGGTCAAAATACCTTCAGTCACGTTGATATTCTTTTTTGTGATTTTATCATCAGGTATTAGAACAATTTCGAATTCTTCATGGTAGTGAAAATCCAACCAATAAATAAATTGGACTCTCCTTCAAAATACATAGTTTGATTAGCAAAACGAGTTTGTAGCATTTGTTAATGGATATACTTCATTGACTATTCTGTCATCAAATCCTTCATTAATATTTATTAATCTGTAAATTTCATCATCTAAAACATCAAAGGTCACCATGTTGAGTGAAATCTGCAAACGGATAATGGTTAAGTAATACTTTTTAAGCGTTATAAAGTGCAATGTGCCTTTTTACTTTCTTGTCTTCTACATATTTACATAGTAAAGAGATAGTATTGTGTGATGCTTAATGTTCCTTATTGTTGTTGGCAGCCAAATAAACTTGATATACATTTTAATTACTTCCTCCAACACGTTGTGTAGTCGGTATCCATGTTTTGTGAGTTATCGATACGAAAAATTGGTTTACGGCAAAATATATCAATTGTCTGTCCTTCAGTGGTCAACGTTAGAGCCTACACCACATTTAGACGATTTTTTCCAAAATTTGATATTCCTGGACGATCGGGCCGAACTCTACTACTTTGAAATCGAACTACGAATTTGAAATCGGATATTTTTATTTGTTTGGGGTACTCTAGATGAAATCTTAACATTTTAAATGTTTCTTTCGAAAATGGCTCATATTTTTTGGTTTATATATTTTGCTTGGAAGAGCGAAGGACACTTACAAATACGCACAGATGTCATTATCGGTTGTCTCTGAATTTTTGAAAATTGAAAAAGTTAAAAATATTTTCGACGTTCTTATAACTACAATATTGAAGAAATTTTCTTAATAAAATCGTTTCAAAAATTTATGGAAAATATTATTGGATCTTGTGTCACTTTGTATGGAATATAGGCAATTTTTAAACAATTATTTTCTAAAAAAAGGCTCCGAAATTTTTTGTATTTTTTTAGAACAGAGCAAAGTGTATTCTACATATTAAATATTCTACAAGTCCCATTTTCAAAAAATTAACATTGCAAAAGTACAAAAATGCAAGAAATAAGTGCTGTTTGTACCACCACTAATAAGTTATTAAGACTAAATGACATATTATTAATAATTATCACGCAAAGAGTTTGGGTGTAAAACGATAACCTACACCCAAACGCGTTCGAGATATAAGCAAGTCAACATTTTGCTTTAAGAGGTTTAATGGGTGTATCAAAGCGACAGCAAACGGGGCTATCCATGAAGCATAAATTGAACTATCTGAGAATCACACTCCATGAACAGCCCACGGAAGGAGGCAAGATTATCTTTTACGCCCTAACACTTTATAATAAAATAAACGGAATAAAAATGTTCTACCTGACTTCGAGGAAAATTTACCGAAGAGCATTTCGTAAGTTTCAAGATATTTAATAATATGAGAATGCTACAAGTTTTGTTCATAAATGATTTTCTATGAGTCCGACTTGCAAACTGTTTTATATTTTGCAGATCTAAGAATAGAAGTTTAAGCAAAAGAAATACCATTTTTACCAAAAATGACAGCTTGTAACGTGTTATATTAAGTGTTTCTTTCTTTTGATTAAATAACATGACGTCAATATTAATGTGACGTCAAATACTGAGTGAGACAAAGCTCAGCATGGCTTGGTCCAGCGTGGTGAGGGTACTGCTTCAAATGAAATCGCTTCATCAGTAAAACATTCCACAAACACATCAAATTCAGGGAAGTTAAGGACGTCATGATTGAACCTAAAACGTTTCTCTTTGTACAGAAAGTGTGATCGAATAGTTTCAAATTGACATCTCTATTATTCTCACCACGTTTCTGGAAGAACTAAACAAAAAAACGTCATTCGCATTTATTTAGCAATTTTTAATACTCCTCTGCTCAAAATTATCAATTTCTCGCAGGAAGGAAGGGAAAAGAAGTTGAATGGAAGGAAGTGGAGATGGTAGGAGTGGCTTGCTTTGATCGTTACTGCGTGTCGTCTCCAACCCCTACAAATCGACGTCGAGGCCCGGAGGCGCCTCAATTCGCTGGTGATCAGGTAATTATTACCCCGTCATTGGCCTTCCGGATGCCCCGCTAGTAATGATAATTTGCATGTTACAATGATTCCTCGAGCTGGTCATTTAGGCGGCGGCATTCAATATCGCCAGAGCGGATATACAGTTGCCAACACGGAAAAAAAATATACAAACATTTAACGAGTTTTAAAGAGCCACAGAATAAAGAGAGGTAGAAAACATTTCCAAGAATTGAGCTAATTTACCTCACTATATTCAAAGATATAAATACACGAGCTGTACGCTCGGGTTGTTTGATGTACATGCTGTTAATTCTGAGAAAGGAGTGTTGTTTTACCGGTCTAAATAGCACAGACAGCTGTGGTAGCGCCCGCTCTTCCCTAGAAAGGCGAATTCGAATCCAAAGTAACGCACCATTTGATCATGGCATGGAAGATAACTCAATCCACCACGTATTCAATCGCTGCCTCTGCAGAATCATTGAACGAAAATTCTTAGGGTTCTAGTTCCGACGGTAGCAGATTTTCGACAGTAGTTATATAGGCTAATTCAATCACCGTCTGGAAGAGAATTCTAGCGGTCGGATGTTCTGATTAAAGTTTTTTTCTTCTGCTTTCTTCGTTGAACCAGGTGAATGTCTGTGCAGTACCCTAACAAACGAGTCATGGACCGCGCATGATTTTTAATTCCTCACACTTGTCCCATCCGCTTCCCTTACTCGCGCGTGCGCGCTCAAACACATATGAACACACACTCACGTGCACGCAGGCACGCACAAACACACACACATACACACAATTACACTTAACACGGCCCTACACATTCGGCATTCGCCGAGCAGCGAGCTAGTGCTCGCCCAATCCCGAGCAGCTGACGTGTCTGGCGAACGTTCGTTCCCTTTGATGTGTCCAAAAGACCGACACGCGGTGGGTAGGGCGAACACCGAATGTTCTTCTGTCGGCAAATAGCAAGCAATTCATCCATATTACTCGGGATTCGGCAAGCGGTTGCTCGCTGTTCGCCGAATAACGAATGTGTGGAGCCGCCTTTACATAAACTATACTGCCACACAAATCAGGATATCAGTTGCAAGCTTACAGATTGTTCCCGCTGGAGCAGTGCTTCGCTGGACATTATATATACAATAAGAAAATAAACTGCAAACCGTGTAGGTCGACGCCGGATTTTACGTTACAGCGAGAGAGGTATACCACCTATTTCAGGAATATAACAGGCAATACAATTACGGCTCCAACGAATCAATAGTTGACGCGCCTGAACGCAATATTAATTTACCCACCCCGTATCCCATATCTAATCTGTATCTGATCCAAATTATCGTTTGTTCAATTGGTACTTGTCTCAAGAAAGCCAAGTAAAAATTCTACGTATTTGGTCGCAAATATTGATTAAGGGTTATAGAACTATTTTTAATTGTCACTGCGCATATAAAGGAATATTTCAAATAAATTTAAAGTGAAATATAAATTAATATAAGCCATCAATTAGTGTGAATTCAAAATGTTTACAGCAACACTGCTTATTAGCATTTTTAAATTGTTTGTTTTCAAACTTAATATTACGTATTAGTTTTTATTTTCTTTTTCACAATTTAAATCACATTTGAAGGTCTTTCTCGTGAAGGTTCAGCGACATGAAGTGCGCTTTTTACATATATATATATATATATATATATATATATATATATATATATATATATATATATATATATATATAATGTGTGTGTGTGTAAAAATTAATTATGTTTTCTTACAATCACTGTATTATCAGAAATCGGTAACGAACATTAATTAGCCAGCGTCGTCAGCCGAACTGCTTTACAATGCTCCGTCACGGTCATTAAGGATCTCGAGTTACCACGGATTTGTTGATGGGTGACTATTTGGGAAATCCGGTAACTGACAGTGGCCCCTGGCCGAAGGGATAAAAGGTAGCTCAGTCGGTACATTTTGTTCAGAGGTAAGTCATAAATATTTATTTCTAAATTCATGAACGTGGGCTCTCTGCTCTCGCTTTACAACAAATTACTCAAATTTACCTGTCAAATTATTCTATAATCTTAAATCCAATATACAAGGAATTTACAACACAAAAGTAGACAAATAACCCTCGTGTTAAATACTTAAGTTAGTACACACACAACATCCACCAAAATTCCATTTGGTATCATTTACGAAGAAATGTAACCTTTTCACACAATCTACAAAAATAAACAAACAAAGTTCGGTGTCTTTCTCTAATTCTTCAATTCTTAAATTTAGTTTATTGTGTTTGCACTCATCTTTTTGAGTTTATGATAACATTTTCCTAGAAAAAACAGTTATCAGAATCACTGAATCTGGCGATCCATAACTTCATATATAATCTCTATACCCAATTCACAATTACAATTTCTCACATTTCAATAAAAGCTTTACACTCCTTTTCTCAAAAGTTACTATCCGAATTATGAATAACACCTTTGATTTTTTTTTTAATTTACTTTAACCACAATAACTTTTCCTAACTGATTTACTCTATCGGCTAACTTCATGTAAAAAGAGATTGATTCTCTGCTTTCTATTATTTTTCAATCTTTCAATTATGTCCTATCTAGTCGAACATCTGTATACCTTCATTTAACTAACGAGAGCCCTTAATAGCACAAATTTCGAATGGTAACGGCCTTAATTGAATTCCAGCTGGAGGAGAAATCTTATGTGTTCCGTTTACTGCAGTTCCCTCAGACTTCCTCATGCCTGTTCTCGATTTTAGAATTTATACTTATTGAGAATTCCAGATAGAACCGATTACCAACCACATTATTTTTTTTATCCTCCCACTTCTTCCAAAACATACCAAATATACCCAAAATAACTCCGCTAAGACTCTGCCAACACCCTACTCCTAGAACCCGCATTAAGAATAAATTTTCTTTCCATACATTCCTAAATAAATTCTCAGATCTCAATCCAAAGTAGAGATATTGGACAAAGATACCTCTACTACTCTAGTAGTAATGTAAGTTGTATTTTAAGATTATTTGTAAGATTATTGTAAGTAGATCTAAGGAACTATATCAAATGTAGATTCATTAACACTGATCTTTGTAAGAAATAAAAAAGAAAATAACTAAAAAAATACTTATTGAAAAAAACCTGTACAAGAGTTCCTATTCTCTCCTACCGATATCTATACGTATCCATCATCTCGCCTCGCAACGTTTGCTAAACATGACTACTCCTCTGTTTCGTAATAAATTCCCCGCAATTAATACATATTTAAGAGAAATCGAATTACCTTCTTTCATCTGGCGAGGTGAATTCGCTTTTCGGAACGTATGGTCGATCTGTGGCATAGGATAATTACAGAATGTCTCATAGCTTATCCATTCACTCAAGTCGCCTGCCTTCGCTGAAAAGACTCTTCAGTTCGTCGGGGAGCAACTCGTACCGACGTCCGACCGAAGCGAACTCAAGTTGCCCACTTCCTCACTGTCTCAGTCCGCGTAGAGGGCGCTTTCCACATTGAGTTGACGCTCTCGTAGCAGTAAAATGCGACTCGTTTTCTACACTAGGAAAAACGGGTAGTCACAATGCACATGGTGAGTCACGTAACTTTAGCGCCTCCTTCAATTTTTGAGCAATTGAATCTATTGCAATGCAGCTTTCAGAGAAGTGCATGAGGGAAAGGGGCTAGTTTATACATACATTCATTTTATCACTCGTATTTTACGAGATATTGAGATAGCTTTTTTTTTAATGGAAATATTCATATATTTTTAGTCTGTCATGGTGAGTGTAACGAGACGAATCCACTGATAAACATATTGTCATATGTTCGATTAGCATTATTTTAGTACTTTTGATTTTTGCGACTCGTGTTTAACGGAGATTTTAATACCTCGAGGGCGCGTTAGCCGGCATAGTGCTGCATGATCTTTTCGATAGACTGTTACATTTAAAATATCCGTTAAATACGAGTCGTAAAAGTCAAAATTACACAAAATTATTTTTATCTAACATATGACAATATGTATATTTTGACAATAGTAATCTAATATATATATATATATATATATATATATATATATATATATATATATATTAATTTATCACGATTCTTCTAAATGCGGAGAAATCTGACTGAAGCAGCAAAAATTAATTTCGAATACTACATACATTTAGCAAAAAAATTGTAGAAATTACACTTTTTTAATTCTAAAAAAAATGGAACTGTATTTTCCTGAATGTTATTCTAAATATCCAATAGCGTGCGCTGAGTTCCTCTGCATGATTCTGATCATCACGAAACTAAATGGACATTTGAAGACTTCCATATTTGTTCAAGCGAGTACGATTGTGCGATGCATTCGATTATTCGATGACCAATGCCTCGTGCAGTATAAATGAGGCCGAAAGAAAATGCCCGGTGCAATAGTATGCAAACTCAATATTTATATGCGCCTGCTCTTGTTATGGTAAGCATACGCCTTTCTCCCGGTTTAATTTACGCGTTGTGTGCTGTTAAAATTACAGAACCGCTGTGAACATGAGATTGATTTCCACATGGTAATATCGTGCAGTTTGCAGGCGCGGTTTTCACAGTTTAAAATTTTGTGTGGTAATAAAGTGCAGCTCGCCACTTGTATATTCCCAAAATAATTTGTTTTTAATACTGATAAGAGGTTTAGAACAAAACAGACTTGTCTGGGAAAATGCTACTTAAGTATTTGTTTCAGTTTTAGGGCCTGATACTGAAAGAATCTGATTTGTTCATATTATAAAATTAAGAATGAATAAGAATATTACAAAAAACTTCCACAAAGAAGAAGAGATAAAAGATACAATTGGAAAAATTAATAAGGTTTTTTTCTGAAGGTAATGAAAACTTAGAAATGAAGCTGATTTATTGATATTATGGAAATGCATTTAATGAAGTTAGTGCACATAACTGTAAATAAAGGTATGAAAAAGTTCATGGGAAATCTGATATTATTTCATGCAACTGATTGTAATTTAAAAGGATTACGAGTGCGGTGACATCTACTACTGATGCAGAGGTTTTGTCTCGCAGATGAGGGTATTAATAGCAAAACATCGACTCGAAATAGCTACTAAAATAATGAATTTATTTACAATTTTGCAACATTCATTTACTTTCTATAAACAACAATGCTCACTGTTTTGGATCGACAATTTACTTTACTTTCAATTTCACTTCTATTTTCTGACGATATTATCCGGAAAGATTATTTCGCCACACAGTAATAGAAATGGCACTCATTCGCAACTTAAGTAAATAAAATGAATAAATATCATATTTTGGAAAGTATGATACCCCACACCACGCAAGGGTAACCTTTAGGTATTCGGAGGAAATTGTTCTTCCGACACAAAAGTGGAACTAAATTATTAAATAAAACAAATTACTGTTAAATAAATTAAAACAGGCTACAACTTCATAATTAATTGTGTAATTGTTTTGTGTAAAGTTCTACGTAAATCATACTCGTGTACTCAAATACATAACGTTCCTAATCCCATATAATTTCACTCGTTTTGGGTGTTTTAATATTAAATTTTCACGAGGATAAAGACAGAAATTAGAGCGACGATTTTATCCTGGTCGTTTGATCACCGCATTGCCCTAAACTTGCATTTCATGTTTGAATGTTCATTTCATGTTTGAATGTTCATGTATTTTATTATAACTGCCTGAGTGAACAAAAATGTTAAGAATATTACTGGTTCAAAAATTGCAGGTACGGATACAGAGAAATCACTACCGACTTACTACATGGCGTGAAAAGCAATGAAAAACACCAGATTTCCCATCAAATCATTAGATTAATATTCATTACAGACCGATAATTACCAGAGGGCCATACTCGGGGCATAGAAACCCATCTACCTACAATTCTAGAGACAAAATAATAATAATAATAATAATAATAGTAATAGTAATAATAATGATAATGATAATAATAATGATAATAATAATAAGGCCGTAAGCTCCCAACGTATGTGGTAGTGCAGTGCGTACGTAAGTGAGAAGTGAGGTTAGGACAAGCAAGATGAAGATCGGTCAGCGATCCGTTTATTAGTGCACTGCTTCGACATTTGCCTGGTATTGTTAGTTGGTAATGCCTTATTTCACGTGGCGAGACTCGGGCCATCAGGCCCGCTCTTCCGTCTAACCACGCAAATTTCGGTATTATGTTGGGCGACTAAACAGGCAGATCTCAATTTTGCTCACAGGCTTCATTTAGGCATGAGGATCTTTTACATGCAAGTAAATCAACTAACATGGGACAGTCGGCTTTACTTCCCCTCCGAAGGAAGGCTTACGAAAGATTTTTTCGCCCTTAAAATCCACGGCTTCGATCGGGTTTGAACCCGCAAACTCGGGTACAACAGTCCGGTATGCTGACCGTTATACCACCGAATCCGGTATTGATGGGAAAATCTACAAAAAAACTACTGATCATAGCAGACGGCCGCTAGAATTCTCCTCAGCTCAGCGACTGAATTTGCCATAGCTATCTAGTTACCTGTCGAAAATCTGCCACCCTTGGAGCTCGAACCCCTGTCACAGGCAGTACAACACCTTCCCATGAAAGGCAATGACGTCAGCTGATGCCGTAAGCTACCTCAGCCGATAACTGCCTCTGGCACCAATTTATTTTTTTACTTTTATGTATTAAACAAAACTTAATTTTCGGTGCACTTAATTCAGCAGTTCGTTAAGATAAAGTCGACATAACAATTAAATTAAGAAATCTTAATAATGAAGTGAGTAGTGCTAATGTGGAAATGACCATTTATTTGTAATTTGTAATGACCATTATTTTTTGTGACCATTAATTTGTATTTTGCCCTTGTGGAGGCGAACATTAAAAATATGTTTCGTTATAACATGCAAAAAAAGTATATTTTGTAACAGACAAAACATTTTTTTAAATTTATGTTCGTTAATTCTTATGTGCATTATTTCATATTATCACATATTTAAATAATTCAAATTTAAAATGTGAAAACATTGAACTGTTACTGCACATTATATTAATAGATTTGAAATTATTGTGTGTATAGCAGTAGTAGTAATAACAATAATAATAATAATAATAATAATAATAATAATAATAATAATAATAATAATAATAATCCATTGTGTCTCCATAAGCACTGAAGGTCGACCAATCGACCAATGTAAATCCCCAACATGCAGGATTTTGAGCTATTGGAACGGCATCTAGCAATAAAAATCAGTATTTTTAGTGGTGTAATCTAGTAGTTGAAGTAAGTTTGGGGTCAGGGAAATGATCTAGACAGGGTTTGGGGATTCGAGGATTTGCAAAATACAGCAACAGCAGGTCGCTTTCCCTTCGATTGGCGGCTCCGTTGATTTTGTATGGGGGGTCAATCTTTCGAATGACTTATGTTTCCGGGCACCTCAACTGTTATGTCCCCGTTAGTGTAGTTAATGTTTTATACGTGGTGGCGGTGATCCTCTTCCCCTCAACGATGAGATCCGGCGCCAACCTACACATAGCCATCCTGGGAATTCCACTTGCAGATACCAGCCTCAGTGGGGCATCTCCCCAGTCCAGGACAAGCTCAAGCTCCCGGCTGGTGCCCAGACATGTGCGGTAGTGTAGTGCGTATACGCGTGTATGTAAGGAGAGAGGATACGATAAGGCAGACGAAGGCCTCTGTCGGGATTCGAACTCTAGGATCTACCGTTCAAAGTCACTGCAAAGATAGCGCCAATGTTGGTTCTGAACTAAACTCAGTCGGACAACTCGTTAAGTCGACGTATTTTAAAGAACTCTATTCTCTTCCGTGTAGCCCTCTCCAGATTAAAAATTTGATTGTTTGTGACAAGAATCAGATTTGATGGAGACAATTTTGAATAACGAAAATGTTACGACGCTTCCGCTAATATCTTGTAGCTATCTTTACATCTCTGGTTTAACGAAAAATATGCACATTTTTCAATCCAAGATTCTTACTGCAGTCAAAACCACTTCACAATAGTGGATTATATAGAGAATTTCTTGAAATTACAATGAACGTATAAACGTTATTAACTATTAAGGTTGTATCATATGTATTCTATATTTTATATATAAGTTGACAGAAGCTTACCTTGCTTTTAGTAAAGTTAAGTTTTTAATAAGTTTATTAAGCTTTGACATGTAATATAGCGCGATGTTACTGAGTACGGGACATAGCTACATGAAATTCTTTCAACTTCTCTCTTTAACAAGTGCCAGTTGGCGGTCGAAACCGCAATGTCATTAAACAAAGCGTTTGTGAAGCACTTGAATATCAGTCTTTTATGGCAGCTGGGAACATTTCTCTCTTCGTAAGTTCAGAAGATGAATGAACAACATTATGCAAAACGTCATAATGTGTCTACTCGCCCATCAAAATTTCTCGTTGTGACTCTCCGTAGTTGTGTATTTACACTTGTGTTTACAGTTAACCCACACATAAACAAGAAACAATAAACATCTCGTCGAGCCATTTGGTATATTATAACGGGCGGAGCTCTGTTGGTTCCCAGGGCAACATCGCGAGCAGACGCGAACAAGCACAACCCCTCTTTGTCTTACTAAGTCAGAGCGCTTAAGTACACCTTGGCCCCGGCTGAAAACAAGCAGCTCTCTTGGCTACAAGCCGGCTGCAGCTGATACTATAGCAAAAGAACCATTAGCGACTAAGCGAGGAAAATGTCTCTACTATTAAGAATTAAGAATAAGGGTGACTTTCACAGTAGTTTTCTCCCCAATATTTTTTTCTTCAAACGAACAGTACAATACCAGCGCATTCCCGAGAAATCAATATAAAAGGGTTGGGGCATAACAATGATAAGGTTCAAAAGGTGTAGCAAGTCTCCCACCTATTCGTAATTGTTCATATCTCAATTTTGGTCGAAAGGTCGCATCCTGTTACTACTCCACCCTTCATAAATTTGAACAAGACATGTATAGTAACGCGATACAAAACAATTTCATAAACAGTAGAGATATTAACATTTATACACAGCGAAGGGCGTTCTGTACCTACATCTTATTTGTTACTGCTCCAAAACCTTCATATCATGATACAAACCTTAAATAAAAGAACAGAAATATTGACGGTTTGTTTAGTTTTTTCTTCTCCGAATAGTACAAATAAGTGTGGAGTTCATAATATCAAATTCCTTTTGGATACGTAACTGAATTTCTGAATGACCAATGGAGTGATAATGTAAAGTAAATTATATTTTGAAGTAATTCCAACGCCCTGTGTAGGGTGTATTCATTGAAAAGACCTCATAAGTTTTGAAATATTTATATCAACTTTAACTTTTAGGACGTTCTCGTTCAGTTAATCAGCCGACAGTATATATATACACACACACACCTAATTTCCAATATGTTTATGGAGATTGCTTAGAAGGTGTAAATGGTTACTGTAGAAACACTATTGATTCTTGTCGATAGTGTCTCTAAAGGTTTGATACGTTCCATCAGTTCTAAAGTAAGGCAGACGGTTGTCGGAGAAATCGTTCATTTGGGCGAAAAAACAGGCAATTTCAATTTCGTCGAACAGCTTCTTTTGGGCTTTACCACCCTAGAAACAAGGCGTACGAGGAAATTTTTCGCCCGAGTCCACAGCTTCGCCCGGGTTTGATCCCGCGAATATGAGTATACGCAATTTGTGGTATAACCCGATACGCTGTTATACCACCGAAGCCGCTAAATGCAACAAACCTTTTTTCTTCACTTCACGGCCAAATATGAAAAATATCACTGCCCTAAAATAGTGCTTTCATCATTATCCCGCTTCTGAGAAAGCGTGCGCAACATCGAATCTCAACAACACGCAGCGCACATGCTTTCTTGCGAATTGATTGATTGATTGATTTTTTCGTGTTTCCGGGCGCGTCAACTGCTTTGGTCATTAGTCCCGTTAGTGTAGCGCATGTTTTTCTCTCTCGGGAGATGGCGGTGATCTTCCCCCGCTGGATGGCAAGATCCGGCGCCGACTACCGTCGGCTAGTTGGGTTTCTCCTAACCAGGACTCTCCCACCAGCGGGGCACCGCCCAAGCCAGGACAAGCTCTAAGCTCCCGTCCTGTCTCCCGGAATATGTGGTAGTGTAGTGCATTTAGTGTAAGTGTGTGTGTAAGGGTAGAGGATGAGACAAGGAAGCGGAAGGAAAGATCGCGCGCGGTCCGTGGCCTGTTTGGTAGGGTACTGCTCCGGCATTCCCCTGGTGTTGATTGGAGAAACCTCGGAAAAACTACCGATTAGAGCAGCCGGCCGCTAGAATTCTTCTCCAGACTGCGACTGAATTCGACTTAGCTGAAAAGCTACTGTCGAAAATCCTGCCACAGTCAGGACTCGAACCTAGGACCTGCCGGTCAGAGGCGTTGCACTGACATCAGTTGATGCACTGAGCTACCGCTCCCGGTTTTCTTGCGAAAGCTTCGGCGTCGTTGACGAAGCGATATGCGCTGGTGCGCGACTTGAGAGCGCGTGCGGAGAGCACTCATTGTTTACACGCGCCCCGCGGCGGACTCGCACGCCTCCGCCCCCGCCCCCGCCCCCGCCGACTATTCATACGCCCATTAAGCGCCAATCTGGAGCGTCGCTGCGCTCACGCGCCCGTTGAGTCGGGAACGGGCCGTCAAAAGCCAGAGACGACGCGCCCAGCGCCGGCTTCAAGATTGGCGGCGCACGCAAAGCTCGCGTTTGCGGTCTATAAATGGCAGCTAAATGCGCTGAGGGGGCTCATCCAGCCGGCCCGCTCGGGCCCGGCCCCAGCCACGCCGACCCGGCCCGGTTCCGCCGTCGCTCCACGCTCGCTCGCCGTTCGTCGCCCGGGTTCCTTCCTGGCCCCCCCGGCGCATGGTCGCACGACATCAAACGAAGCTCACAAATTCGAGAAGCCGCGGAAGCTTGCGAAGCTCGCATGAAGCTTGCATGACATGTGCACGGACTTCGCACGAAGCTCGTACAAAATTCGTACGAAGCACGCAGGAAGCCTGCGCGAATCTCGCATGAAGCTCGCATAACATGTGCACGGATTTCGCAGGAAGCTTGCACAAAATTCGTGTGAAGCACGCAAGAAGCCTGCACGAATCTCGCATGAAGCTCGCATGACACGTGCACGGATTTCGCACGAAGCTCGCACAAAATTCGTATGAAGCACGCATGAAGCCTTCAAGAATCGCGCATGAAAAATCGAGGGATCGTGATCATTCAAAATCGAGGGATCGTGACATCAAATCTAATCAATCATATAATATTCATTTTGGTGAAGATGACGAGGGTCCCCATTTTCATTAAAACCTGGAATACCAGAAATTGCAAAAGTTCATTTTTTGATTAATTAGATCGTGGGTAAGATAGATACTTTCTAAAATATAAGTAAATAAAAGGTGTTGTCCGGTAACAAATATATGATACCGGACAACATCTTTTATTTACTTTCATTTGGATTATTGTCTAACTAGTGACATATCCTCACAGCGAGATAGTATAAAGGAGGCACGTCAAACCGCGTCCGCACGAGCTACTACTGGCCCGCCTGGGGAGCCCGGCGGTCCTACGTGCATGGGCAACTCCTGACATCGGTCTCCTTTCCCCTCCACATCGCGGAAGGGGTATACATGCGCCAACTGAAGCGACGCGTGAGGGTGAGTAGTCACATCGTACGAAAACATGTTTGCCATTTTTTTTCTATCCAATAACCGAGAATTGCATTATGTTTTTATTCTTCACTACTTATTACGATTTGGTGTTTATTTTCTAATTCTTCCTTTTATAAACATATTTCCTCAGTGACAAGAATATGGTTGAATGGCGAATTCTTTCCTTGTTTTCGTTTCGAGTTGTGTTATTAAATCAATAATTCAGTTATTTATTGTGTTTAGCAATAATGTGATATAAATTATATATATTCACAATTCTCTCTTACGGACGGTCAGCGCTTTTAACAGACAAGGATATTTGACTGTTAAACCTAACCTGAACGTAGTAAGTTCATGCTGTTATATCACCCTTATTATTATATCATTATATCACAGGATTACAAAATCAACATTCTTTTGATACATTTTTTTTAATTCTACTCTCAATTAAGAATTTGAAATCGGACTGATGTATTATTTCATTTTGATGGATCATTTCTTTGCCTTAAAGAGAAAATGGGAATTAATATAGCTAAATTTGTGACAATAACTGTCAAATAACTTCTCCCAAATACCGTCGTGGACTAGGTATCTAGTGATGTACGACCACTTCGGAGGAATTTGTACAACCCTGACTTTTAAATCTCGCGCTAATTTCTCTGGACGCAGTGCCTGTGAGCTCTAGGAAGCTTGTTATCTTGCCTGCGACCTCGGCCTGCCTGGTATAAAGGATAAGAGCATTGATCGTAGTATTTATGCGCTCAACTCCAAATCCCAGCGTGGGCAAATATTTTTACGTGCTCATGACACTTGCAGAGTCAATAAAGTGTTTGGTCAAAAGGCGATTCGGAAGTAAAGAACGCCATTCCTGGCCACGATGACATAAGTAATAAAGTCCAAATACGCGATATGACCAAATACGCGATATGTTAGTACTATTTTATTACATAACCTACAAATCATACAACAATCTATATGCTATTTTAACATCTTTAGTTTCTGTTGACCTACCATGCTAACACCACACACTTTGGACACCCCGCCACTATGCATTGATATCATACCTCTCACTCCATAACACCTTCACGATCATCACCCAAGGTCATCTTGCCCTCTGTGACCACTAATCGTTCCACGAAATCTAAAACTCATGCCATTCCGGGAGCGGTAGCTCAGTGCATCAACTGATGTCACTGCAGCGCCTCTGACCGGGAGGGCATAGGTTCGAGTCCTGACGGCGGCAGGATTTTCGACACTAGCTTTTCAGCTAGGTCGAATTCAGTTGCGGTCTGGTGGAGAATTCTAGCGGTCGGCTGCTCTGATCGGTAGTTTTCCGTGGTTTCTCCGATCAACACCAGGCGAATGCCGGAGCAGTACCCTAACAAACGTGCCACGGACCGCGCGCGATCTGTCCTTCCTCTTCCTTGTCCTATCCTCTCCCCTTGCACACACACTTACACTAACATGCACCACACAATCACATATTCCGGGAGACCGGTCGGGAGTTTGGAGCTTGTCCCGGCTGGGGTGGTGCCCCACTGGTGGGAGAGTCCTGGTTAGGGGGAAACCCCACTAGCCGACGGTAGGTCGGTGCCGGATCTCGCCATCCAGCGGGGGAAGATCACCGCCATCTCCCGAGAAAAAATGCACTACACTAACGGGACCGAAGCAGTTGACGCGCCTCGAAACACGAAAAATTCAATCAATCAAATATCCACTCACATTCCACTCCATTTCTCGCCATCAATCCTTTGCATGGCACGAAGCATCGCATTTGTCCCACCTCGTATCCCACTCGCCGCCTATGTCAGCCTTCCATTACAACACTCACTTCACACCCTGTCTGCATCATGCCCTCGCAGTGACGTCACTATAGTTGTTCTTACTGGCTTTCTCGGTGAGTTAGCAGTAAATGAGCATGCCTTCATCAGTTCGACTTTCCACTGACTGTTATCGAAAAAGTGGATAAATCTTATTTCTCCATGTAGCTGTTACTACCTTTCATCTATTATGTCGTCAGAATCCATATTTGTGAATCCTTGATTGACGGCAAAACGACCGTCTGCCCGTGTCTCCGCCTGTCTGTGTCACCTACTGTCCGTGTTCCAACTATCCGGGTCTTCGTCTGCCCTGTCCCCGTGTGCATCTACCCTTGTGTCCGTGCGTCCATCTGTGCGTGTGCCGTGTCAGTTTGTCCATTTTTCCGCCTGTCCGTTTTCCCGTCTCTCCGCCAGTCGTCTGTCTAGTGCGCCAATGCCCAAATAATTCAAACGATAATAAAAAATTCATATTCCCCGATCGATTTGGATGAGTTCGAGACCCTGCGCGTTTGATAATTTGATTTTTGGGGTCCTTTATATGCATAATTAACATCAACATTTAAAAAAAAGGCTCGGATTTTTTTATAACGTTATTTAATATTTTTTTCTTCGGATAGCGAAAAGGATGCTTAGCTCAGTACAGGTCTCATTTTCTTTGAAATCTGTGAATTTTCAAAAAATGCAATAGTTCAGATATTGCAGATGGATTTTTTCATCTGATTAAAATCAGTTCTTTAAAAACATATCCATAAATCAGATCATGTACTTGTATTTTCCGAAACTATGAATAGCTTTCGGAAAAGTTTACGTGAAAGTTAGGTAATTTACAGGCAATTTTTTTTTCAAAAAAAAATCTCCAAATTTTTTCTTTAATTTTTTCCCCACGGATAGAGCATTAGGCGCTTAGAAAAAAGGCGCAGGTCCCGGGTTAGGTGAACTCTGTATTTTCGAAAATTGCAAAAAAATTAACATTGCAAACCTACAATTTTGAAGACAGAATTTCTTTCTGAAATGAAATTTGTGGTAAAAAAAATAGGTCCTGGACGTTTGTTTTGAAAACGAGACGTTTTCGCGCAAATTTTATTGAAGTTTTTGCTATTCATAAAAATATCTCTCAAAAAGCTGTGAATTTTTTCCTTAATTTTTTTCTGTCGATAAAGCAAATGACTCTCAAAGATTAGTAATTCTCCCGTTTCTCCGATGTCTCTGTATTTTCAAAATTTGAAAATATATTAACATTGCAAAATTACAATATTGATAATAGAGATTTTGCGTTAATGAAATCTGTTCTTCAAAACTAGATCTTGCATTACTGTAAATGAAAATTGCTGAATTTTTGAAAATTGCATATACAAATTTTCAAGTTTTTATAAAGCGTCGATAACGTCGGGTTTCGATGTAAAAATGGTAGGGGTAACGTGAATGGCCTGCTGACTCTAAAAAAACTTGAGTTCAAATCCCAACGGGAAGAAAAAATTGTTGGTTGAAGCACTTTTGCGAATTCATGCATTATTATAATATTGAGTGGTCGTTCCAAATAATGCACGAAAGTATGTTCCTTTCTACCATCACTGGCTTTCAGGGCTTTCATTTCATTGTAATACATGCTTTCCTCTTAAAAATAGATTATTATACGTTTAACTGGAAAAATAATACTTTGACTACTTGAGGTATTAATACATGTAAAATGTACTACATAATCTTTACATAATTATGTTTTACACTATTTCCTCGACTACTTCTGAAAATACAATCAACCGTCCCATGCTCATTCATATCATAAATTAAGAAAAAGGACAAGCATTATTTAAGAAATTGCCTCGCACGTAAAATGCATCACAATCAACACAATTATTAGCCAAACGCAAATACTGCAAAAATTGTCCAGGACAACTTTCCTTCTGCAAAATTAACTTCAATCAAGGAGCCCAATCCCTTGAATCACAGTAACCGTATGATGAGGTAATCTCTTGTTCTATTAAAGTTCTGAAAATTCATTTGCACTCGAAATCTTACATTTAATAGATTTCTCGGTATTTGTCGGAAACAATTGGATTAAAATATTCAATATTACGCTTGTCGTTGTATTACGACTATGTTAGCAGTGATTTTAAGTCAATTGTATAAGTAAAGTTTTAAAATAAGTTCCTAAATTCGCCAGCGAGCTCGGTTAGCCGCATAAGCTTTGGTTAACAAAGATGCCGACTCGTTGGCCACGCCAGGCGTCACCTCTGACGCTGCTGTGACGGCGCGCCGTGCTGGCTGGCATGCCGACTGCGCGGGCGGGGACGGGGGCGAGTGCGGGGGCGGGGGCGGCGGCGCGCGTGTGCGCTGTCGGCGAGCTAGCACATCTCCGCTTTAAACACCGCCTAATTGTGAGCGCGGGCGCGAGTTCATGGCGAAGCCTCGGCTGTTTAAATTAGTTGCCCTAATGAAACCGTAAATCCACGCCGGCCTCCAGGAAAAACTCGATCGACGCGTGGGAGCACGCGGTCGCCGCCCGCGCCCCCTCCCCGCCCTCCCCCGCCCATCGCCCGTGGGCGCCATTTCGCCCCTACCCCGCCGCCCCCCAGCACGTCGCCGCGGCCGCCGCGAGCGCCTAGTGCGGTGCAGGGAGGGGAGGCGGAGGAGGGCGTGGCGGGCCCCCCGGCGGAAGGGCCCCACAGGCACGCGGCGCCGCCGCCGTTCCCGCCGTTCCTGCCGCGCCTCCTCCCCACCCCTCCCCGCCCCTCCCTCCCGGCCCCACCGTTCGCGCCCTCTCGTCGTGGCGACAGCGCGTCCGCCGGCCCGAAGTTGGCGACCGCCGGTCGCGAGCGCGCGAGTTCCAAACTAATTTCATTTTAAATTGCGACGTGGTGGCCCGACGGCGGCGGCGGCGGCGCGAGAGCGGGAGCTTGCCGGCAGAGGGGAAGGGGGCGGCGCTCGAGGTGGAGGGGAATGTGACGCCGACGCCCCCGCCTCCTCGCCACCGACCGTCCGGACCCCGCAGACCCGTCGTCGCCTCGCACTGGCTCCCTCGGCCGAGCCACCGCCGCCGCCCTGCCGTTGCCGCCACTGCGGTCGGTCGCCCGTGCATCGGTCATACATAATGCATTAAGCTCTTACAATCAGTTTGACGTAAACAAGATAATCTTGTTCGAATCCCTGCCATATAATCTTACGTGCGGTCCCAATAAAATCGCGGACTAGGGCCGGATAAAAAGGGCGATACGTAGCGACCGCTTCCGCCGACGCCCCCGTGAAGCGGGCCCGCGCATATTGAAATTTAAATTGTCAATCTACGTAAGCCGAGCGACGGGGGTGGTGCAGCGGGCCCGAGGGGGCTCGGGGGCACGAAGCGGAGGGGGGGAGGGCGGAGCTGGCCGGGAACACGCGGGGCTGCTAGGAGCTTTGCTGTGGAGAGCGGTATTTGTAGGCCAACGCGCGGACAGCCACCGTTGCCGCCCCCGCCCTCCGCGCCGTTCCGCCTCGACCGCCGCCGCCACCGCCGCCACCGCCGCCACCGCCGCCAGGGGGGAGGGGGCGGACAAATGAAGTAATCAGCGCGAAGGGCGGGTTGTCCCTGTCGCTGTCGCCGCCGACGAATCGCCGTGGCATGCTGCGCGGGAGGGGCGAACCGCGCCACAACGCGCGGCGTTGGCTTCTCACAAGGTTCACACCGAAGCCCGCGCAGACACCGGCGCCAGCGGCCTTCCCTTCGCCTCACTGCTCCAACGGTTTCGTTGCGCCTTCGTTAACGTTAATTAACGAAGCCGTAACGCACCCATTGTACGCGCCACGTGAAAGGTCGCGATCTTGATAAAGTTCGATTGTGCGACACTTGAAGGGGAGTAGTAAGTCGCAATCGAGCGATCTCTCTCCCCTCCCCTCCCCTCCCTCGCCACACCTCGTCCTCGCCCTTCTCCTCTTCCTTCTCGCCCACGACTTCGTTGGCCTTGGCGTCGACGTCGTAGTCGTCTTCTTCTTTAACTCGATTGTGCATCCTCTTTGAGCGGCGCGTCCCGGGGTGTCGAGGATTTATTCAATGAGAGTTTACTTTGGACAGGGTGGGGTAAGCAGCTCAATCCTGGGGCTCTCCAGGGAAGGAGAAGAAGAGCGATCGCGGAGGCGACGCGGCCGTCGCAAAAAACCACTCTGGTATTCGTCAGGGGTAGGACGCACCGCGCCCCGCCTCCTGACTTCCCCGCCGCGCGGACGCAAGACGCGACTTTTCTAATGGCGGCTGACACTTGATTCGCTGGACGCCGTTTGATTGATTGATTAGTGATGACGGGCGTATCAACTGCCAAGGTCATTAGTCAGGTAAGTGCAGTGGATGCTTTTTTTCCTCAGGAGGTAACCGTGATCGTTCCCCACTAGATGGTGAGATCCAGCGCCGACTTACAGTCGGATCCTCAGGTTTTCCCCGGACAATCTCTAAGCTTCCTACCGGTATCCCAACATGTGTGGAAGTGTAGTGCATGTTAGTGTAAATGTGTGTAAACGCACTTCTTACTTCTTCTATCCTCACCTGTTACTTACAAGTAACGGGCGAGGATATAACAAGCAAGAAGGAAGAAAGATCGCGCACGGTCCGGTTGTTAGGGAGCTGTTCCGGCATTCGTCTGGTGATTATCGGAGAAACCACGAAAACTATCGATCAGAACAGGCGGCCACTAGAATTCTTCTCCAGACAGCAGTTGAATTCGACCTAGTTATCTGTCTAAAGCCGAAAATCCTGCCACTATCGGGATAATAACCTAGGACCTCCATGTCAGAGGCATTGCAGTGACATTATTTGATGCCCTAAGACATCTCTTGTGATCAAATTTGTCAATCTCATTCCATTTACTGAGACAAAAGTATATATAGCTCAGAATGTTACGATACTTGGACTTGTGTGTTTGTATGACAAACAAAAATATTGTATTGAATAGATTTCTGATTAACTGAGTTGTGGGTGCTGTTATATAATAAATTTCCACGTTGCTGCAGCAAACTGAATACCTGTTGAGACCGTTTTTCTCTAACTGCTTGGATATCGAGAATTTTGTGGTAGTTCTTTTTATATCGACAATTGTTTATATAGAAAATAACTCCCACAAAATACTTATTTCCGAAATTCTATTTATTAAAACCACAACCCACACACTTAACCTGCAAATAGATACTGAAAAACCAACTGATATCTATCATCCCTTTTTTCAATCTTTATCTTAGCTTACAAATTGGTTGGTTTTTTACTGATTCATTGACTTTTCATTATCCCGTGTCACTTCGTAGACTTTCCCATGTCACTAATTATAACTTTACTTTAAAGTTAAGATACATCAATACAGCCATCTACCACTAATACATCCGTGGCTTTCATTTTCTCATTAATTTTAATTTAATTTTCAGTAATAAGTCATACTTTTGTCATTTCAAACTTCTGCAGTTTGAAAATGGTCATTCACGTCGAGGTTCATCAATAATTAATCAAGACGTAATTCTTACCATAACATGGTCACTTGTCAGAGACATGAACACTCTTTGACACTTTGATTATTTTATTTTGTTTGATACATGTGTAAAATATTATAAAACTGACACGAATTTAATAAGAAAAGACTTGTGTCATCATTTGGCTATGTCATGTTAACAAGTTCTCATCTATACACCCTTAGGGTTTATGCGACTGATTTGTAATATTGGCAATTTTTGCATAAAATGCTACCTACATTTTTAAAGATTTTACCAAGTCATTTTCACAAGCCTGTACCCAAGATTTGCCATTTTTTTATTATTTTCGTTTAATCTTCTTTTACTTTATTATTTACGATCTTTTACAAATTTTCTTGTTTAAATCATGACTTTGTTGTAAAAATTTATTGTATTTAGATACTATTTTTTAAAAAATTCCTTGGGAATATTAAAGTTAAATAAATTATTTCAAAAAATTGTATTGTGTTTGTTTTTCAAAAAACTTCGGAACACTTTTACAACTACTACCTCTCCTTCAAGACAGTAAATCAAAATTTTATCAAAATACAAATCACGCTATTCCCGGCACTGTTTCTCTTCGGGGAAGATCAAAAACCTTTTTATCGTACCATTTTTGTATGACAAACAACCACAACCTCGTCGACGATAATTTACTACCGATGCAACCAATACGGATTCAATGTAGAAAGAAAGAAGGAAAGAAAGAACGAAAAGAAGAAAGAAAACTGCGAGAGTGGAAGCCACTCTTAACATACGAGTCTATTAGTATTGTCAGCTTATGAAAATGAAAAATCGTACTAGATAATAAATTCCAAATTAAACCCTGTTTTTTAGAGCAAGAATTTAATACTTCTCTTTTATCTCTTTAAAATAATTATTTAAATTCACATTTATATTAAACCTTTCACATTTACAAGCGGCTATGATTAATTTATAGATGTAATAAATTGTCTGAGTATTTTCCAAGCGACTAGCTCGAATACTACGTTTAAGCGGGAGCAAAGAAGAATTCATATGTAGAAATAGGTTCACATAAACTAGAATACTTAACACACACAGAAGTGACAAATCTGTGTATTAATTTTAGCTGAATTAAGATAGCTTCAACGTTCTAAATTCCGAAAATGTCCAAGATTATTCTTTTGGAAGTTGTAAATTATACTACCTAAATTAAATGAAAATAATATAATAATAATATTACAATTAGTATTTTAAATAATATTATAATTATAACTGAAGTAATAGAATATGAAGTAATGATAATGAATGTTTCAATTACAAAAAGAAGCTAATAGTAATGAAAATAACTTTCGTCTTACTGCCATGAATGGGTTCACCAGTAGTTGGAAGAATAACATGATGTGAACAAGAACAGAATTATATACAAGTTAATAGTTCTTAGTGTAATTTGTGTTTCTAAGTGAATTATCTTTTCAAGAATGTATTAAAGAATGCATCAATATTACAGCCATTATTTCCTTCAGTATACATCCTCGTGAAATTGTATGATATGTGACAGAACAACGTCTAGTATTTAAATAGAATGTAGTAGTTATAACTATAATACCTGTATTCTAAAAACAAAAGAACACGCCTCGAAACAGTTCAATAAACTTACGTACAGATTTCATACCAGAACGTAAAACAAACGCATTCAAACAACTCATACCTTTTTTTATATTTCAAATTGACTTGTGCATGCCGCAAATGCCTAAAAAATTTTACTACGTTCTGTACTTCATGTGTTTGTTTTTTAGTCATGACGAATTCATTTCTCTTTCGACCTATGAACCATCCAGGACCCAACAAACGAGTTTGTTAACAATCCATCACTCAGCGCCTCCCCGTGGAACAGTATTTCTAAAATTCTCCAGGGAAATTAAAAGCAGTCACAATAATCACATTCAACGCCACTGTCTGTTTAAGAATGCGTGGTTATACTTCCCGAGTTTTATGGATATTAAAAGCCGTACCAAAAATAACGCTTGCAAAATGCTGTACACAGAAGCACGTCTGCGGTTTCTCCTAGTGAGCATTTCAGATGCCAGACTTTCGTTTCGTTTGTTTTCATTAATCACATACTATTACCTAAGCTCATAAAAAGCTTTACAACTGGCTTATGTCAGAGTCTCTTTTCGTTGCTCTATTTTCAGAATTTTCTTTTCCGCTTATTTTCCACTTATATGTCATATCTGAACCTGTGTGAGATCTGTCAGGAAAATATGGAAAGCAGTTTTATTGCATTTCTTATTGGTAACGCGCGATGTAAACTTGTGAGAGTGGGGCGATATAGGACTCGGATGATATCCAGTTTCTACATTGTATGGATGGGAACATCTCGCGTTTCAATCTCACACCGAATCTTATGAAGTGTCCCTTCTCTTTCTAACTCACAGGCAAACGGCGTAGCTTTGTCGTTTCTGGCAGCTACAACGTTGTCGATAGCAGAGTTGGAGTATTAACTTCTTTCTCTCTCGCATCCTGCATTCAAAGAGAAAGAAAATCCTTCCAATAGCTGTATGAGGAGCGCACGTGGAGACGCTGTGTGTAACCAGGAGTATCCGTTTGATAAATAGAGCTTAGCTAAGTTATTTTTGTAGTGTGCACAAGTACATGATGTGGAAGATAAGGCCAACCTTCGTGGAAAGAACCCGGTCATTCACAGACGTTAATCCTGGCACATGTTGACAGGCAACGCACAGAGACTGAAGACTTTACAGGGATCTCTTGCAATTACGGGTAAGAGGATGCAACATTTGATTTGATCTTCAGTTTTGCTTTCAGAAAATCTAACTGTATCATAAAAATTTCTAATTATTTAATGAACAGCAATTCGTACATCAATAATTAACAATGTCTGTCGTAACTTCTTATACTTCATTAGAGCATCTCTAAATGATAACATTCCAACATACCAGGGGCGAAGCGTCATGGATGTGGGTGATGTGTTACATACCCTGACAACATCGGCTAGTTTTTAAAATTAATTGTATATTGTCCATTTATTTTCTTTTTGTATCGTGATTTTTTTCCATTCATATTTCAAACATCGCGCCGTTGAGAATTCGATTCTTCACAACAATGAACGACCTCGCCTGCGCTGTGAATCAGATGTACAATGACCGATTACGTCCAGCGTGCTTATGAAATAGCTATCATGGTACGAAACATCATTGTTTTCTTCGGTGTTTATTATAGAGCAAGGTTAATTTATGAGCATTCTTGTTTTATATCAGTTTATCTTATTTTAATGCATTTAGAAACTATATATGTGTTGCCAATTTAGGTTAGGGATTACGCTGACTCAATGCAAAAGGTTATGTGCCCTTGCAATGTACATCTGTGACGTGAAATGGCGAGCAAAACGCGTTCCAAAAAGTGACTATATAATTATCGAATTGTATTGTTGTGTCGTGGACAAATTGAATACTAGATGTATACAGACTCTACCCAAGACCAACTACAATACCAATATATTGTAGTTGGTGTTGCTCTACCATTCATTGAAAAACAAGTTATAATTCAAGTAAGGCTTTCACAACCAACTCTCAGCATCATTACGAACATTACAAATGTCAGGGACATTTTAATATCAAAATTAATGAGCAGAAATCATGTAAGGACGGATGTAAAAGTCTTAAAAATCTATTTTGCTGGTCATATATTCTCAATCTAAACAAAGTGTACAATTTTAATGGTTAGACACATTTAAATAATATTTACAGGGCTATCAATAATCATGGTAAGTACTCATACACTCATCTAGCATGTGAAAAACAGATAAAAATGTTCGTAAAATCTGAGAGGATAGAATTTTATTTAAATAGCAAGTACAAGCTTTATTGAGCAACACAACAGTTTTCCAAGGACAAATAAGGGAATTCTGTCACACTTCATTTGAGTTGTATGCAATTTCGGGAGATAAGTGCTTGCAATGCGTGGCCATTCGTGATGATTGTAAGGGATCATCAAATAGAGGAATTTCATAGAATATGTAAGTAAAATAATGAAATATGATGAAACTCTTGAGGATTGTAGTTAAAATCCCACTATGTTTCGTGCAACCTCGACAGATATTCAGAACAAAGTGTGATCATGGTAATGACTCGTGAAATTAAAAATGAAATTTCTAAAGCCTCTTTTGTCTCCTTGACGACGGATGAAACCCCTGATGTAAGAACAACTTTCAACTGTTTTTCGTTACGTGTCTGTAAATTGATTGATTTTCTCTTCCCTAGTGTTTTTTATTATAGATCAATGCATTCCATTTTATAAATTATACCCGTGCCAATGGGTCTGTAATAATATGTATTGGACAAATTTGGAAATAATTGAGAGTGAGAGTGATGTTACTATCAAAGTATGAGGGCACACATTTATATTTGGCTAGATCATGAACTTCCGTCAACTTTTCTAACCTTCAACCAGTACATGAAGTATGTGAATCATTATTACTTTTGCTGGGTCTGTTTGTATTTTAAATGTACAAATACCGTTTAAATGTTCGTTTAAATGTACACATGTTTAAATGACCTCTTTTATTTTAATTCGTGGGCTTTACTTGACCAAAGTGTCAGGTATGGCATTGGTGAATGAGAAATACTTAGGAGTTTTAAATTATTTTCTCATTCCTCGGATTACATACCTTCATCCAAAAATGAGGCTTCGCCACTGCAATAAATCATTATTTTTATTAAACAAAGCAAAAATCTCATTCTAATACTGGGATGATCTTTCTGAAGAATGAAACAGACGTACTCTCATGGAACCGTGTTTAAATCAGCTAGAGTAAAGCTGTAGGCTTCCTCTAATCCAACAGACGACCAACTTCTTAACGACGTGAATAGTAGACGACATAAATAGCAGACCGTAATAGGTTTACTCGGCTCCCTTCAGAGGCACCAGTAGCGCCTCACGCATCGTATCCGCTGTGCCCAGGCCCACCAACTCACCCTTTAACTTGCCTGTTTCTCAGACCGCAGCGTGCAAAACGCCACACACCACGTTCACTGTAACTTGACAAGAACTATAAGTTTTCTTTGCGTATTTATTCGTTTGTTCCATTGTTTATTTGCTTCTTTATCTGTTTGATAATTCGCTTGTAAATTTGTTTATTAATTTGTTTGTTATTTGCTTGTTATTTGCTTGTTATTTGCTTGTTATTTGCTTGTTATTTGCTTGTTATTTGCTTGTTATTTGCTTGTTATTTGCTTGTTATTTGCTTGTTATTTGCTTGTTATTTGCTTGTTATTTGCTTGTTATTTGCTTGTTATTTGCTTGTTATTTGTTTGTTATTTGCTTGTTATTTGCTTGTATGCTTGTTATTTGTTTGTTATTTGTTTGTTATTTGTTTGTTATTTGTTTGTTATTTGTTTGTTATTTGTTTGTTATTTGTTTGTTATTTGTTTGTTTATTTGTTTGTTAATGTTTTATTTGTATTTTACATTTTTTAATTTTATATATTTAAGGTCTCTTTTTTATTTGTTGATTTATTGTTGGTTTATTTGTTTGTTTGTTTGTTTCTGTATTTACTTTTTAAATTTTAATTCTTTGCTTATTTTATTTACTTCAAAAACTGTAAAATATCTATGTGATATTAAGGAGGGAGGTAAAGTTTTCTGTTCTGAATAATTATTTCCGTTGTATTCTTGATGACTTAACTTCAACGATGTGGATCCATCTAATAAACAGAAGACACGATGTAGTTTAGATATTTCTGCTTTCTTGTGAAAGTATTCTCGTAGAGATTTTATATGTTGGCACCGTTAGTTGCCTATGTCCACAACGCTTCGGCCACCCAAACGTTAACTTCGTGGCAACTTCGACTGCTGATTTTGAATGATGCTTGCGTTCTTTATTCATCAATATGCACAGGTTTCTTCGATTTCCCTTGTACTCGATTTTAAAACCCCAAAAGAGTACCCGAGCACCGAGACATTATATGTATTAATTGCTTTGATCATATTCCTGCTATTGAGTGAAGTTTTCAGAACTTGCCTGATTATTCCTGCAAACTCTGGCATTATTATTATTATTATTATTATTATTATTATTATTATTATTATTATTATTATCATCATCATCATCATCATCATCATTTTCCTTTGTTTTTTTAAAATTTGTTTAGTGTGAATGCATGTCCTCTTTAGACTTACACCTGGAACGCATTCACAACATTTCGATGGCACATAAGAAAAGTGAAAATACTCCTAATCAAAGTAGATTATTCCTACGATCTAAAAAACTTAACATAATACAAGATTTACGAATTTGTGGACAATTTAACGTCAGGTTTATTTAACCCGTTTAGAATCAACCCTTTTTCGCCAAATGACACTTGTCTTTAAAAGAATACTAGGACTGTATGTTAATTTTATCTTGATACATTAATGGCTTAAGACGAAGTATGACATTTTTCTTGATAATACACTAAAATAATATTGACACAACTTGAGATAAGACGTTCTTCTCGACACAACTGCAATGTTCTCTTTTCAGCTACCTTTCGCTATCAAGTGAAGTTGTCCCTTTTATTTAAGATAATACGCAGTTGTGTTTCTTCCAATCGCAAAATATTACCCCTATCTCGGCCAATTTTATAGATAGAGTTGTGACGTTTTCCTTGAATAAGTATGTTGGAGAGGAATGTTTTCAACTTTTAACTCAAAATTGCATTTTTGACTTGTCACTTCTTCTTGTGTGACAACGATAGGCTCCGTTTGTCCTGTCCCTGTTGTCAATTATAATATAGGCGTTATAAATTTGGTAAATATACAATTTTACAACTTTTGTAAACAATTTTTAATGTCTTGTAAATAATTTATAAACAATGATTAATAAATGTCATTTTATGTTCTTCATTGCAATCTGTTAAATGTATTGTAAAATTATGATCTAAAATACTATGTGATTATTTAATTTTCGTTGGGAGTTTTCTCTTTATCACGTTGCATTCAACATGAAACTTCTCTGCCAACGAAGTTACTGTACCCTAGGCATTTTATTTCACCCGAAAACACGCCATTGACCTCTAGGATCGAACCATAATCTTGGGTCTATTCAGCAGTTGAAATTAAGGGTAATTTGCACAATACCCAAAGTTGCCTTTCACGTTCGTAGAACAAAGCTCTGAAATTACTCCGCGCCATGATCAGGTGATAAAGCCGGCAAAACCTTTTGTCCTCGCTTAGAGAGTGAGATTCAATTCAACGAACAGTACTCTCGTATATAATTGGTAATAATAAAATATTTAATGATAAAACTGCTAGAAATAATATCTTGCCAATTTAGAAAGTATTTTATTGAATTTCCGATTCAATATATTTCAGCAAAATTGAGAACAATGTCAGTGCAAGTTAATGGAAATTAGAGAAAATAGACCTTTTTTAATTTATACAAAGTGTTCTGTCCAAAGGCTTTTGATGTGCGTGTTAAAGTAACATAACAAAAAACAGTATTTGACATTATATTTTAAATGCAAGTCACAAGCCATTGATGTCTTACTTGTGCCTTTAGAGATATGCCACAGAGACTGACACAACTGTTTCTATTTAATTAGTCTTTGTTGTTAGAGAGGAAATGCGAGTTTTAGGAAAATTGCTGTTAGGTTACTGCTTTAGTGGGAATTTCAGTTTTTGTGGATTTATATTTTCTTCTAGAATTTTGCATTTGGTGTTGAAATTTACGGAAAGTTTGAAAGAAGAATATATTTAGGTGTTGTAAGAAAGAGTGTGATTTGTTTGGATTTCTTTATCACTACGTAATTGAAATTGCACATACAGAGTAGTGTTAGAATTTTTTCCTAAGTAACTTATTTTGGAACGTTTGGAGAATTTTGATGTTAGTTGAAGAAAAAGAAAATGGAAAAACGATATGCGAAGTGCAGTCTTACGATCTGCTCTGCTAATTGTTTACGAATTCGCAACGATCGACCGAACTGTATTTATCGTGTTTGATGTAAGTGGAAAATTTAATAGAGATAATTTTATTTTGGCGGTCGTTTAGTTCATTTCGTAACGTCGAGGGTAATAGAGATCTTACACTCTCTTCCATGAGTCATATAATGATTAAATAGTTTTGATATTTTCAATAGAATTATTGCATTTAGTCACGATTACTACTACACTTTTGTGAAGGGAATATCTAGGCTGCTTTGAAGTTTTGCAAGATGGAATGTTAATTTTCATTTTCAGATAACCCACGTCAATAATAATTAAAATGATAAAATTTTTCTGAACAAATCGTACTTTTTTGCATTTGATTACAAATATTATTGCTTCTGATGATTCGTTACAAAATAACGTTTGAAGACCGGCTTGGATTTTAGCCATACCATACGCAAGTTAAACGATTTATTACAGTAAATATATAGTACGAAATTTAGTATTCCTGAAAAAATTGAAGGTTATATTATGATACATTCCAAAATGTTCCACATTAGACTTTATGAGACGATATCGCTTGAGTGCCATATGAATTACACAAATTATGTTGGCAGAAAAAATAAGAAATGTTGTATTCCTGCTGCAAATTCAGGCAGTGAAAAAAACGTTAAGAACATCTGATAAATCTTATTTTAGGAAAAAGAAGCAGAACTAACTTGGAAAGAATTAATGACATCCTTGTAATCACTTTGCTTTGCTGTGATCACATAGCCTTGAAAGAAATCTATATGACATTAGTAATTATTTTCATTTTCATACAAATCAATTTCCGCGTTTATATAGTAAATGTAGCTATTCAATCTTAGATTGAAAGATTTCTTATTTACGAGTATAATGCTTACGTAGTTCGACGCACATGACACGACACGTATTCTTCCCCAAGGGCAAAGCGAAGCCGTCAGGACCATTTCTCTGACCTGCACATTGATCACTGCGAGCGAGCGAGCGCAGGCGCCATTTCATTCCAAGTACACTATATCAGTTTTCACACATATAAAGTAGCTTTTTAATATTACATTTAGTTATTAAGAATATTCTATTCTTCTTATATGCGAGTATTGCAATGACGGATAAAGTTCTTGAGGTAAAAAATTAGCTACTCTGTTAGTCAATATCCTCAAGCAAGCGTCCCTGAATAAGATGCAGGTGCCCAGACCAAAGCGTGGAAGCACACGTGCCCCACACACACACATGCACACACACACACATTTAAAAACCTTTCCGATCTCGGGGCCCTTTGGGACGGAGCAAATAAAATCTTTTGCTCGCGTCGGATCCGACTACCGACTGGGTCGGAGGGCCGTATGTTGGTGACCCTACACTAAGCGTGGGGGCAGCCCCCGCGGTGGCGGTAGGAGGGGTCGGTTTCAGGGGGTGCAGAGTGCCTGGGGCGACGACGGCGCTGCCGGCGGTCGCTTCACCCCCAAGCACCCCTCCGCCTCCTCTCCCCCTTCCAAAACCACCCCTCCTCGGCCGAGCCTCGAGGCGCCGCCTGACATCCCGGTCCCGACACGCCGCGGTAAATACGACCTCGGGGTCAGCCACCCAACCAACGCGTTTGCAGGGCCTGTCGGCGATTAACATGCCCCTCCGCCAACAGCCCCGCCCCGCCCCGCTTCCTCCACGCCCACACGCCGCCCGACCGTCCACTAGCGGCGATCAAGCGTGTATAATCTCACTTGAAGCGATGAATTCGCACATTTACAGATGAAGGTACACATGCCAGCCTCCTCCCCCCTGACTCGCGACTCCGCACATTTAACGGTCAATATGCACATTTAGCAGTCTACGCTCGTTACGGATATGCACTGTTGCGTGCGTTGCACTCAAAAAAATAATTTATTTTTGTGGTCAAACAAACTTTTTGGGGCGTTTCCAATTTTAGGACGTGCCTTTCCCAAAAAGAGCGCTTCCGTACACGCGTGTTCGGGACACTGATATTAGATAATTTCCATTAGCCTGCCGGTTCAAAACGAAGCATTGGGAAAGCCAAACTTCAATTTTAGTGATCTGCATGTGAATTATTAAGGAGTTTCAAAACAATGAGGTATTGCTTGTTTTAAACAGAAATTCTCGTTTCCAATGAGTTTTCATTACAATATGGGAAACAAAACACGGTATTTAGCAAACGAACGGCGGAACGGTATTGAACGTTCAAATTATGTTTTTCCTGTATACATTTCTCTAAGCGTAAATATTTATTTTTATTATTTTTATTATTCACTTTCATTATCCGATTTGGAATCGGAATCAGTATATATGAAATTAGTTTCATGGATAAATGTATCGTGACAATGACTCTCAGTGTTCCATTTTAAATACTTAATAAAATATTTAAAATGTTAATTAACTAGATTTATTAACATAATCTGAATATAAACTTGAATTTCATTTTGATAGACCTGTAGCAAATCAAATATTTGAGGATACTAGTTTTCGACCTGCATACAAATATTAAAATTTTTCGCCTGTTGGCGAATTTTCGGATCCTAATTATGTACTTCAATGCATGTCTCAACGAGCAAGACACCGCGGTGTTTTTAAAATGTAAAAGCGAAACTATTTGGAAAAAATTAAAGGCAACTTTCACATTTTTCCCTAAAACAAGTTGCAATCTTTGAGATTACATTGAATGAACTGCCCATAAAACAGGAAACCGTTAATTAGTAATGAATGAAATATTAGAACTTGGTAGATTGTATTATTGAAATGAAGGTATATGTATCTCTTTTTTATTGTAGTTTTCATTACATTATTATTATTATTATCATTATTATTTAAAATTTAAGGCAGCACTCTCTTTTACTTGATGTGGTTCGCAAAGGTCATATGGACGGTAAAGAATGAAAATTTCTAGGTTCACATACGCACAGTTCTATTATTCAAGAATCGTTATGTTTGTTTTCATGGACTGGCGTACACAGTACAAAAATTGAGGCATTTCATTTCCGCGTGCATACGCAGATGAGATTTCCAATTTATCTCTTTCAGAGACTGCTAGGAACAATGGGCATCAGACAGGTGTGAATGTTCCACGACGTACAACCACACAATTCGGCACAATGCTCTCATCAGCGCTTAAATAATTTTCTTTCATCTTCTAACAAATAAGGACCGATATATCAACACACGTGATGTGAAACTATAAATAATAATTATATTTATTAAGAAAATGCGTATTAAATAGCAACTTGAAGTGTAAGACAAATCTTGGATCTTCGTAATTTCGTGGAAACAATGTTGGCGCACCATATCGTGTGGAAATGAAAAATATTTCTAAAAAAACCCTGCGGGAGCACATTCATACCACTTTCATCAGGTATTGAAACTTGTAAAAACCAAGAGTGGTTTACATAAGTTCACGATTCTAATACCTATTTATGATCTAATAGTTATTTACGTGCCAAGGGCTTTTGGTCCGAGGGCGTTTTGTCGCCCGAGATCATCAGAACCAGTTAACCCCGAGGAACATACATCATTTTATTTTTTACACAATTTTACTGATTCAGATTAATTTATTTACTACTTAACTAAATGTTAACTTGTCTCGTTTGTCTTCCAATATTTCCCTAACATAGTTTCCTCTCTTAATTACCTCCTTATGGGAACATGTTTTTTTTTAAATTTATTTATTGAGTGATTGGAAATTACACAGATCAGTACTAAATTACTATCTCGTGTGCATTTGCTGGCTTACATTGTAACTTATACAAAACTTAACACTAAAAACTTAAAACTAAACTACCTTACTAGAGGTGTAGGAAACTACAAGAGCCCCTACTATGAACAATCAGTAGAGAAAATTTTCAAGAAAGCTTCGGAAGGAAATCTATTCTTAATTCTAGTAGGGAAGTCATTTATAGCGCCAGGTTGTAGTGGACGGCTCATTTATTGTATTTAGGTTGGAGTAAAAGTATTGGAAAGATGGGCAATATGTTTGATGATCGGCGATTTATTCAGTTCTTTATGAAATTGGGCGTTAGAGATGAACCATGGGGCATGTTGCTAATCTGAGGAATCTATTTGTACAAATTGAAGTTTATTAATGTTGGAAATAGATGCATTGGTCAGATGGGGCATGCTAGAGCATTAATGGTCTGACTATTGCTTTATAAATTGTAATGGCATTTGTTAGGGATATCCGGCTTTTGGAGTTGATATGGAATTTTTTTGGAGCTATTTTTATTTTTGCTTGTTGTTTTAGTGTTATGTGTGTTTTCCAGTTGAGTCTTGTGTCGAAGTTCATCCCGAGGTATTTTACTGATTGGTTTGTAGTGTCCATGGAATTGTGTGCTTATTAATGTGTAGTGGTGGTGGGTGAGAATGGTCTTAGTGAGAATATTTTGGCAGTTGATTTAGTTGGGTTGAGTTTGATTTTCCACAATGTTGACCACTGGTCTATTCCATTTAGGTGATTGCGTATCCTGTCGGTAATGGTCTCAAGTGAGTGGCTGGATTTGTAGATTGCGGTATCGTCGGCGAATTGTACTAATTGGGTGTGTATTGTAGTGGGTATGTCAGCTGTGTATATGTTGAATAGTGTGGGTGAGAGTAGTGAACCTTGTGGAAGGCCTGCTATTATTTTTAGGGGGTTGGAGATGTGATTTTCTACGGAAACTGTAAAGGATCTATTAGAAAACTTTTGATGAAGTTTACTAAGTAGATTGGTGTTCCCATTGTTCGGAGTTTGTATAATAGTTCTTCGTGCCATACTCGATCAAACGCCTGTGAAATGTCAAGAAATGAAACTATTGTGTGATGTTTGATTTGAAAAGCTGTGTGGATATTTTCTGAGAGTCCGAGTAGTGCGTGTGCAGTTGATACATGACTTATAAAGCCAAACTGGAGTAATGGAATAATTTGGGTTGATTGAAGGTAGCTATTTAACCTTTTTAGAATTAGTTTCTCGAGAAGTTTTGAAAGTGTAGTTAGTAAACTTATCGGTCTGTAGTTTTCTACACTGCTATGATTTTTATATGGTTTTGGAATAGGTGTTATGATTGAGTTTTTCCATACTATAGGGTAATATCCAATTCTTATTATTGAGTTATATATGTTTATATAGGCTATAGTTGAGGATGGGAGGTTTTTTAGGATCTTATTAGTGATTTTATCGTGATCAGGGGCGTGGGAAACATGTAGCATTGTTCAACTGTTTTCATATTTCCCTCGTAACTACGATCCTCTCGATCTAGGTAAGTTATACAGCGTGTATTGGATTCCATATTGAAGACAAGCTATAAGTATCAGTAAAAAATAAAAACTTAATATTTCGTACAGTATAAAATTGCACTTCAGAAGCATGAGTAAATAATTCATTAAATTATTTTCAATGAGTCGCAAAGTATGCCACATAGTCGCAAAGTATGCCACATATTTAGAATGGAAAACGGGCATCTCTAAGGAAATTATCCATTTCGAAAAATATAAATTCAAGAACAGTGACTGTTAGCCGAACATTTCATGAACAGTCGCATAATATGAAGAAATGAAAACTTAAAAAAAGTCAGTTCCTGGTCTATTGCTTTCACTATTGAAATTCACCTAAGTAGGTTATGGATAATGATTATTTTTTCGTCGCAATAAATATGCGAAATTATACAGGTGAACCCTGAACACAGGTCACCTGCGAACAATTAGTTTAACGCGAGATGGCATGTTAGTTTCAAATGGCAACCCTTCAGGTTCCGCCATGGGGCAAAGGGAAATCGATACATTCGGCGTCGGAATATGTAAATTCAATAATAGTAACCGTTAAGCGAACATTACATATTTTGGAGCAAATTGATGAAATCTATATATACACATTGTTCGCCGAACTTTCAAGCGAATGGATATTATTCCAGTAATTAACGAGCGACGCAGTTTCAAAAAACATATCGACCAAACTTCAACTATGTTTGTTAAATTACCACATACCTTTGTGAATGTATACCCACTCTCACAGAATATGGGCGATGCCTTGTGCGGCCAAATCTGGCTTTTCCACAGCTTGGACAACCATCGATGGACACTTGACCAATCCTGGCGTCGAGGCGTATCCGCTCTTATCATTGGCTTTTGCTCCAAGTTTCAGACACGTCCCCCTTCCTCCCTCGAAGATTTTCCTCTAGTTATCTCAAAGGGGCGGAGCAATTTCTCAGGTCAGTGACGCTGCCTCTCTAACGTGAGCAGGGGTAACAGGAGAGGAGGGGTGAGGGAAGTAAGAGGAGGTAACAGGAGAGGCACAGAAACAAAACGGATTGGTGCGGCAGGGCGCGAGGATCACTCCGCCAATTGCACTGACGTTGGTTCTGAACCCTGGACGCTGACGAACCAAGGGCAGCGGGTCACGGGAAGGGGCTGTGACATTTTTTATCCAGTTCTTTACCATGAAAATGAAGTCTAATTTATGGTATCTAATATTGTGAGAAATTTGTGGCAGATTAAATTAATAGTATTGAAAGTTTTGTTTCTTACAAACTATTTTAAAATGCTAATGGTTCTAAAGCAAGGAACACTAACTATTACATAATAATTTTTGGGAAACACAATATAATGCATTTACATAATATACACATTTCCTATCAAGCAAATTGAAATTCATGTTCACGTATTTAAAAAAATGTATTTTGACATTATTACGCCTTTATTAAGGAAATGCAAGCAATACAAATTTTATTACGCATTATGAAATGTAATCGCCATTTTTTCTATATGAGCAGGTGCATGCAAACAGTGATTTCGTTAATCAATTAAAAATCACTGCCGGTGTCCAAGTAGATTATCATTGCAAAATTGCTATTGTTAATATTATTTAGACTATTTGTAAAATTGATGCAATTTATAGTGATAATCATGAAAAGGAACTAGGGAACCTCTCATTAGAAATATTTCGAAAATATAATTGTCTTATTCTTCATATATTTTTCAAAAGTTGCTATTTTTCTGTTACACTGCTGCGAAGATTATATCTATCCCTTCCCAGTGATATTTTTATTTATTTATTTATTTAAGGTAATATACAGGCAACAGTACAAATCTGATATGGCCTGAATAGGCGCTAACATAATTAATTATTTTCAACATATCACATTACATATATTAATAGCAAAATTGTAATAATTGATATCTTTAATAAATAGCTAATAATATAAACAGCAAATTTTTAATTCTTTTAATTTGTGGAAATCTACACTGAAGTTAAATATTTTCTTAAATATTTTTGAATAACCACGTAGTAAAAAAAGAATAAATTTGAAAACCTTAAAATGTTACGAATCAATGTAATTTTCTTAAAACGAGCTGTTAAGAAAGAAACAAAACTTGTTTGAATAAACTTTAAAGAGATTGAGTATTTAGTTAAAAATTTCAATTCCGGGACAATTTTCCAATTAAAATATTTAAGCGGAACACAGTGTTTCCGAATCGTATTATCTTTCCAATTTATGTTAGGTTTTGTATGACCTCAGAAACAGTTTCTGGAGTGTTTAGTTCGATTCAAGAAGCTCTCTCGCAATTCAAACATCTGGAAACCTTGACACGGTTATCGATATTGAAGTAAGAAACGGTTTTTATTCACAGGAAACACACCGTCCTTGTTTTGTAATGATTAATTGTGAAATAATTTTAGCCATTGTAAGATATACGCATGACAAAAAATTTGTGTTCATAAGATCCCAATACTTGAATGCATATCGAACCTGAAAATACATTTGGTTTTAGATCAACTACGGAAAACACAAGAGATTCAATGAGATCATAAGTTCTCAAATCTGAAAACTAAACTACAGTCTTTATTATTTTCACGAAATGAAACTTCATACCTTCTTTAATAATATAAAAGAACTGTGTATTGTGCTCAAATATCTTGTCAATTACATAGTTCAATATTATTCTGCAAAATTTTTGAAAATTAGTATAAAAGTCAGTTAAAATATTTTTTATGAATTACAAGATTAAAAGAGTAAAAACAGTAAAATATGACTAATTTTAAAATGAAATAAATGACAAAGACAGTGTTCATCAAAACCAAAATTAGTTATAAAAGGCATGTTAAAATCATCCCTTCACGCGTATTAGATTTATAAATCCATAGCTAAGAAAGTTTAAAGAGTTTGCGGAGGACAGTAGCCAGCATCTCTTCTATAGTCGACAAACTATGCCTTCTTCGGCTCTTTCATTATCGCAGTGCACAGGAGCATGCTTAACAGTAAGGTCTGTTCTTCATTTCTGGGGGATAGGGGGTGGGTAACTGCACGAGATGTCCGTGCGAGAAGTGGCAGTGCCTGATCCGAAGGTGAATAACAATTCTTGCCTCGGGCTTAGAGCCACGGGATGACCACGACAAGGGTCTTATGATCCTTGTGAGTTTGAAAAGAGTTCTGCCACTCTGCTTGCACTCAAAATTCAACGTTGATAAAATCTTGGTAGTAAGTAGATATTACCATAAAGATGTCTTTCTGGCTTCCTCGAGGCCAACTTTACTCCTAGTCAGAGGTTTCATTTCCACTTATCCCACGTGGCCAGGAACACAGGAAAACGTAATTCAAATGATGGAGAATTAAGCGATATCTTCGATGTATTTGATGTTGGATATATGATGTCAAAGGTTTACTAGAGAGAAAGAGAAATGGACGACAAGGCCGTAGCTTCCTGGGTTCGAAGGGCCGGGTTCCGCCTCGACATAGATGTGGTTCGTGATGTCCTGCATATTCTCCCAGAAAACCCCAAACATAAAAAGTCACAGTGGTCTTAATGACCTAGTAGAAAAGAGACATTAAAATATATACAAAAACAACAACTTCCAATTGTCAAAGAAAGTTTCAATATTTGAAATCGGAGTTTCAATAATCGTTGCCTAATAAAACCTAAGGACTTTATTTCCTGGGCAAAATAGTATTATAAAACGGAAGTTTATTTAATCAAAATGAAATTTTCATATGGTCAGCTAATTGATTATTATTTATAACTTAATATTCATCTCTCTCAGAGATTTTCTACAATATTGCAAATGATATTCATTGTAGCCAATACATATTTTATTCACACTTTCTATTTCGTTGGTAAAATAAACATATTTATTAAACTGAGTACCACTGAATTTAATAATGTTCTTTCATTACAATATTTCCATAGTTTTTTAAGCTGAGGAACAGTGACGGAAAATAATTGACTAATATTGAGTTAAGACTTCATTAAATATTTTACTATATTTTACATTCTCGAATGCAGCACTATTACAGAAACAATGATATCAAGTAAAAATAGTATTTAGGGTTTTGAAGGAAAATTCGGCTTTTGAAATCAGAACTCCAAAAAAATATTTCCAAAAGACTCTGCGAACATGTATTTATTTTAGACTCGTTGTAGGAAAAGGACCTGTGTAGCATGGTACCGCAAAAAAATTAAAACATTACTGACTTCTAAATCAATGTATTCTTTTTCAAAATTGATATTATACTAGCAAGTTCATTGGGATTCTGAATCCAATGATATTCCAATATTTCTGGAGGGTATGTTACATTATGCTCATATTGCATTATTGAAACTTTCTGAAAAAGAACTCTTTCTTTTTACTTTACACTCTTCATTCGAATACACTATACAGTTATTACAAATACTGTAGTAAATGTCACCTTTTATTAATATCTCTGGATTTTTCAACATTACAATTACTAATCTGTTTCAAATTTCTCATGAACTTTACTCTTCTTCTCGGTATAACTAATTCTACAAATGAAGTTATAAAAAATTGTATAAATGTTTTGCAAATTTGGAAAATTGCTTTGCAGTGAAAGCATACAAATTTTCCGTGAACGCATAATCTAAATTTTCTCATATATTGACTGCACTTTCTTCTTAAGGAGTAGAGAAAGTTACGTAATGCTACGCGAAAAACGGCGAATTGTCTGCAGAAAAACGCATATTACACGGCCCTTGTGACGAAAAAATGGATAAATCCACTTCTAAATTTAGAAAAATCCTCCAAATCGTGGTGAGCCAGAATCCATGTTTTGTGGGTGGTTGATAGCGAAAAATCGACTGACGGTAAAATGTCTGTCCGTCCGTCCCTGAACAACGCTAGCGGCTAAACCGTTCAGCCGATTTTCACCAAAATTAATACTCCCAAACGATCTGGCTGATGTTGTAGCGCCTTGAATTTGAAACCGATATTCAATTAGGGGGGAGGGTACTTTACATGAAGCCCCTGGGACATTTTTCAAATGTTCAAACAAATGGCTCCATAATTTTTTAACATTTTATGGTTGATAGTGGAAGTGCATTTAAGAGAATATTGCAGGTCTCATGTTCGTTTAAAACTGATTTTTCGAAGTATTCCTACAAGTAAAATATTGAAATTTGAGATTTTTCCTTGATGAAACTTTTTCCTTAAAGATAAGATTTTTAAATAAGATCATGTGCAATTTTCGAAACTTTTAGTATTTTCAGCATAAGTTCGTGAAAATACGGTGAGAAAGTACGCGCTGTTTTAGCATCACTAGTATTCTTTAAAACTGTCCTACTTCTAGACATTAGACTCTTCTCGAATAATTGCAAGTCCCTTTCCAGTTTTATTATGACAATGTGGTACTGAAGTACGCATGAGGAAAAGTAAAAATATTGTACTTTCTTTCTATAGAGAAAAGTTCGCATTCTATTAAAATATAATTATATTATATTAATATATTTAATATTCCCTATATTATACATTTTTTATTATATTATATATCACAGTATATTTAAACTTAAAAGGATTGACCTATGAAAACGAAAAAATATATTGAAACGATTATGTTCTATTTAGCATAGGTTTTATTATATTTAACTACTTTTCTAAGTGGCAACTGAAACAGAAACCACTATAGCCGAATGGTTAACGTCATAGGTACGCTGTCAGCTTGCTAACGTGAGTTCGAATCCAGAAGGTGATATTATTTCTTCTGTTATGGTGTGATTTCAGTAGTAATATGTCCAATATTTTGTAATTAATATTAATTTTTGAAAAGACTTAGGCCGTAAAAGGGCCAGGTTTGTCGTCCATCTAGCAGACGACCAGAAGCCTCCGTTCTGTACTATCTGACCGAGGCGCTGGTCGTCCTATTTTCGAGGAACTCTATATATTTTGAAAATTGAAAAATTTAACTTTTCAAAACTACAAAATTGAAAATAGAGATCTTACTGGTTGAAAACTCTTTTCCCAATTCATGTAATAGTATAATATTGCGGAGCAGTGACATTAGAGAAGAAAGTATGTGCTGTTGTAGTGCAACTACTTCGTTGTTTACATTATAAGCATTATAATTTCTTGAAGAAGCAATCAATCAACTATTTGCAGATAATTAAAATATTGTTAGCATTATATCATTCAAGTTTAGGTTACAAGTTTTCTGAATAACGAATGCAAATTTGTCCGGAAATTCTCTTAGTTGTGTTAATTGGTTTTAAAATCACATAGTTACTTCCTTAATACTACGCGGTTCTGTATTTCAGACTGGTGTTTACGACGAGTTACAGTTCAGTCTTATCGCGTAATGTGGAGATCACCTTGAAGATATGGGAGGGGCAAGATAGCAGTCTGCAGGATAGAAGCTACTTCTGAGCCCTACACAAAGACATCCGAATCGAAATATTTCTAACTAGAATCAACTATAGAATAGTATCGCGCTGATGATTCCACATTCTTATCAAGAATGTGAGTTTGCTGTAACCTGAAGTAAATGTTGTACATTATAAGAACAATAAATTTCAAGATAGAATTCATTCTACAACACCCTCATCGGTGCTGTAAGGTACCTTGTGATAGCTCCGTGGAATAAAAGCGTAGTAGAAAGAGGAATGGAAACCAGATCAAATCCTGCCGAATATGTATTTTTTACCTGATGCCTGGAACACATTAATCACTATCATCACGAGAGAGCATTCAAAATTCTTGCAAGGAGGAACAAACTTGATTTTGTAAACGATAATGTGATTATATTAAGATTGTGTGCTGGTATCTTGTATTCCAAGCAATGTGACGAAACGAAATTTGAAGAGATGGCTAAAATATTAACAGTGTCTCAACTTGTAATATCATTATCATATTTTTATGTAATCGTTAGAAATAATATGAAAAAGTCTGTACAAGTTGTATAATAACTAGTAATTTAATATTTAACAGTTCTAGAGATAATCAGAATCCTTAACAAGTCTGTGGGTTTATTATAAAATTTTGCAATAAAGGTAATTTCTTCGTTCTTTTATTAATTGAGAAAGGAATATGTCTTTTTTACACGTTTAATAAAGTACCTTAGAGACTATTACGAACTCATTAAAATTACCATTTTGTGTTTGTGCCTTTGTGATAAATGCTAACAGAACGCATCCCTTAATTGTTTGTAAATAATTGATAATTTTATTTCTTTATGGTCTTCTTAAAATTTTTAATGTAAATCTTCGGTAGGTGGAGCCACATTTCAAAATGTATGAACTCAAAACATAATAAAGTACGATTTGACGTGGTCATGTGAAAGAAATCAATATTTTTTATTATGATCTCCATTTTAAATAAACAATGTTTGATACGGCTTATCTTTAGTGTAGACTGAGACTAAGTGGTTACCATTCAATCAGTCCCAATTTTCACAAAGAAAATAAGGAATTTTAATTATTTAGTTATATCCAATGATTATTCGCCATGCTTGTGTAGGTGATCCAATGCACAAATCACCTGTCATTTAGTCTCAATATAGGAAAAAACAAGGAGGTGCGAATTCGATCTCAAAATGTCTTGATAAAGTCGTTCTTTTAAATCTAAATATTAAATTTATTATAAAATTCATAAATATGATAACGGAGTTCGATAAATAAATATATTATCATGTATTGTTAAAAACATCAGTTGCACTAATATTGCATTTTCCTGAAATTGTACTGCTTGAGAACGAATATGTTTAGAGAATATGATTTCTATTACGTCTTAAATGTTACTCTCAGAGAAATGGAGAATTATAGAACAAATATTTTGTATTCGTAGATACATTAAGGCTTGCAGATTACTGAAAGACCAATAACTCTCTCTGTAGCTGAAACGTTTGACACGGGTTTTAAATCGGAGGTATTGAGGATCGAGTTCTGCGCGATGCCTTTTTTCTTCTGTTCCGCGTTCTGTTTTACCTAAGTCTGAGAATTAAAAGATAAGAATGTTTAGCGGAAAATACGTGTATTTATTTATTGCTTATAAGATCTTTGCTGAACTTTTATACTATATAATGTAATTAGTTTGATCCCGCTTTATTACAAATATTTATACAAATGTGCATTTATTTATAATTAGTTAGTAAGAATTTAACCTAACCTCGCTTGGAATTAAGATAGTGAACGTTTTGACATACATTTTCAGTATCACTTCCAAAAAAGTTTGTCACAACTCTGTCACTTTTTATGGGAAATGAAATATGAGGGAAATGTTTATCCCGTTCGTTAGTGATATCCATATTGTGACCTGATAACCGTATTAATTGAGTACTAAAGATGTAATTCCCTTCGGACAGGAATCAAACCCGCATCGTTCGATTTACGACCAGTTGCTCTGACCACTGAGTTTCCGAAAAAATGCGTTTTACAGTTGGGTTCTTGGGCTCGTGTATTCCCCACGCATTTGATATTTGTCACCGCTTTACACAACGTCGTGCCCAGATTGTGACAAATTACTCGTTTTTCTGATTAGATAAATACATTCATATTTTGCAATATGAATCATTTATGTAAAAATAAACTCACCTTGAAATGACAATCAGTAATGCAGAAAATTCTCAGTACTGTTTTTGTATCTCACCTTTTGGAACTGCTGTAATACGTTTAGATGGATTTTGAACTATGATAATTCGTTATCTCAGCACAAAACAAAACTTGTACTTCTCGTTTTACTTCCCCATATACGCAAGAATATACGTAGTATAAGTAGTATATTCGTATGTGACGTATATACGTAGTATATTCGTGCGTATACGTACTATAGAGAAAGTTATGTAATACAGCGGAAAATCGATTTCGCGATTAAACGTAATACACGTTTTGGAGTCGAAAAGTGGTTTTATCCAAACGTCCGTCCATCCGTCTCGTGATTACTACTAGCGCCTAAACCACACGTAGATCCTTTCCAAATTGAAGAAACCCGTTTTCTGGCTGTAGTTGAAGCTTGGAAATTTTGAAAATCTTGAAATTTGGGGTACTTTTACATGAAGCCTTTCGGACATTTTCAAAATTTTTCAAAAACGGCTCGAATTTTCTGGTAAGAATAGAGTAAAATACACTTAGAAGGATGACATAGTTCCAATTTTCATGTTAACTCTGAATTTTCGAAAATTTTAAAAGTTTGAACATTTGAAGGTCTTCTACAACTACAAATTGAAAACAGATTTGTCTTTCAAATGAAATTTGTTGTCCATAATTCGTTCTTGCATAACAATCATGTAGGCTTTCTTGAAATGATGGCATTTTTCGTGCAAAAGTGCAAGCAATATTTCAATTTTAAAGAATTGTTTGAAATGCAAAACTGCAATGAAACCGTTTTCTTTCTTACTATTAAAATTGTTTCAAAACCGATTTTAGAAATCGTACTTTACTGTTTCTTTCGTTGCAAGCAACATCCCTGTCTTCAGCTAGCAAACTCAACAAGTATCACTCGTCAACACCTTCTAATATGTAAAACATTGTATAAGTGACTGGGGGAGTGACGTCATGTAGTTCAGGTGCTTGTTTGAAGAACTGGAAGACTCGAGTTTACGTCCTGGCCTGTTCATGCAACTTTTTATTTTTGACAATGTGTGAGATTTTAATTAATACTTTTCCTTTTCAATAATTTAAGGTATGCATTTACGATTGTCGTTTGAGAGTTTTCAAAAACGAATGAATTGGTAATAGTGTAACATTTGTTATATATTAAGAAAACATTACCAATAAACGAGAAAATAAGAGTTTATTTTATATAAATGTGAGTAGATGAACAAAAGATAATAACTGCGTAATGATATGTGATTTTTCTGAAGTCAATAAATGTTTCTAGATTCTAGTAATTACTTGCAGCAAATGAATTCTGAATGTCGGGCCGTGTCGAAACTTGTTCAGCCCAACGTTATCATCGTCTAATAATCTCACCTTGGGCAGCGGCGATAGGTTAAGCGACAGGCTAGAGACCGAAGCCCCTGCAAAAATTTACATAGTACTAAACTAAAACATTCTTAAGTACAATTAACTATTTTATAGTGCCGCGTAAATTTCTTTGATTTCTTACTGTCTCTAGAGGTAATTTATTTAATATTTTAAATTGCAGAAGTTGCGGAAAAGCAATGAGTTTGAAGACAAAATTCGTAAGATTCTTAATTGAGTAAGTTCACGGAAATACTTACGTACGACTGTGTTAGTAGCGCAATCGCTTAGGTGCGTGGCTTCACAATAGAGGAACGCGTGTTCAAATCCGTACGATATCAGGGATTTTACTTGACGAGCAATGAAAATAAATTCAATAACGATGTCGAGAATGTTCTAAACATTCCTTTCTTTGCAAGAAGATACCATTACAAAACTGCGGAAAGAATTTGATGTACTTTCGATTACTGGTCGTTTACAGATCATTCACTACTCCATATTTTCCTGTTCATAGGCCGTTTTTGGTTTTTACATTGGTACGTTCGTTTCCTTCCCAATCCCTAATACGAGTATTACGTCCTTTGTAATTAACTTTATTTATTTGTGTCTCACTTTGGTCAAGTTTCTAGCTGAAATTTTTTCTTTGCTTTTAAAAATTAAGAAATGCTTACACTTCGGTACTACCAAAATATGAAGAACTAGAGGTGCTACAGAATGGGACAGACTTTCTCGTAGCAAATGTTTATAATTTCCTATGTGTGGACTGGTTTTAAGGTTCTTGCCAGCTCACATAAGGTTCTTGCCGTTCTCTTGCCAGCTGACATCTATCGCCGCACAAAATACATTTTTTTACATTTTCTCAACTTTTCGGTTCAAAATAGCTCTTTTTCACAGGAATCTATTGAGTTTTGAAAACTTCCTCTAAAGTCATGTGAAGCACTTCTACTCACAAGTTAAATAATCTATACAAATCTATTCAAATGCTCATATTAACAGCGTGAGAGGTATTTCAAAAAATTTCATTTGTGTAATTTTTAAAAAACAATAGAATAGAGCAATATCTCGTTTATGTCATCGGATATGCTGAATTTGGCATTACCCCAACCAAAAATTTAAAGAAAAAATTTGGAGCCGTTTTTGAGAAAATCTTGTTTATGTAAATTTTTAAAATTGCAAATATTGCACGCCATATTGTGCGAAATCAACTAAAACTTAAAAAATTGCATTACCTTATTAAAAGATCTAATTATAAGCAACACATTTCATTTGAACAAAAATCTCTATCTTTAATTTTGTAGTTGTAGTAAGAGCGCAAAATATTCAAATTTTAGCGATTTTCAAAATTCGAGTTAACTGTGAAAATTGGACATATTCTACCTTTATAAGCGTATTTTACTATAGAGTAAACAGTTCTACAAGAAATTTACAGAAACATTTGGAGCCGTTTTTGAAAAAAATTTAAAATGTCCGGAAGGCTAGAAATAGTCCCAAAATTAATGAATGTTTTCAAAATCGCATAGCTTCAGCTCAGGCGAAACGACAGGGTTCTTCAATTTGGAAAAATCGTATGCATGGTTTAGGCGCTAGAGTTGTATCAGACGGACAGACGGACGTTTTGTTCCAATTGGTTTTGGCATCACGGATCCACAAAACTGGAATTATTGGCTACACCGCGTGTTAGAGGACTTTTTTTTCTTAATTTAGCAATTTTTTTGATTCAGTTTTTCGTCACCAGAACGCGGAATGATTTTTCGCAGAAAATGCGCAGTTTTTCGCGCAGATAATAACATTCTCTATACTCGTATATTACTCTGTATATACGTAAGTATACGAGAATGTAATATGAAGTGTTTGTTAACATGCGTCACGCAGATAAATTTTAAGGAATAAGTTAGTGATGAAGTTGGAAAAATAATTCTTGGTTTTTAAAACCATGTATTTATATAACAAATATTCGATTATTAGTTGAAGTAAATATGTTTATCATGCCCATTTGCTAACATTCTGAAAGGCTACATTGTTGTGAATGATATTGATTAATAAACAAGTCCATTATTAAATATTCTTCTCAATCATTCATTCAAGAGTATGCTAAAACTATTTTACTAAACATCCCAACTGCGGATCCAAAATAAAAGACTCAGGGTCACGTGCCTCTCTTCATCCTAGAAAATATTCATTTCTCTTCATAATGAACTAGTGGTAAACTAGTAATGAAGATGAAGATGAAGATCTTTATTTATATAATATTATTTCATCAGAAACAGTTCTTTACCCTTAACTTGACGTTGAAATACTTGTTACATCATTTTAGCAGACACCTAATAAGTCATGCAAGACTGGTAAAACAAAATGTTGAAAGGTTTGATTAGTGCATAATCCAAATAACTAAAACATGTTGGTGGATATCGTTTAAGACTTCGAGAACGCTGCAAAACCTTTGAATTCATACATTTCCCGCTTTTTGGAGTCAGCGTATCACTTGAAAATAGGTAGAAAATAATATTTTTGTATCTGTAACATTTAATCCAGAAATTAATAAAAACATAAAAATGGAGACTCAAAATAAATAATGTAAAGTCAAGACACATGGTTGTAGGAAATCTCGATATGATCTAGAACAGAAATAGGTATATTTCCAGTAGGAAAGGAATTTAAATATATCGGAGTGAATATTAGAGCAGGGGACCTAATAATATTGACTTTATTAAAAATAAGCTAGGAAGGCCAATTATTAGTAGACTTCATAATATTTTATAGAACAAACATTTTCGAAAGAAAACTAAGAGACAATATACAAGACAATGGTGGAGAGCTGTGTTACGTATGAATCGAAATTAGAATTAAAAATGATGCAATAAACTCTCGGTTGAATGCATGAAAATGAATTTTGGAGACGATGTTGTCAGTATACTGTTTGATAGAATACTAAACGAAGAGATTAGACAGATAATAATGATTGAGAGACATGGTCGAAAATGAATCCAAACAACTCCAATGGTATGCTGCAGAATGCATGCTGACAGAATATCAAAATTATCTTTGAGTGAATCCTTTCGAAAGAAGAAAACGAGGAAAGCCAAGAAATCTTGTAAGTAGTCATGGATTTGACAATGAAGGGCACAAGAATAGAGGATGATGCCTGACGGAATAAAAACATTGGTGTAGATTGCGAAAACGGTCATTAGAACTGTAAAATACTCGCTTAAGAATTAATAATTACCTTAAACCCGAAGTGGAAGATACCGGATGAAGAAGCCTTGTTTTTATGTATAGGCAATATGCGGGGCAAGATCTGTTAAGATCTTGCCGGAATACCAAACCAAAACCAAAGTTACGTTCTTATTTGAAAAGATTAAATGAAAACAAAGAAAATTTGATTATTTTCTAGAGGGGAGTCCTTTAGATCACAAATATCAGATATTACTCTATTTGGTATTTATGATATTTGTAAACGTTGTCCATTTATCGGCATGATCGCTTTTCAATGGGAACAACTATTCTTCCGAATTGACAGGTCGAAAAGTAAATATTGTATTTAGGTAAAAATTGAATTATGTTTTGAAAATTGACGGGACTGAAGTGAAAAGAGAAAACTAGCACAAATAGTAAATTCATATTTCTTGTATGTTGCACCAATGAATAATGTCAATTCCACAATTAAAATCTATTTTCGATCCACCAATAACATATGTGGGTCTCTTTAACCTGGAAATCTTTCGCTTTAGCGGCGATAACATAATTCACCGGAAAGTGTTCGGCAGTTTATCGACGAATGACAGAAATGTAATTACAATAGCCAGTAGGACTTCTGATGCAGTATTCCAAAGGCAGATTTTTTAAACCCAGACAATTGTTCATCATTTTCTCTCATGGTATGCAACATGTATTCTCAAGTTAATGTTGAAATATCTAGTATCACTTTCGGAATCTAAGACTTAAGTAAAGGAACGCAATGGTGACCCTGAAGATTTGGTTACGAACCAGGCAGATTTCTCCTTCTTCCGACCTTGCATTAAAGTGTTCACCGAAGTGTGCGACCAAATGCCAATGAATTATAAATTTGAGGTTATTTCGTTATTATTTAGATTTTCTTTGTAAAATCGTCTCTGCGTGAGATATACTATATACGAACACAAACTATCAATCAATGGGCAGTACATTTTAAAACGTTACATTGTAATATAGTAGATGCGTTTCAACAATAATAAATATTGTAGTTATAGTTTTAAAATTCAACCTTAATTCATATTATAGTACTTTAATTAAATTACTTTATAAATATTGATAACTTAAATGAAATTTTTCCCAAATAAAAAAAAATAATTGCTTATTTTGTTTTACAATATTATTAACAATTCATTAAAATTATGAATATGCGTAATATTACTGAAGATGCGTTAGTGAACACATATCCAATAAATTGGCAATTTGAATGAAATGTAAAAATGTATGAAAATAGAGAAAATTTTATTTTGCAACAATTATTTACAGAAGAGGATCCCTATTCATTTTCTAACGATTATCGTGACACAGATTTCCGAAGTTTGACAAAATTTTGAAACATTATTAACAATTACAATTTTGAAATAATTTATGACAGGAGAATCTCTAGTGATTCTTAATGGATTAGCAAAAACAGTGTTTGCATAGGTCTGCTTATCTAGAAGAAGTGGGTGTAACATTCCGATGACGTGTAAAAACTTTGTGTGCATTGCTCGTCTCTCGAAAATAAAAATATCGTAATGTAAAAATATACTTGCTATAATAATATAAATATATTAATTTCATTACGTTGGATTGGAAATCATACATAAATTACATGTAAGTAATATATTGATATGAGTGTGTTGTGTGTGTTGTGTGTGTGTGTGTGTGTGTGTGTGTGTGTGTGTGTTCCTCCAATGTTCACACAATAGACGAAAGCTGGTGTTTCTACCTTTGCAAACATTAAGATATTAAAATGTTATATAAGAGTCATATGTCGTTTTGATTCTCACGCAAAAATCCTCAAAGACTAGGTATCACATATGATTTTAATATTTGCAGTAAAGAACTCCATGTAAAATGCAATCACCTAACGTTAGATTGAAGAGGTAATTAATTGCTGATCCCCAAAACAAAAGATCAAAAATCATTCATTTGCTTACAGCTGCACTTACTCAATCATAATGTCTGCAGAAGAAAACTTTCATTGTGACTAAATGAACTTTAAATATCTTTAAGTTTATTTAGTATTTTATATCAAAACTATTTTATTACAATATTAATGTTCGCGACCATATAGTAAATTTTAATTGGGTCATCTGAGAAATTGATGATGAAGTTTTTCACAACTGAAAGCTGCTATCTCGGAGACGTGTTTGTGAAACTGACTCTAAAACGTATTTCTTTAAGTTATTAATTTTACTAATAAAATAACTAGGTTAGATAATGCATACAATGCAAATTATTTGCATTTTATATTAAATATTACAATAATAAACGACGAAATGTAGACATGGAGCTTAATAGTCGTTGTCCAGTGTTATTTTTGCAAAAACCCGTTTTATAACAGTTTTAAAATATGTTTTACTGGGAAATTGCATGCCTTTATTTATGTAATTAAATGTATATACAAAAATTTATGTAAAACTGTTGGTTGATTTAATATTCATATTCAAATATTTACTATAATATAACTCGCCATCACCGCCATTTTGTAATGTTCAAGATGAATAGTCCCGCCTCCCTGAAATGAAGCTAAAGCGGATTGGTCAGCCTCGATTCGCAGGGCGGGGCAGGGGTCGGAAAACTCTGGTAAAGTTCGGCTCAGGACATCGCCCATTTTTTGTGCAAGCGAGGGTACACGGAATTAGCACGTTTAATTTTCACCGGTTGCAAAATCAGGTCGCCTAACGACCATTTTAACAAGGCCTGGACAGATCGCGTCCAAATGTTAAGCTTCGCCTGCGTTCCATGACTCGTTATGAAGCGTGATCGTTAGCCCGCGCAGCCTGAGCCGGGCTGGGTGATGCGCGGTGGAGCCTCGCGCTACGCTCAGCGCCCGTTCATTCGTTTGTTCGGTCGTTTGTTTATTTGTTCGTTCTATGGTTTGTTTATTTATTTGTTCGTTCGTTCGTTTGTTTATTTGTTCGTTCCGTCAGTCGGTCGGTCGGTCGCTCAACAGCCCGCCAGCGAGCACAGAAACCAGAGAGCGGGAACATGAACGTGAGCGGTATAGAGATCGGTATCGCGACCGGGATCGGGACCGGGATCGGAACCAGGATCGGGACGGGGATCGGGATCAACATCGGCAGCGCAATGGAAAAGCGGAAAATGAAGAGCGGCATATTGTGTGAGAGTATTTAGTGCTTCCGTTCAGGTCAAGTACTATGATCATTAATCCTGTGTTATATCCCAGATGATGACGGTGTTCCCTGTCCGAAACGTGAGATCAGGCACCGACCTGCACGTCGTCATGCGGGGTCCTTTTCCAAGCGTCTCCCTAGCCGGGCATCCGGTTGAAACAAGGTCGAAGCTCCCACTTACCTTCCGACGTGTGGTAGTATAGTACACGCATGTAGTTTGTGTAGCGTGAGAGGACGGAACAGAGATGAGGAACGAATTATCACGCATGGTTCGTGGCCCGTTTTTAACGAACTGTACCGGCATTCGTCTAGTATTGATCGGAGAAACCATGGAAAATTATCAATCAGAGCAGCCGGCGCTAGAATTCGCCACCAGCTGGTTATTGCATTGATGGTCACACCGTGTCCGGAAGATTGGCTGCAGGGATGAATATCAGAGGAACGGAGGAGTTGTTGGCATCGGGTGAAATGGCCAACGGCCATCTTCATGTAAAATTCGGTTGAAGACAAGGACTTACTTGAAGCAAAAGCGACAATGGTGCAAAATGGATAGTGGGTTGCTCCTCATGTCCGAAAGGAATGAATGGTCTATGGACATTTTTTATTCTGAATTCCAAATGTATATATTTATTTACTAGTTTTTATTATTACAAGTACATTTATAATACAACAATAATAATAATACTTTATTATTATTATGATTATTTCTATTATAAAAGAAAAAAGCGTAACTATGAATGAAAGTAACAAAACTGAAGACAAAACACGGGCGAATCAGTGAGTGAGTATTTAGTTATTTTCAGGCTTGTCAATTATTCGTCTTTAGTCCCGTAAGTGAATGATATTTTCGGGAGTGGCTTTAAGCTCCAGACTGGTCTCCCGTCATGTGTTGTTGCGTAGTGTATTAAGCATGTGTATGTGTGTTAAGGTGGGAAATGAACTGAAGTAGAAAATAGTGGTGCTAGAACAACACGTACTTTCTCGCCCGTATATTCACGCTGAATTACGCGAAAAGTACTAGAATTTTGAAAATTGTTCATGACCTTATTTCAAAATCTATCTTTAAGGAAAAATGTCGTTAAAGGAAAATCCTTTCTTCATAATTGTAGTTGTAGAAGACGCCGAAACAAAATTGAATTTTTGTAATTTCCGAAAACTCAGTTTTCAACGAAAATGAGACCTGTACCATCATCTTAAAATTCATTTGTACTATTCAACAAGAAAATTTAATTCAAAACTATGGAGCCATTTTTTAAAAATTTTGAAAATGTCCCAGGGGCTTCAATCCCCCCCAAATACAATATCGTCTGGAAATTAAAGGAGCCCATTGTGACATCTGAGATCATTTGGAAAATATCAATTTTGAAGAAAATAGGCAGAACGGCTTAGCCTCTAGCGTTGTTCACAGACGGACGGACAGAGAAGAACGAATGGACAAACGTTTTGCCGTCATTCGATATTTTGGTACCAATGACCCACAATTCTGGCTACACCACGTGTTAGAGGATTTTTTTCTAAATTTGGCAACTGGATTCATCCACTTTTTCATTACCAGGTCTCTGTAATAAGAGTTTTTCACCCAAAAATTCGCCGTTTTTCCGCAGATTTCAGAACTTTCTCCTAGCCTAGCGAGTAAGTAAAGATAAAATGATTATGTGAATAAGGAGTAAGTGCAACGCAAACCTCGAATAATGTACAAATAAAACAGAGGAACACACGAAAAAATACGAAGGAAGTCCACAGGAAGATACCAGACGGGTTAGAGGAAATACGTTATTGGAAAAAGTTACAGGAGAAGTGACGAAGATGTGTTGTTGGGTATTGAGCATGTTTCCGAAGTAGTAGAGAGTGAAGAAGGAAATTGAAGTAAGCTACGAACAAGTTCACGAAAGACGCCAGGGGCCATGAACGGCACGAGAAAAGAGCAAGTGACAAGTGATGGAGATTTGTTAAAAAGCGGTGAAAGAACCCAGATATATGGAGGCACGAATTTGAGGATAGTAAGAAAAATGGGGATGATAACGAGAACGGATTGATAGCCAGCAAACATGTGATGTTGGAAAGAGGGACACGTGTGGGATGTGAGAGGAGGCGATAGAGGATACGAAAGTGAGAGAAAGGAAAGAAGAGACAGTAGCAAACAGTAGTGCCCATTACAGAGGGCCGGATCGACGGCGAAAGAGTGTAGTAGAAAGGAACACGGCGCGGGGCATGGGGAAATTGGGGAGTGGGGACAGGGAGTCGGACCGGCAGGGTGGGCGGGGAATTTTGCGAGAGCATGGAGTGGGTGAGTGGGGATGTGATAGAATGGAGGAATAGAGTCGTGGGGGAGTGGAGGATTGGGGAATGGTAAGAGGGCGTGGAGTGAGGCGATGTAGGATGGATGGAAGCAATGGTCTGCGGCAGACGTCGCAGCTGGCGTGAGTGGCGAGAGCTTCATGAGCGTCGATGGCAGCGTGGGTGGCGGGCGATGGCAAGGGTCGGGGACGGGAAGGGGATAGAGTTGGGGATGGGGCGGTGAGAGCGGTGAGGGCCCGTCCGACCTACCGTCGTCAGAGTAAACAGTACGTCACAGCTCGTCGCGCCCGTTTGACGCGTTTGAGGGCTGGCTCGCATCAAAACCGGCTTTTGATGGCATTTGATACACTGCGGCCCCGGCGCTAGCGGCGATGCGCGCGCGGAGCGGGGAGGGGTGGGGGAAGGGGCGGGGCGGGGGCGGGGACATGGTGCGGCGGGGTTGGGCGTGGCGGGACCGTGGCGGGCTACGAGGGGTGAGAGGGATGCGGACAAACACGGCTGCCCTTGTGAATTCGGAAATAATGAGCAACGCTATTATGGCTCGGGGAGCGGCTCTATTCACGGAGAGAGGGAAAGTTCTTTCCCTCTCCTTTATTTACCCACAGCGCTCAGCAAAAGGTAAGCGAGATCGCCCGCGTTATATTTTTTTCTTTTTTCCGAGGATCCCGCGCCCGATGCCGTTTCCCAAGCGGCCGGCTGGAGTTGCCCCAACGTTTTTCTCAGTTAATTCTAGAAAGGAGTCGAAGTGCATCGTCTCGTAAAATCACTGACAGCGGTATTTTGCTTCTTGGTCTTGTGTCCCGGGTTCATACCTGAGGAGGCTTTTGGGGATGTAATATATCACATGAACACTTTTTTTGGGTATGTGAAGGAGATGGTATAAAAGTGTGTCGCCTGAGAGACGTCCAAGGTAATGAAGGAGTAGTAATCGAATACTTTAATCACGTTGATCGCTCATAATAATTTAAGAGTTAGACGAGTCAATAAACCTTTAATCAATACCTTTTATTGACTCGTCTAACTCTGAACATTTACATAATGTTTAAACAAAAATAGTCACTCCACAAAAAGCTTACATTTAGTTGTTCGGTACAAATCAAAATTAAACTTGAAGTACTATTAAAACATCATTATTTCAATCTTTCTATATAAAACGCAGTTTTGCCTTATATAAATGTAATGTAATATTATGTAAAGTTCAACTTCAATGGCGTAATAATACGCTTTCAGAAAAAAAAGACTTTTTATATTTTGGGGAGTGAATAATTTAGAAAAGACGACGTGAAACAGTAAAGAATTTTTTAAATTTTGAATAACAGTTTAAAAGCCATTATTTAACATACATGTGAAGACAATTCCCCATAAGACAACGAGTGAAGGCTGTATATGAGCATTCTGTCTTATTAAAAACGTATAAAAAGACATACTGGATACCTGTTATGAACTTTGAAATTTTCTGTCAACGGACCATTCTCACAAAATGCTTAAATGAATGTAAAACGTAATTCTTTCCGTGAATTTGTATACATAGATTAACCACTTGTATTTGAAAAACACAATTGGTTTTACGATTATATAAATATTTCCAACATTATATAAGCAGCTCATATTGAAATGCATCTATTCGATACGAACGTTAGATACTAAGAAAACCTAAATATTCTAACCTAATACGAGGTACTTAATTGTACAAAATAATTGTCTTATTTGAACAAAGTAATAAAAGAAAGAGCAATTGCTTCAAATACCCTCAGAATGTTTCTATGTAGTGTTACTAATGAGTCTAAATAATAATAAACATTGCTCCAGAGGCTCAAACAGGCGCAGACAATTCCATGAATTCAGAGTCGAGCTAGGAGCTTGTTGCTCGGTCATTAGGAATCTGAACTCTCTATTCAATATCCACTCTTATTTCTCTATTGCTACTCTTCACGAAGATCTTCGTCCAAAATATTCAATTTTATGTGTGTTGGATCGCTTATAAAAACACAGGCCGGAGTTACTTGAGTAATGAAGCATTCATGTGTTAGATCTCTCGGTTAGGGGTGAGTCGTGCTTTCAAACGAGCTCTATGTACTGAAATTCCAACCCCAAACTGGTCTCAGACAGGACAAATTCGCTTGAAATCGTAAAAGGAGGGAAATTGACAAGTGGAATCAGTTTGCTTCTCCCCCTGTGTCGTCTTATTTCCCTGAATCACACATTTGTTTATAATATAAAATTATTCTTTCTTGAAAAATCCATAGATAGAGGCGTAAGCGTCAAAACGCCTCCAATGAACCTCGGACGAAAATATCCATGTAAATACCGTTAAAATTCAACTGGGAATATTTGCAGAAATTGTTCGATTACGTGCGTTACAATATCGAATAATGGTTAAAGTATGCAATTAACCGATATTATTATTTTTGAATTTAATTAAATTACAATAAACAGTGAGAATTATAATTTCATTTAAAGGACGGTCATCGATTTTGATACAACGAAAAGCGATACTCTGATAACACATCAGGCTGCAAAATTCGTAACTAGATATTGCAAACGAAATGTCCATATAACTAGTGCTGTGTATAACAGCATTGCTGTGTATAACAGCATTTGTGCCCACGTGATGGGCACACTGTACCGGCTAACATAGTTGCGGCCCAATGTGGCCGCTGCAGAGTTGCAGCGGGCGCGCCAGTCGAGAAATGAAGAGTACAGGAAGACGCCACCAGGAGCAGGGCAAGCGGCGGCGCTTGCCCGTGGTCACCGGGCTGTGTCGGCTAAGCGGTCACAGGAGGGGCAGTTCCCCTCGATGCCCCGTCACGGAGGCGGGAAGTAAGAGACTCGCTCAGATGCCTCGGGGTGTAAGGCCTCGCCCGGGGCGGTAGTCAGTAGGACATTTCTGGAGCAGCAAGCGAATGCCTAGCAATAGTAGTAAGTTCGGTTTTGAAGTGCGTGTGTTACGGTGATTGTATTCTTTTGGCGGACTGGAACTTCGCTTGTATTTCGGACTTGATTTGGATTGTGGCTTTACTGAAATAAACTTATGGTGAAAGGACTGTTGTTGTTTTACTTTGTACATAACAAATAGTTTTTATTGTCAGTTAAAACTAACAGTAAAATGTTATAAGAAATGAGCATGTAACGTTCAGCTTCTATTTGCAGATTCCTTCTCTTAATCAGGAACCCAATACTTTGAAATGAATAAATTCTATTAAATTGACCCAGGAGATTTGTGTTGAGCTAGAAAGACAGACGACATCGAATATAAATTGGGAAATATGGATATTCCGCGGGCCAAAAGCTGTAAATATTTGGGAATTGTACTAAATGAGGATCTATTATGGGCAAAACATATAAATTACGTAGTGAAAAGGGCGTGGAAGGCATTACACTTTGTGATAAGAGAATTTAGGAAAGGAAATGGAAAATCAAGGAAGTTTGAGTACACGTCTCTAGGATGGCCTATAATGGAATATGGCTCCATATGTTGGGACCCAAATCGTTTACGGCAAATAAAATCTCTCGAAAAAGTACAAAATATGCTGCAAAATTTGTTAGAAGAGGACGTTCTAATGTTGAATTTATATCGTGGGAAACTTTAGAAAACAAAGAAAGAAATTGCGACTTTCTCGAATGCGATATTCAAATCAATAAGAGATGATCGTCCGTGGGGGAAGTGCGGGTAAGAATATCAAAGCCCACATGCGCCGGGCGGAGGGATTATGGCTCGAAAATTCGGCGAAGAAAACAGAGAATAGATGTAGGTAAATTCTCATTTTTTAAACAAAACAACATAAAATTGGAACGAATTATCTGCAACTGTGCCAGAGACATTCTCTCAGAATGTCAAAAAATATTAAAAGTTGATTAAATAAATAGTTTCTTTAAATATTTTAAAATTAAAATTAATTACTTTGTAACATTATGTAATATTTGTAGGCAATCTTTAGCATGATAGGGTTAGTACATTCATTTTGTAAAATTGTATTAAATAATACGTAAGGTAATAATGTTGGTTTGATTGTTTTGTGTATTTGTAGTAACTATTTAGAATACGCTACCACCGTAAATATTTCTATGTATTTCTAAGTAGCACAATGAATATTGTATTCTATAAATATGATGACTTATCAACAATCGCACACCCACGCCATTCCGGTACACGTCGAGCATCAACCGGGGGAGGGGGAGTCCACAGAAGCCCCGAGAATAAATTATAATATAACTGAAGGGAAATTCTGTTCATGCAAGAACTAGTGCTGTAAGTATGTAGCCATATATTACAATCATTTTCTGCAGGTTCGTGATAAAATCTTTTCAGTTTCCGAGATTTGTCAGGGTAATATGTATTTTGATCATTATCTGCACATGTGGATGATTGTTTCGAAGAACCGGTTCAAAGGGGAAAGCGAAAGAAGATACGTAAATCTGCCCCGATGATAAACATTGTTTATGCTGAAAATCGTAATTGAAGTGTAAAAAGCAACTAAAGAGATATGTCTGAGTTTACAAAAGATTTTCAATTTCACTAATTGTAAGTATTGCAAAACCGAGTGTACTCATTTATGCGATCACGAAACGATTTTAAAAGTCCAAAAACATCCGTGTAAACAGTATTAGTTACACAGATAACTACATATGAGAAAAGAGTGTCGTCAGCAGTTATTATTGAACTGAACGGTGAATTATAATGTCTGAACCTTCAAGTCTAATTCTTCAGTTTAGTTATGGTGACTAACTGTAATACAGTGTTTTATAAACATTCATACAAACACAAAACGCTGTGTTCTATTATCAATGTACTGACACCAATACTTTGTTTACTAGGTGTAAAGAGTTATAAAGTTGAGTATTGTCCAGATATTTGAAATTATTTCTAATGTAAATTGAATAGGATCTATCAACAAATTTAAAAAGTCCCTTAAAAATTTAGCAAACATATTTTTAACCGTTATTCAAATAAGTTTCACCGAGGAGGTAACTTCTAGCCACGCGAGAAAGAGCACAATCGTTAAAATATCGATAACCTCCGCAGGTAACGATAACTCCGGATCCTCGACGATGGCTAACAAACGCAAAGTCCTCGCAAAGCCACTCGCAACGTCACCAATGAAGCACAAATTAGAGAGCGAGAAATACGAACCACATCGACGTATAATTATTTACACAGAATATTTTACTCTGCGGACGGATCGAGTCACTAACCTGCATCTCGTTAAGTCACACTCCAATACTGACTCCCTATTCTTCTCAAGGCACAGCCACCTATACAATAGTTGAAGATGAAGGTAAGAAAATCAGGTTTGATTCACATTTTCTTTTTTTCGGGGAACATAGAAACATTTTGCGCGCCTAACAAGGGTGTAGAGGCCTGGTCGAAGTCAGCGTGCCCCGGGGGAGCGTGGAGGAGAGGGGTCCGAGCGGATTGGAAGGCGGTCGTCACGTCTCCAAAGTTTCGACCCACGTTTTCGGATCCTCCGAAGGCATTCACACTTTCTGAAGATTTCTGAGATTTCTTCACTCAAGCGCATCGCCAAATGTCTTTTCAAAGGACATCGAAGTTTGTAGTCGATGAATGTAAATCAGAATGTGTAAAAACTCCTTAAGCTTTCAAATATAAGAATCGTCGGGCATTCTACTAAAGTAGAACTGTTCGAGAGAGAAATTTGAGTGAAAAAAGGCATCAAATTGCAAGTCCTGATGTAAAAAAAAGTAATATTTTAATAGCTAACTATAGTGCTATAAATACACATAGTTTTTCGAGTTATTTAAAACCATTACCTGAAATTAAATGAAACTTGTATTATTACTTCGTATATCAATATTGCAATTTAATTATACAAAAACGTCACAACCTTAAACAGAATCTCTTTACTAAACTAAGCTCACAAATTTGAAAACAATTCAGATCACTAATTTTGAAAATTAAAAGTTTAATAAAACTGACACTTTTGCCCTGACTTCAATATATAGTGTTCTACGCTCACAATAATTGTAAAGCAAAAGCATTTGCCTGACTAGGACTCGAGCGTTAAGGTTTCAATGCCAAGTGTTGACTATATTACGACGGTTCTATGCTTAGGTCGCTGAAATTAATAACTAGTTTTACTTTATTGTGTGCAACTATACGGATAACAGTGTATCCAACAGAAAACGTGAAAAGATAACTTAAGAGTCTACGCTTAATTTCACGAAAAACAAACAAACAACAGATCCAGTTTTTTTTGAAAAAAATGTTTCTAGAAAACTGGGTTACAACGACACGTCGGACGAGCAAATCAACGCGGCTGCCGTGATATCGCAAAACCTATGGCCGTACGACGACTCAAGCGTCGCTTTGTTTCTTTATTCGCCTGATATGATTTTTCGAGAAAATTTTGTGATGAGGACATCGCGTGCTACACATTAAGAAAAATTTCACACCATCATGTTTTGTGGTGTACGATTCTTTAAATCTATAATATATTTTAAAATGGTATTTAATACTACTAGAAATGTTGAAAATGATAATTATGAAGTGCAGCGGCTTATCAAGACGCAAGACATGAAGACTAAACACGATCTAAAAGTTGAAAAAAGCTTGAATGCTGTAGGGTCCTAAAGCTTTTTATGGGAACCTGAGCATAATATTGACTTATATTCTTATTGTGTGCTTCTAGATTCTGTTCTTCTGGTCTAGCTTGTTCTCTCTAGATTGACGAGACCCTATAAATGACAATTCCCAGTAAACTACCTTATTTCTGATCGAGCTGGATTACAAATACTAGGGGTGCAAAGGACAATCCGTGCAACAGCGAGTTTTTTGAATTTAATTTGCAAAGGAGGAAAATATGATTATAAATCACAGTACATCAAATCATTTGGATCAAATGCAACAAGTAAAATGATGAATTATTTTTTTATTTCCATGAGTAATATATTTTTTCAAATCTCATTTCATTCGATATTCGAGTATCAATTCATTTAGCATTACAGCATAAATATACTTATTAATACCCTTTCCGTGCTGTTGAGATTTAACTGTTGACCTATTTAACACCTGAATGTTGTATTCACAGCTCGTCCGCATTTCACGGATTTCCCTGAGGTTTCTGTGCATTGTTATTGTCCAGTAGTTCTCTCATAATAACGACTCGGAAATGTAAAAATTCTAAGGGCAGATATGTAATTTGCGCTCTATTAACCAGGGACTTCAAAGAATGGCAATGGCAATTTACAAAATCTGCGACTGCTTACACAGTCTGAGTAGTTATCTTAACTTTTATGAGAACTTGCGCATTTACCTCCTAATAATAATAAATAATAATAATAATAATAATAATAATAATAAATGTCTTTATTTCTGGCGAGGCTCAGGCCGTAAGGCCTGCTCTTCCGCCTAACCAGTTAAATATTTACATTTACATAATTACAATTCAGGCATTCGGGCGGAAATAGGATAACTGACATTTTACGTTACTTACAAAATTGCAATGATCGTAGTAGCTAACGGTGATGTGCTACGTAACTAATGAAACCAGGTGTAAAATGTATTTGAATAATTCATAATTTAAGCTAACATGGCATTAAAAATCCATGATTCTATTTACAAGAGGGGGTGGTAAATCAATAATATTACCTTCCAAAAATGCCAGAAATTCTCCTATATCCCGAATGCCTCAACTGGAACAAATTTAAAGAAGGAGGGAAAATTTTTATATTTATTTCTGGGATGCAAGACTAGCCATCCTGGCATACGCCTTAAGCGATTGAGTAAACCCAGGAAAACTTAATCGGGATGGCGGCTTAGGGCCGTAACTCAAGAGAAGAAAATACGAAGACTAAAGGAAAGTGAAAAGGCAGGATGAAGAATAGAGGAGTTAGAATAATTAGGAAAACTGGGGAAAGTGGAGAGGGGAAAGATAGTATAAATATAACATTATTCATGTACATAGATGTAGTTTTCGTAGGTTGGCTATTGCAGTTGGTTTGAGGTCTACAAGATAATCTGTAATAGAGAAAAAACAGGAACAGAAAGCAGGAAAGGGAAACAAGATGAACACAAATGAGCACAAAAATATTATCCCTTACAGTGTGAAAATACATGAAAGTCTTATTATTTAGTATGTAATATACTTGTTTGAGGCATTTGATTGACAGGATGATATGTTAGGGCTTTCAGCGATAGCGTAAAGAGGAGGAAAATACAGGAGAAGAGCTGACGTCTTTAAATGTAATCGAATTTGATCAGTGATGATAGGGGACGAGTGTTAATTAGGGAAATGTGAAAATGGGAATAGGGGCTGTGTTATTTCTAATTAATCGTTTTGATCCAGTCACTGAGTTGGGTTTAAATTTTCTGAAACACAAATTTGTTTTAGATATGTGGTAGAGAGTTCCATATTCAAATTTAAAGTGACAGTAAATGACTTACTGTAGGATACCGTTGCTGAGGTATGCATAGTAATCGCGAGGAACGTGATCGTTCCAGCGTCAGCATTTTAAAGTTGTGTGATAAGTGTGTTTGATAGCTATTATTCAAAATTTTATAGAGAGGAGGAGGTTTGTAAAGTTCTCCTTTTCGATTGAGAGAATGTTTGTTGGCCCTGTAAAGTCCGATACATGATCGTATTTCCTAAGATCGAATATGAAACGGATGCATGCATTTGTGCTATTTGTAATTTGCGTTGTTGTTTGACCTTAAGTCCGTAAGTAAGAAATCGCATAATCGAAATGAGGCATTATGAGTGAATTTACTAGACTTATGCGGGTGTTAATAGGTAGTAGTTCTCTGACACGTTTTAAGGAATGGAGGCCTATGAAGACTTTTTGGCAAATCTTACCTACTTGGTGGTCCAGCTAAGGTGTTGTCTATATATATTCCTAAGTTCTTACATCACTACACCAGGGACAGGAGAGTTACCAATGCTATTTCGTAGGGAGATTTCTCCAACTTGTTCAAAGCGTTAGAGCCTATCACTAAGCACTGAGACTTCATTGATTTAATAGAGACCAAGGGATTCTGCCCATTTATTGAGAGAATTTAAATCATGGTTTATTTTCAGGGCTAATGAGTTTAACTCTGATAGGTATCCACTTACAGATCTGAAGGTCGTCAGGTACATTTTGTGCTCACAGTAACTGAGGCATTGTCCTACGTCATTTACATAAATTAAAAATGCTAAGGGTCCTAGAACTGTTCCTGCGCAATACCACGGAAGTTTTAATGGCAGAGGATTGCTTTTCATCAGATACAACAATTTGTTGTCGATTTGAAAGATATTGAGTAAACCATCTTATTGTAGGTTTGAAGAAACCCAATATTTTCATTTTTCAGCAAGATTTCGTGGTCGACGAATCAAATGCTTTACTAAAATCTAGGGGAACAAGTATTGTTATTTTGCTTTTGTCAATGGAGGATCGAGCTTTCCACGATAATATTTAAGAGGGCGTTCCTGTGTTTCTACCTGATCGGAAGCCGTATTGTTGATCACATATCAGATTTTGCTTTCGAGGTAACTTATAATTTCGTCGCGCAACTTTTCCAGAACTTTGAGATTGTAGGTAGAATGCTTATGCCTGTATTCTGGGGGGTTTTTGGTAGTTTTAGGGAGAGGGGGAACAAGGTGTTTTCCATGGGTTTGGGTACGTTCCACTTACTAGAGAAAAGTTTATTATGTCGGTTACAATGGACATATAACTTTGGCACTGAGTTTTAGTAATTTGGCATTGATGTTGTCTGTGCCTGCGCGTTTGATTTGGGGGCTCTGAATGGTGTTAAAATGTCATAATGATTTGTAGATGCGAAGAAGAATTCTTCCTGAGGTGTTCCGAAACGTCTCAAGGTTGAGAGAGTTTGTTTTTGAGAAATAGTCGAAGTGAGGAGCCATCAGCAAAATGCTGGTTAAGAGTGTCAAGAGATGCATCATTTGCGTTGGGGTTCTGGATTTACCTAAACCTAAGGTGCGCAGCGATTTCAAACTTGTTTTGAATCTCTGTTCGACAAGAATACTATGATAATATTTAATTTTGCTGTTCCTAGATTTTGCGTTACAAGATTTCTCAGTTTCTTGTATGCTCTGTCATGTTCGCACTTGTGTTACGAAATACATTAAAAGCGGCATCTCTTTGTTTCATTAACGCCGTATTTCATCCGTTAACCAGGGGGGAGGTCGTGTCGCGCGAGCTTTCTAATTGGTAGTGCCTATCAAGAAGTTCTGTCAGTACACGTGAAGGTGTTTACTTTTCTGTCTATACAATTTTCTTGGTTGATAAGGTGCCAAGGAACACATAAACTGTCGGAGGTAAATGCTTCCGAATTGAAGTCTTATAGTCACGGTACTTAAAAATTTTGGGCGTATATTTCGGGGATTTCATTTGATATGATAGGTATACAAGGTCGTGTTTAGATATCCTGGGAACTGACATCTGTCCTGTTGATTTACTTTCGCGATTTGATACGATCATATGGTCAATCCATGTCTGTGCCGGTAGTGGATGAGTTGGGTTTAGCGGCAGAATCGTAAGGTTCATTTCCGAAAAGAAACGCTTAAAATTCTCGGCAGATTGTAATGGTGTCAGAGATTGCAATTAAAGTCGCCCATCAATATTATGTTTTCATATTTGCTTGCGCAAGATGCCATTACATTGCCCATGACCTCAATATTTCCAGTTTTAGGTGGGCAGTACACTACTCCTAAGGCACATTTTTGCCAAAATCGAGACTTCAATGAAGAGGTATTCATTAAATTGATTGACTTCGTCTACTGAAGATACGATATATTTGTAAGCAAGATCATCTCGAATATAGATACTGACACCTCCTCCTCGTGATGCGACACTTGATTCCTGTCGGTTCTTTGAAAACGGTAACCCGGAAGTGAAACAAGAGACGTATTAAGAGACGCCTTCAACCACGTTTCGCTAACAAGGAGTGCATGAAAAAGGTGTAGTGAAACTAGCTTCTAACTTCATCGATATGGCAATAGAGGGACTGTGCATTTATGTGTCCTACATAAATGATCCGAAGGGGTATTGATATAATTATAGGAATCGTCTAGCAATTGTTGCGCATCTAGTTCTGGTACTGATGCATAAGGTTGGCTTGAATTATGGTTACCTGTTAGTGACGCATGCCTTGAGAAAGGGGTGTTAAAAAAGAGAAAATAGTCTTGAAGAATAGAAAGAGTCTTGGAAATACCAAGAATGCGTTAGCTGTGTTAGAAAGGTGGGGTTGAGGGAGGCGCCCTACGCTAGCGGCTACAGCTGCAGATCGGCCTTGTCTGCACGCGGGCCCGGCCACTACCTGTTTTTATGACGATTGTTCCGTCTTCTGTCCACACGTTCCTCAGGTCGAAGGAGCAATAGCTTCATTCAGCAGGTCCAGGCGGGCTTTTGTGAGGTCTTCCGAATGGTCACGCCAGAACCTTTCAAATTTCTCTTTGCGCGAAGACCTCCCGGCGCCTCCTGTAACTAACTAAATTTTCGATGAGTGGACGAGATTTCCAGGGATCTTTGGGCCTACTCTGTGGCATCTATCGATATCATTGCGATCAAGTTCAATACTTATCTTTTGCTACGTCGATCGCCAGCTGGTCTAGATCTTCTTATCATTTTCCTTTATCCTGAAAAATCCGTAGGAGTTTCGCCGGTACATTTCTAGTTGATCGGTTTCGCTTCCAGCTCAGCCTTAAGATTTTTATTTCGCGATCCTGTTCTGAAAGTTCCTGCGCAGATCATTAATTAAATCTGTGTTGAAGCGCATGCCTCCTCTAACTCGTAGCGACCATTCCGGTGAGAACGGACGCTAAGGACTCGAGGAAAGCAGACACTTCACCACCTCTTGAATGCCGTTTCAACCTACATTGATACTGGCTGAGCTAGAGTTGGATCCCGTTTGTCCTCGCCTGATGATATGAAAGTGGAAAGTAAAGTAAAAAAATTGAAACAGGGAATATAAATAACAATGAGAGAGAATTGATGAAAGAAAATTCAGAGGGGAAAACTGAGACACTGTAAATTTGATAGAGAAGAAATAAGTCAAAGATAGAATAGCAAGATAAAATATATAATAAAGAAAGCAAGATAAAATAGAAAGGTAACAAAAAGAATAAAGAAAACACCAATAAAGAAACGTGCAACACTTATCTTTCTATCCTTGCGCTGCGACGACACCGCCGGTGCAGTACACTAAGCCTTTGACCACCTTGCGGAAAACTACCTGCGCCTAAGCTCGAGCGCTCCGGGACGGTGTTCACTGACGAGAGACATCCACAGACTGATTCATAACTAATTCAAAATATTCATAAATTTAAAGGAAAGACATTGGCACCTAGTAATCGTTGATAAGGATCACCCCCTTTATGGTAACATAATACATGAAGTACGATTTATAGTATAAGATCTATAGAGTCACCGTCAGGTTTGTCAGCATTGCTGACAATATCGCTCTACATCGATGCGAAATGAAATAGTATTTTCATCTTTGGAAGACAAATTGAGAGAATGCTACTTCTCATGTTTTGTAATGTAGACATATTTGAGATATATGATAAGTTAAGATAGAAGATCTTATCTTATCTATGTATCTCAAATGCTTAAGAACATCATGCTGATCTTCATGCTAAAGAATAGTTCGTGTTGTAATTGTCACCGTCAAGTTCCCGTTTATCTTTATAAGTGTGTAAATAGTATTAATACAATGTCATCATAGAGAATTGGTCACACGGTATTGGCCCTCATCCTACTGGCTGCAGTTTGTTGATTACGTAGAAACTAGAAAGTTTTGGCTCGGCACAAGGTGAAAATCTTGAGTCCGTAGCATGCAGGTTTGTTCTGAATATACTGCACAGTATCACATCGTCCTCTGCCGCTCCGTTCTGAGAAACATCCTGTAGGAGGAAGAGACGCCCTGCGCGGTAGTAGGGGCAGTGCAGTCTCACAGGAGCAGCTGCGTATGGCCTCGGAGTCAGAGTCAGCGCAGGCGCTCAGAATGGCGCCACAAAAGGTCTTTACATTCAGAAATAATTCCAACAATATTGATGACACTTCAAGAATACTCCTGTGATTGATTGATTGATTGATTGATTAGTGTTTTTTGGGGGCGTGAACTACCAAGAGCATTAAACCTCAACAGTAGTACATTTTTTACCGTGGAGGTGGTGGGATTTTTCCATTTGATGATGAGATCCGGTGCTGACTTCAGACGATGGCTTGCGGGTATCTCCCACCAGTGAGGCACTGCACCACCGGGACAAGTTTTATTTATTTATTTATTTATTTATTTATTTATTTATTTATTTATTTATTTATTTAAATTTATTTATTTATTTATTTAAATTTATTTATTTATTTAAATTTATTTATTTATTTATTTATTTATTTATTTATTTAAATTTATTTATTTACTTATTTTCTTATTTATTTAATTTACCCAAAACAGTTAAAACTGTGCGTGACGTGCTATGGGATAAGTGAATTCTGTGCACCTTTCAAAATTCTGTGATCCCTTCCTAAGCCACATACTACTACAAAAAATGGATTGTTAACAAAAGAATTCTGCCTGATGTAATAAAATCTATTTTCAAGGGTAAATCAGCAATAAATTTGGCTCTTATCCCTCATGCCCTTCGTCAAGGAATATTATTTCCCGCCGCGACATGGAGAACGATAATTTGCACAACATATTTCCCACTGAATTCTAGAAGACGTTCGCAGATAGAAGTTACATTTAAGCTCCAGATTGGTCTCTGACATGTGTGGTAGTGCGTTAGTTTGAATCCCAACTGGGCACATTTTTTTACGGATTAGGAGCACTCGCTTATGGTTTGAGAATAGAATGTCAAAAATAGAAAAAAGGAAGGAGAAAGAATTAATTTAGGAAAATTAATAAAGAAATAAAGAACTACACAGTTAAAACATCAGGGTACACTGGAGGCTGTAGAGATCTGCAAGGAAATCTTGGAACGGAAAAAGACGATGTTGTAAAGACGGATGCTATGCTACCAAGACCTTAATAAGAAGTAATTCTATAGAACCAATCAGGAAAACATCGAACAAACGAAAGAGAGAGATATAGACCTACATATGCTCACTATAGAGAAATAATTGAAGTAATAAGGAAAATGAAAAGAAATAAAACTCCAGGTTCAAATAATATCACAGTAGAATTGCTAAAAGGTGGAGGGAACATATTAATAGAGCAAATCCATAATCTGATTAAAAAATATGAATAGATGAGCAAATACCTCAGGAATGTTTAGAAGGAATTATATGCCCAATTTATAAAAAAAGGGACACAAAAAGATGTGATAATTAATGAGGATTACTCTTCTGAATAAAACATACAAAATACTTTCTCTCTGACATAGAACAGGTTAAGTGAAATAATAGAACCTCAACTAGAGGATTTCAAATGGGCTTTCGCCCCAATCGCTCAATCAATAGATAATATCCATATAGTTAAACAGATCTATAAAGTATAAATTGATCTATGCAATGCGGTATTGACTTTCAACAAGCTTTGGCAGAGTTAACAGACCTCCAATATGTAATAGCCTTATTGCAATGGAAGTACCAACCAAAATCATCAGACGTTAAATTAATATTAAATAACACCAAGGCAAGGTACGCATAAACAATGACTACTCACAAAATTTTCAAATAAATGAAATTGTAAGGCAAGGAGACTCCTCTCGGCGCTCCGTTTAGCATTGTAATAGATGGAATACTGAAGAAACTGATGTCCGTAATATCTCTAATAGAATGAAGCAGATTTGTGTATGCGACGATGCATTAATTTTGACGAGATCGATGCAGCGTTGGTCTCAACGTTCCATCAACTGAAGGCTGATTCTGAGAAGGCAGGTTAATTATAAGTGCCTCTAAAACAAAGTACATGAAGTGCTCCTAAAAAGTTTGAGAAATCAAAAATTATTCTAGATGACTTGGAAATTGAAAATTTGCATTGATTTAAATACATTGAACAATAGTCAATACTAACAATGCGACAGAGGAAGAAATAAAATAACGTATTGTATCTGGAAATAAGACATTTAATGCATATGAAACTCTCTGATAGTAAAATTACTATCACAACATTCAAAATTGAAACTATACATAACGTTATAAAACCAATACTGTTTTATGGGTCCGAAATATGTGAACTGACGCAACAGAGTCTACAAAAATTAAGTACATTTTAAAGAAAGATCTTGAGGAAAATCTACGTCCCTACGAGATAATATCTGGAGACTGAAACAAATGACGAATTAGGAAGATTGAAAACAAATGAGAAATAAAGTTCATGAAAATGTGAGATCGGATCGGACATCTAGAAAGAATGGAACCAGACAGAATCACTAAGAAAAGAACAGAGTGGAAATTGATAGCTACGAGGTGGAAGGTAGGCCAAAAACAAAATGGAAAGATGATGTGGAAGACCTATGTAGGAATGAAATTAAGAAATGGAAAAGGATGGTTCAAAACAGAAGGAGTGGAGAAAATTGTTGAGCAGGCCAAGACGTACCTCGGGTTGTAGCGCTAACATAAGAAGGAGCACTCGCAGGTACTTGGGTGAATGACGGGTCCTAAGTGAAGTAACCTGTCCTTGGCCGCGAAACTATTGAATCGTGTTCAAATGTGGGAAATGTTCGCACGTGTTCTCGTAGTATTATAATATTACAAACCGTTACAGATAATACGAGAAAGTATGCACTACTGTGGGCCCACAAGGTTCTTTTGAGAGAAAGCCCTTTGGTCTGGTTACGCTTCTTCCGACCGAGTCCGTTTAGTTAGGTTGCTTATCCACTCTCTGATGAGCGATGTGATGCCGAACCAATGCCGTCGACGATGGGATGTTTAACTCGGACCCTGGGAAGAGCGATGCAAATACACAATCATGAGCGTATTCGATTACCCTGTATCGAACTTGGCGTACCGGCTCGACGGATGCGCTCCACTTGGTGCATGATCATGCATTTTAAATGATCCGACAAACACAACTGTATGTAAAAATAGCACAATGAGAACAACGAACAAAAGAGTTTCGAAACGTTCGTTTGACGATGGAGAGAGAAGGAATTACTGAAATGACAATAGAGGAGCAAATGAAGCCCCGGTATAACAGATGTAGCATGTGTCCATTTTATATGTGCATTTTGAACTATTCATGGATGGAAGATAGTGAATTTATGTAGTTATATTATGATTAACCAAATAGGATTCAGATTAATATTTTTAGATTAATGTTGCGCTATTCGTTTAACTGAAATAAAGAACAAATAGATGACAATTTTTTTCTGTAAACACAAAATTAAATCCATGTCTAAATCTTTATTTTTGATCTGAATTAAATTTCAAACAAGTTTTCTTTGCTCTAGTATCTTTTCTTCTTTCTTATATTCTTCTTTTCTTCGGTCCCTAGTTGGCGACTGGTGGAAGGACTGGCCCTTAGCCAGTACGCTCTGGTGCTGACTCTGGACGTCGTGTAGGACTAAGTTTCTATTAACAATGTGAAATAAAATTTCTCATTTTACAGAACTTACTTATTTTTGACCGTGATTTTAAATGCCTGAAACACTAGTGCTAAGAAAATAAGCCAACTTAGCTTATGAACGTCTATACAACATTAAATTGAACTACATGAGAGAAATAAAGAAAAACAAAGGTCAGCTAGTCTTCTTGTTTGCATTTACTGCCACAGTTCAGTCATGCTTGTATTTGAACAACATACAAAAGAAGTAAAAAAGAAAAAGAGACAAAAGAAAGAAAATAAAGGTAGATTAAATATCATGGTGAATTACGCAGCAAAGAAAACTGTATGAAAGGAGTCCTGTAATATGGACTCTATGTCTGGAACTATCCTGATGACAATAAAACAAAACTCTAAAGACATACTGTGCATAAACTCACAAAGTGGTGGAGCTGCAGGTTGACTATACAGCCGTGGATACTTATTCTCTTTGCAGAGTGCGAATACAATTCCCAGAAACGCTTCCTTGTATGAGAAAAGGCCCACAAAGAAGCATATTTAGGGAAAAAGTACACAGCAGATCTGAGGTTCAAAGCTTGAAGAACAAGTACAAGCACAAAGTTAACACGCGATTCCTTAAAATGTTCATTTAATAAATGTAACACTTCATTTATATTTCGAGTACATTAAAGTCCTGTGTTTGACAAGAAACACAAATATTAAGAAAGATACATTTTCCACCAAGGCAACAACTAAATGGTTTTCTAATTCAATTATTATTTTTAAATATTATGTAGAATAATTAATATTATAGTAACATCAGTGATAAGCATACAATTATACAATGGAATGCTTATGTCTAAAGTTTATTTTGCCATTCATTCCGTGAGGAATTCATTGGGAATATATTATATAATTATTTGAACTTCATATATTGAACGCAAGAATCCTTTAAAAACTGCGTGTGACATATGCAGAAAACCATAACTCTGCACGTTTTCTTGAGCTCCGAACCTGCATATCGTTATTAAGTTGAAATATGGATAAAGAAGGAAACGATTTATTTTTCAAAATTCATGTAGTATATGACTTATGTAGGATCACAGAATTTTGAAAATGTACACAGAATTCACTTCTCCCATAGCACGTCATATGCAGTTTCAACTTTTTTTACGTAAAATAAATAAATAAAACGAGCGTTTATGAAAAACTGGATAAGAAATATTCATTGCTGTCCAATAAAACTATTGGAATAGACAAATTAGAGAGAAATTTGTCACATTGTAATTTAACTGATTTTCATAATATTTGAAGAGTACAAAACTATTATAGGAGTCCATAGTGACAACCAACGATATTCTCAGTTGTTATAATCGTAAAAGAATGAATATGTTATATGTATTTCGATTATATTTGAGCTTTACCAAACCATCCATTGAACTGAAGTATCATTTTGTACGCTAGATGGGTTTTATAATTGTAGCGCGTTTAGTATGGTAAAGAGGAGTAAATATGTAGAACTTATTAATTAACAAAGAATGTACTTATATAAGGATATCTAGCGTCATTCAAAAAGTCTATTTCAATTTGGTGTAAAAACTCATGCATGTTGTTAACAATTGTTTCATTGAATATTAATTTATCTACTAAAATATATACATAGAAACTCATATGTGGAAATAACTAGAATGCATTAGAATTAAGCTAATCAGTCTTCATTAACGTATGCAATATATACAAGATCATGCCGTTTGTACTGGCATTTTTCATTCATTTTCATGAATACACATAAGCTCATTAATGAACAAATGACGTATTCACTCTAACGATGGCAACAAACTCATTCCACTGGCAGTGACATTCGAAATAAACATTGCAACATGTATTTTCTCTGATCAGTGATCAGTACCATAATCAGCAGAGCCTGCAGAAAATCCCCACAATGTCTTCTTCGATGAAATATTTCATCTTCGTGATTCTGCGCTGCAATTTATTTATTCAGGGATAAAAGATAATTTACTTCTGTCTTTTAGATCTACATACATTAGTTATTTATTAAATAAATACGTCTGTAACAAATGGGCCTGTAACAATCAAAATGTAGTAAATTTTAAAGAAAAAACTCTATTGATTATTTGTTTAGTTTGAGTTATAATTAGTTTGCGTTATTTAAATACTTCTCTTCCAAAGTCATTCCAAACGATATATAATTAGAATAAAATACAATTTAAGGAATATTTATACAAATTTAAAAGCTGAAACTAAACTTGAATTGAAAATTCAATGTATTTTGAAAAGTTAAAATTCCATGATGATCGACTGAACATATATTAAAAATGTTCAACGACCTCAGTAGTTTATAATAGTCATTCCGACATGGAGATTGATTTTTAAAATTTGTTTTACGTCAAAAACAGTTAAAAACTGGTGTACGTGCCACGAGGGGAGTGAATTCTGTACTGTTTCATAAATCTAGATCCTACCTAGCCGTATACTACTTGAAGTTTTAAAAAGAAAGAAATGAGCGTTTTGCAAGGATTGATAACAAATTACTGTACTGATGTAATAAAATATATTTTCACGTGAACCAGCTATAAATTTGGGCCTTATCCTCATCATATCCTTCGTGAAGCTAATACTTCCTGCCGCCACAACATGGAGAACGATAGTCGAAAAACTCAATTTCCACTGAATTCTAGAAGACATGCACAGATAATGAAGATATATTTAAGCCCAAGCAAACAAAGGGCCTCTGCATATGTTCAAAGGATCAGGAAACTGGACGAAAGGTTAATTTTATTCAACGAAATTGTAAATGATGATGCATAACATGTTATTCAAAGAAATATATATTACTCTGTATCTTTTACACATTCAGACAAGTTAATTTGATAAAATATCAAAATTCTCAGAATAAGGTTTAATCTCTGTTTCTGTTCCATTCAAGCTCAGTGTCGAACCGTTAAATCACTACGTTTAACACACCTAACTGTTTCAAGGTTACTGTCACGTGATAAATAAATAGTTCTGCTTTTTCCTGAGAGTTCCTTTTACTACAGGCGTGACGATAAAAATATTCATTTCAATTCTTCGAAAATATTCTTAAGTTTCTAAACTTAATTATATACCAAAGACATGTATTTGCTTTTATTTGAACCTGTTTATGAAGAGTAACTCTGGATGTACTTAATCCTTTATACGAATATGAACGATGTAATGAAAGAAAACAAGAGGCCTCGCCCGTGTTTGGTTTCAGAGTTCCTTCCGTCGCCCTCAGAAAACGAATGCTGAGCGAAGTACAACTGCAGAAGTTCTCCAGCTGGCTGTACATCGTCGGTTCTTATCAAACACTTGCCTCCGTCACGCAACCAAAACTCAGCGCCTGAGATATCCTGACGATCGACCCTGTGCCTGTGCCTCAACTTTTGTCGTCCTTCACCTCTTCCTTCCTTCCGCTCCTCTTCTCGTCATCCTCCTCCTTCTTCCCAGTCGTCCAGCCGTTCTCCTCTCCGGCGAGGCGGGCTCCTCCGCCCGCCCCGGTCACCTCCGCTCTCCCACGGAAAATTCCCATCTTTCCATTTGCAGACGATGTTTCAGGGCTCGTAGATTCGTTAGTCAAGCTCCATCCCCGGGTTGGCACTTCGGAGCCTTCCTCGGCGACGCGCTTCTGCGCGAGGAGGAGGAGGACGAGACGAGGAGAAGGTGAGGGAAGAAAGAGTGTCTCCGGCATCTCCTTGACAGTCGCTTCACTCACGGTACCTTCCGCAGAATGGCCCTTCATCGATCGAAGGACCCCAGACTGCGAGCGATTCTTCCATCGGCTCGTGCCAGCTGGATGGCTCGGCTACAACTGTTGCCTCTGGAGTAGAGTTGATCGGAGGTTCTAGGTTCCAGTTCCGATGGTGGGTAATTTCGACTTTAGCTTCATAGCAGGATGGCATTGAACATCTGTGGAAAATTATTTTGGTTGGCTGGTCTGATTGGTACATTTCAGTCAAGCGTCAACGGAATGCTGGGGCAGTAACTTAAGAAACTGGTTGCGGTTTGAGCGCTATATTTCCTTCATCACACTTATCTTATCCTCCGCCCTAATACACACATACACGTACTTCAACACACATGGGATACCAGTCGGCAGCTTGCTCTGTAGGGTGGTGCCATGTCAGGAAATCCATGAGGGAGAACCACATATCGTCGTAATGGTTGGCATCGGATCTTACCTTCCAGCGGAAATGAACACCACCTCCTGCCGGGATAGAATACCAGTACACTTTTGTGTTTTTTCCGATCCAGAACAGACGAATATTGAGCAGTACATCAACAATCGGGTCAAACATCGCACACGATCTTCGCTCTTCTTGCTTATCCTGACCTCTCCCTTGCACCCACATTTGCTCTTGTATGCGCTACACTACCACAAAGGGACTCTATCGGATCTAAAGTTTATGTCGGATAATGCGGTACCGAAGGGGGAGATACCAGTGGAAATCCATGGAAACGACGTACGTCGGCGTCGGATCTCAGCATTCAGCGAAGAAACTCTCCCGCGAAGGTTGGTTGGTTGTTAGTGATTCCAGGCGCGTCAACAGCTTAGGCCATTAGTCCCGTAAGTGTAGTCTCACGTTGTTTCTCGGGAGATGGCGGTGATCTTCCCACGCTGGTTGGCGAGATCGGCGCGACTTACCGTGGCCAGAGGGTTTTAATCAGGACTCTCCCATCAGCAGGGCACCTCCCAGCCGGGACAAGCTCTAAGCCTCCGACCGGTCCCCTGGAATATGTGGTAGTGTAGTGCATGTTAGTGTATGTGTGTGTGTAAGGGGACAGAATCCATCCTGACAAAGAAGAGAAACGAAAGATCGCGCGCGGTCCGTGGCCCGTTGTTGGGGTACTGCTCCGGCATTCGCCTGGTGTTGATCGGAGAAACTACGGAAAACTACCGATCAGATCAGCCAGCCGCTAACATTCTTCTCCAGACATGCGACTGAATTGAACCTACTAGAAAAGTAGTGTCGAAAATCCGCCGCCGTCAGGACTCGAACCTACGACCTCCCGGTGAGAGGCGCTGCAGTGACATCAGTTGATGCACTGAGCTACCGCTCCCGGTCTTCCCGCCGAAAACAAAATACACTACACCAACGGAACAAATGACCATCATTGTTGACGCTGCCCGATACACAGTACTCTTTGATGGTACCTTCCCACAGAATTGGCCCCTGATCGATCGGAGGACCACAAGAGCGCGAGTGATTCTTCCGCGAGCTCGCAGCCTCCACTTCGCCGCGCGGCGTCCGCTGAAGCCCCTCGGGGAGAATATGAAGTAAGTTTGCAAACCCTGGGAAGCGCGCAGGGAGTTCCCCCTAATTGTCGGCGCAGACTCCACGACTCGAGGAGGGCATTCAATCGAGGCAAGATTGGGAACGGAGCGCCGGCGAACGGGGGTTGCCCTAAGTGGTTATGTGACATGCATGCGTTAACCCGACGCCTCCGATTGAGTTCGAGACGTTTTAGATCCCTTTTTCATTTTTCTGCCTTTTCCAAAATTTAATATCAAAATGTAATGGGTTCACATATGCAAGAACAATTCAAAGTAGTACTAAGAAAGTACGCAAGATAGTAAGAAATCGAATATTTGCATAGCTACAAAAGCATTTTAAAAATATATTCCTGTATTGCACGATGATTTTAGTTTAGAGAAACAAAAAGGTGTTGTAACAGAAAATTGCCTTTTTTATTATAAATAAACATAAAATATTTTTTAAACGGGCGGAATGCAGTAACATCCTCCATTTCAATTACCTCCTTTGGGTTATGTTAGGGCTAGTTTTTGGTACTGACTTATCAAGCTCCTTGGCCATCGTCCAATGCAGAAATTTATATCATCATCATCATCATCATCCTTATTATTACTATTATTATTATTATTATTATTAATTATTATGTGAATGACGGTTTTAGAGATTGATGAGGTTATTGGTGGAGAAGAAAGTGCACAGTTTGACATTAAATAATTCAGAGGAAAATCCACTACATTATTACAAATGTTCACATGTTTTATTTGAATATTCGGAGACTGCATCTCGATGATTCGAGTGATGGATTCGTTGAATTCAAAGAACAAGACCATAATTCTAAGAAAGCTGACAAATGTGTTCTAGGAATTTGGTACAAGAACTACGTTTTAAGGAAATATCTGGTTTGTCAGCAAAGATAGAGGAAAGTTTGTGAATAAAGCACGATACGTTTTGTTGTTTTGCTGTTTCTCCTTTTCTACGAATATGCAGTATTAAGTGTTTTCTGTTATCTAATATCCATTTTGTTTGTTAACTAACGAATAATTTAAGTCTTGGATCGCAACCAAATATATTGGATACGACAGCTAACAAGAAAGAGTCATTGTCAGTAATCAGTGTCTACAACGTGCACATGCTGTGCATATTAGAAGTGTTATGTGTTAGCAAACGTTTTTATTATTTAACATGAATTTTCGAATAAACATATGTTTTCATCATTATGTTGGCGCTTAAATGTCCTACGCCTCCTTATATTGTACGCAGCCTATTCTACACTATAAATATGTATATATTCGAATTGCCAAGAATGTATACTTGGTTTGATCACTCTGTTTATTCGATTGTTCACCTGGATTCGAATAATATCCAATCAATAGAAAGACGCGAGTATCACTTCTTCATACCACAGAGTAAAAAGCTGGTCGGCTGAAAAACTGATGGATATACCGGATCGTAAATTCGACGTCAAGGTCATTTCAACAGACATTACAGCTCTAAAAATATCACCTAGGAGAGATACGTCACAATGCCCTTTCTTCCGTGGTTGATACTACCAACATTGATTTTCAATATAAAATGCTTGTCATATGTTTCGCTACTTCATACATGAATTTGCTCACGGCAATTTAACGCCTACGTAAACTATCTGTCACCTCTCTCTTGATTCTTAATCGTACTTCGTTTCTAATGTAATTTTGCATCATCTGAAGTAACAAGGCGCTGTGAGGGAATTTCTCACGATCATTCTATTAGACAGAACAAGGAAATAAATGTACCTAGAGTGGAAACAGAAATAATTTTATTTACACACCTTTCTGTCCGACTCGCCTGCCCGACATCGGAGCCCTTACTACTGCTCTTCCCAGCTACGCCTCCTTACCCATTCATCACCGCTTTGCACCTCTTCATTTCAGAGTAGCTTCGCTCCGTCTTTCCCTACCTCGCCCGACCTCGCATTACACTTGCCCCTGCTCGGATTCTAATCCATAACTCCTAAATACCAAACTGCTTTGGAGATTGCATTAAAACACCTTAAAATAAATTCAATACAAAAAATTAAATTTGGAGAGTGGCATTTTAAATCTCAAACCTTCTTATGTTTTTTCTTGGTCGCTCAAAAGGGTACAAAATTTGGTTCAAATTGCTCCACACGTTTCAGAGTTATGCGAGGACAAACACTTACATCATATTTTATACTTTATGATTTTGATAAAACACCCCTAAAAATCCGCTTTCTTAAAGAGTTTTAAAAAGTTTCCATGAAGTGACAAGTTAACGTTAGAAATAAATTTTACAATTTTTAAGAGATGGAAAATAATATTAATTACAATAATATACATTGGTCCACGCGCAAAAATATAACTTTTATTATCTCATTTATCTAAGTATCAATACTTTATTATTTTGATGTTTACTTCACATGTGTAATTAATTCCGGTTATATTCTAAAGTAAGAAGTGTTCTTCCCGTTGCCATTTTTGCGCACCTGAGGATTTCATGCTGCCAACATGAGATTCACATGTACGTGGTATTAATTCACTTTTTACGCCAGAGCGGTATAATCGCAAAACTGTTGTTTATCACGTATTGTAGCACTACACGACGTTGTTGAGTTCTAATGATCCTATAATAAGTGACCAAGAGGAATTTACCGTACGCAAGACTGCTGTGAGGTCGTTTGTTGAGAGGCTCGTGCAATTGTTTTGCGTGGCTACGGCGCAAGGCTTACTGGCCCTAAAAGGCGCTGGGACCTGTAGCATTTGCCAGTACTACCAAAGGGCCAGTCCCACCCTGCCTGCTAACAAATCCACGCAAAACGAAAACTTGCTTAACGACGCCAAAGTTAACTTGGGGGCAAAACGCGGATCGATACATCAGCGAAAGTGGGTGGACACTACAGGAAGGAATTCCGCTGAGTGTCCATTCATCGGCGCAGCCTCCGCCCTTCCCTGCTCTCACCCCCCCCGTCACCCCATCGTCCCACCCTTTGACGAGGTCTGGCATGACGGCCTCCTCGAGCAGACTAACCTCGAACCTCGAGAACTTTCGTCGCTACCTCGTCCGCCTGCTATATTCCTACCAGGCACAGAGACCCTTCCATGTGGTAGTTCTGAATACTAAATCTCGTACCCACCGCAAGCTTGCGTGAGGAGAACGGCGGGCTATGCGGTAGCTCCCGCTCCTCTTCCCTGCCTACGTGATCCACATACCCACGTGCCTCCGAACGGTCTGCGAGATCGGCGGACGACAACGCTACAGAGGACACGTTTAAGCAAATCGCCTGCCTCAAATAATATCTGAAAGAGCTCCCTTCCCACTGACTTCTCTCTCCTCCCCTTCCCATACCTCTTCCTCCCCGCTCTGCTTCCTCCCCCTCCCGACGATTCAAAAGCGGTGGAGGGGGCGGTGTTGGCAAGTCGACGCAAGCGGAAACATCGCCCGAGTTTTTGCGAGTGCGCATAAAACGTATTGCGTTCTCAACATAAACTTTTCTGTCCGCCCTACAGATGGACCACTTCGCTCCAACTCGTGCCTAACTGTTGGTTCACCCCGGCGAAATTCTGGAAAAGATATTTTCTTCCGACTGAAACTAGTTACACAGATTACTGGTCGGAAAATTTAATAGGTTTAAAGTTCATTTACAATGAAAGGGAAGCCAAGTAGTATATACTCAACTCGTATATACAGTTTCGCTTTTATATTTTTCTTTTGAGATTTGTGAAGTAAAAATACGTACTACAATGATAACTTCGATGTACAGTTTATAAAATAAAAAAATAGTACCCACAAAATTCGTTATCTTCGCATACAGACACGCCTATTTTTGTCAGTCTCTGACAGATCTTCCTTAATTAAAAAAAACAACTGTCATTGGTAACAATAATTGTATTGGTTTAAACCATAGAAATGTACGTTTTAAATAAACGGGATTCAGATTTGCGTTCACTCTGTACTTGGTGACTTACCAAGTTACGTAACAGTCGATGCTAAAACTGACACTAGAAACCGCACTCATAGGATAAGAATAATAAAACTGATAAAATGAAAGATAACTATTTAAAGAGCTACAAATAATTTATTTTGCCAATTTCACATAAAATCAAGAAATTAAAAATTTCTTGAAGCAAACACGCTGAAAAAGGAGCCAATGAAAAAGAAAATTATTTTACGTATAAACGTTTTACATGTGGTGAGTAAAAATACAAAGCTCGCACATTATACAGATTTATAATCGTAATTCTATTTACTCTAGTACCTTTGTTTAATAAATTTACTTAATTGCCGCAATGTAAATTTTGGCAGTCTTCTTTCGAAATTAGCTAAGTTGAAAGTGCTAAGAACTTTTCTTTGAAATCGGGAAGCATTAATTTTAGGTTCTCATTGAAAAGGAAAATAAACTGAAAAATAAACTTTGCCGGCGGAAGGTTCAAACTTAGCTTTTAAATTCTGTACTGATTTCTCTCTTCCATTGGATGAAAGGCTTCAATCATGGACTTAATTCTATCATATCCACGTCATCCTCACTCATGAAGCTGAAGGTTTACGACTTAGAAGTGCGCACTTTCCACAATACCTTGTTGAAACACATTTATTATCTCTCGAAAGTAATGTAATACAATGTAATTCAGGGAAAATTCGGAAACAAATTATAAATAAGAATTATATTTCTCGTAAGATAACATTATTACACTGTTATCAATTATTGACATTGCCAGCTCAAGTTACAACCTGCATTACAATTCACTTCGTGTAAATGTCTTTGTACATCAATTTGCAAAATGCATGTGTTTAAATTTACGCGATTGGTATGACAAATGCTATGAAGGGGGATGCGTTGGTAACAACACAATACGATTAGAGAAGATTAGTTGAGATTAATATTCAAATCTAACAGTACAGAGGGTTAATGCTTTCCTATAAAAAAGGTTTTTAGGGATCGTCTTTTTCCATATGCTTCCATGTACGTCTGCATATCGATATCATATATTTTTTGATCGATTTTATTTACATCTATTGGACAATTATTCTTGCTTTCCTCTTTAACTTGAATCCATAAGAAATATTGGAAAAGAAATAACAAATTGCAACTGTAATTTCAATTTGTCAAACACCACTTAACCTTAATTCTATAAATGATCATCTTATTCTCGTAGCTTGGATTGCAAAGAACTACAATACTTTATTTCAGATTTTAAAGAAAGGAGAAAAAACATACCATACTCTTCGCTGAGTATGCACATATGGAATTAAATACGATTATTGTACTGTGTGTTTTACTAATGTTGCCTGTAAAACATTCAGAGATATTTAACTGTAATATTCTGCATGATGTTAAAGTGTATTAAACATGCAAATTATTCGTCATTCGCCATTTAAATTTTCTTACAAGATTTTCCGAACGATAAAGAGAATTCTTCATCACGACTTCTTAAAATTAAACACTGAATTTAGTATTGGCTGGAAACACTGAATGTAAAGTATATTAATAAGAAAACCCAAATTAATTCTCATATTACTAGATTACTAGAACAAAACTTATTTAAAAGGGAATTGCAGTAATACTTTTGGATGTCTTCAAAAAGGATGATTTTCTAATTATATTAACAAGTAACCAATGTATATAACTCATTATATACTTACAGATAGGTCTTGGATATCGAACCTCTACACTACGTATTATTGAGGTTCACCATAAAGTAGGCCAGGCCCTCATCAGTGATTGTTGCATGTACCGTTGGCTATTATTTTACAGCATTTTTTTCACTGATGAGTAGCTGAACCAAATCTTGTTTTGTGGATTGAGGCATGTAGTAACCAGCACGTAAGCAGCTTGTAGCAACTCACCCTAAGGAAAAAGGAAAAAAAGACATGTTACGTATATGCGAGCAACAAACCGAATTCGTGATATTATTGAACTACGCGTGCAAGAAATACACTCAAGTACAAAAAGTGAAGAACAGAATTCGCGCTTGCGTGTTTCAGGCCAGTTAACTAGGTTTCGAATGGATCTTGAATGTATCTGTTGTATGATATTATGTCATTTCCATGATAAACTCCAATCACAGTGCCCAAATTGGCAGTCTCCAGTCTGCAGTAAATCTACAGTTGAGCACTAGAATTAGTCGTTGAACACTACGAAGTGCCAATTACACACTCATTTTAATCGGACCGTATGTTAATACTACTAGCTTTCACTGAAGCTCCAGTGTAAACAATCGTATAAATGTGAATATAAATACTTAATTGAATTCAAAATTATTACAACATTTAGTATTATCAAGCTCTTTGCCAGTTTGATACGGTTACCTCTGCAACACCATAAGGAGTACTCATCTCATCAATTTACTAGAAATTCTGGTAAACACGATGTAGCTTCAGATCAGTAGAACACGTGACCCCCGCTTTGGTACATTGATTGATTGATCGATTGATTTTTTTCGTGTTTCCCGGCGCGTCAACTGCTCTGGTCATTAGTCCCGGTAGTGTAGTGCATGTTTCTTTTTCTCTGGAGATGGTGATCTTCCCCCGCCGAATTGCGAGATCCGGCGCCGACCTATCGTCGGTTAGTGGGGTTTTCCCCCAAATAGGACTCTCCCACCAGCGGGGCACCGCCCCAGCCGAGACAAGCTCTAAGCTCCCGACCGGTCTCCCGGAATATGTGGTAGTGTAGTGCATGTTAGTGTAAGTGTGTGTGTGTAAGGGGAGAGCATAGGACAAGGAATGGGAAGGACAGATAGCGCGCGGTCCGTTTGGTAGGGTACTGCTCCGGCATTCACCTGGTGTTGATCGGAGAAACCACGGAAAACTACCGATCAGAGCAGCCGGCCGCTAGAATTCTCCTCCAGACAACGACTGAATTCGAAAATCCTGTCGCCGTCAGGACTCGAACCTAGGCCTCCCGGTCAGAGGCGCTGCAGTGACATCAGTTGATGCACTGAGCTACCGCTCCCGGTCCGCTTTGGTACATCGCACAAAGGATATACTAATGACAATCATCCGTGACGATGATAGGATTCGATCCCGTAAACCTTAAGAAAGACATCCTGAATTAATGTCTACTATTTGGTACCAAGATTTTATGAAGATAATCTCATAATTACATACAAAATAAGCATAACACAATACATTTCATTTTAGCTGTATGAAATGCGGAGTGTGACGCGCCAAGTGATTGGAAATATATTTCTTCTTCAATAACACGTATTATTAGACGAGTAAAGTGGAGTATATGTTACCCTAATGTAATAATATTTATCGGATGTGCATCAATAGTGTAATATATTTTTGTCAAGGTTCACGGTCGTACTCTTGACCCACGAATAGTTTTAGAAATGGCATCGTTCTGGGGTATCACGATTAAAATTTCACAAATTTATTATTCAACTAAACTTCAGAATTACTACCATTTCTATTTCATCTGTTTCTCTACTCAAGCATTATCTATTACATACACATATTTGCATTTTTAGTCAATAAAAAATTGGCAGGAATAATTTATATCCTTTATTTTCGAAGTACTAAAGTGGTTAAATTCGATTCGTGTATTTTTATTGCACTGTAATTACCTTACTCTAAATAATATAAATTACATTAACGTAATTATAAAATAATGGAAACCATTAGTACTAGTTAAAAATTTCATTATTCTACACCAATAATCATATGCTGTTACAATATTGCTACCAATTCTTCTCAAGATCAATCAAAATCAATACTCGTTTGTCAAAAAATTAAGGTCCGGTACTGGCAACTATCAAATTAAAAAATTCTCAACAAAATCAACCAATAAATATTTCAAAACAAGAAAACTGCGATAGAAAAACACACACTTTTTTTGTGGTGGAAAAATTATTCATAATACGAAAATTCATAACGATATTCGAAATTGTCCCGACTAACAGAATGGAAATCCTGTATGTGCCGCACATAAATATTTGCAAGTCAGTGAATATTATTGTATAGTATGTCCTCTGATCGTATTTTTCCTTTTTCGTGTGTACTACATATTCTATTATTTATTATCTTCATTGATGAAAAATAAATTCAGACAGAGAGAGTAAAACACGGAAATATTAAAAAAATTAATGAAAAATTAGTAAGGTAATATCATATTACTTTTACTATTCAAGATTTTAATAATTTTATTGTGACATTAGAAGTCCAATCTTACACTAACCTAGATCCCCTGCCATAGAATTTTGGTAGCTGGGTGGAGCTTCGACCTTCGAAATCCCCCCGTCCATCATACGTCCGTGTTCCAGACAATAACAACATTGTTCCATTATCACGTGGCTAATATCTCATGAGCGTCACTCTCGCCTCCCGTGATTTGATTCCAGCAATGCTAAGTAGAGCGACTAACGTGTTTCCTGGCGGTAATGACTAGTATCACGCGAACACCTAACCAGGAGATTTATGATACAAGTCTACAACACTTGGACCTCCAAGTCATACTTGCTGGATTTCTCAGCAAAACTTCGAGTAAACGTATAAGGCTTTGAGTACCCATTATCAGGTAATAAGAACATGAACACAATATTATTTATAAGGTTGTGTCAGGTACGTTAAGCTGGTACAAGTATTATGGCACAATTAAATAGCTGTTTTTATTTCATTGTGCCATAATACTTCTGCACTATTAAATATTACATGTGTCACAATTATTGTGTTTAGATCTCATATATTACGAATCTATTACTCCAAAATTAATTTTTTAAATGTTTCCACTAATTAAACAAATGAACTTGTGCAGGCTTGACAGTCATGCTGGCAGAATCAAATTCAAACACTGGGCACAATAATAACACTTTTAAAATTTATAATGGGCACAATTAAATAAAACCAACTGCAATATTAAGTACTCATTTATCACTAATTTATTATTCCCGCAAAAAATTTGTTATTGTTTAAATAATAAGAGCAGTTGTGCTAGCATCTCAGGCATACATATACGTATAAACGAAATTGAGAATGTGCACAATCAAATAAATCTAATTGGATTATTAAGTGCTTGAGAAACGTGGCTTTGTCTATTTTTCAAGACGTAGGAACTGACGCTTCGGAGAAATGACATACCAAAAAAAAAAATTTATTTTACATTTTACAAACTACTACACTATAATCATTGCAAACTACTATTTTAAAGCTTCGAAAGAAAGACAGTGAAATCACTTCTGAGATTATCCTTGTATCAAGTCAACAGGCAATAAATGATTCATTGCTTTTGTTTTCGGGCGCAGCAGTTTCTGTGTTAATTAGACCCGTACGTGTAAAGCATGATATATCCCGAGAGATAGTGGTGTGAATCCCCCGCTAGAATGTCAGATCCGGTGCTGATTTTTACGTCGGCGGGAGTTCTTCCTCCAGATATTTCCGCCATCGGGATGCTGCCCCAGTACGAAAAAGCTCTAAGCTCACGACTAGTATCCCGACACGTGCGGTGCTGTAGTGAATGTAAGTGTGTGTATAAGGAAGAATGGCAGAACAACGGTAAGGAAATACCACGCAAATGGCCGTACGTGGCCCGTGTTTAAGGAACTTCTCTAGCATACCCCTGGTATTGAATAAAAAAACATGGAAAACTAGCAATCGGAACATCCGGTCGCTATAATTCTCCTCCAGACAACGAATGATTTCAACCGAGCTAATGTCGAAAATTCGCCACTCGTGGGACTCAAACCCTAGTACCTCCGAATCAGAGAGCTGCATTGCTGTCATCTCAGCCAGTCAGCATAAGGTAAAGAAATAGCCGCCCAGATCTCAATTCCGTGAAATATAATTAATGAAATGACGTCAAAACTTCGTCATTCTTTTCAAGCAGTTCGAATATTTTATCATTGTATAGTATATTTGCTTCTATCCAGGGATTCAAAAGTTATTGGAACAAGGGGAGAGTCTTCGCAGATTTTGAAAGGATAAATAATATCTCAACATAAAACAATAACAGTAATCATTAATCGGGAATCGAACCTGAGGTCGCGTCATGGAAAGCCACCTCACTGAGCAATAAGCTAAACCGCGATGGCGAAGAACAACTACTCCGTCAATTAAAGTCTTTGTTACAGGATGCGTTCTCTACCGTCTACGCGTGCACCCCTACATTCTCAATCAGAGTTGATTAAATTTATTTACGTCAACAAAACAGAAAACATAACTTAATTTTATGATTTTTAGAACTGTCTTTCTTTTTTTCTTTATTTTGCGCTCCTTGGTGTTTATAGACTGTTAACTTAGACTAACAATATTGCATCACGTGGACATATTAAAGTTCTGAATTCATATTTCAAGTTGAAAAAATTTATTTTTAAAGTTTCGTATTATCAAACAATATTTCGAGAACCGTTTTTTCGATTCTTCAGATGCCTGTAAAAATAGTATAAGTTACTATCATAAAATCTATTTTTAATATTCATATAATTAAAATATTTTTAACACTACATACAATAAATTTTGCAATAACATTTGTATAATATTATAAGTGTATGCGACTCACCCTTCTATTCATATAACTTACATTACATTAGCCACATATTCCAAGGTATTGTCTGCCTACATTTCACTGAAGAGTTTCGTTCACTTTAGCGCTTCTACCTCTTTCCCTCTCTCCCGTCCCTCTCTCTCCCGTCCCTCTCTCTCCCGTCCCTCTCTCTCCCGTCCCTCTCTCTCCCGTCCCTCTCTCTCCCGTCCCTCTCCCTCCCGTCCCTCTCTCTCTCGTCCCTCTCTCTCTCGTCCCTCTCTCTCTCTCCCCTCTCGTCCTCTCTCTCTCTCGTCCCTCTCTCTCTCTCGTCCCTCTCTCTCTCGTCCCTCTCTCTCTCGTCCCTCTCTCGTCTCTCCCTCTCTCTCTCGTCCCTCTCTCTCTGTCCCTCTCTCTCTCGTCCCTCTCTCTCGTCCCTCTCTCTCTCGTCCCTCTCTCTCTCGTCCCTCTCTCTCTCCCTCTCTCTCTCGTCCCTCTCTCTCGTCCCTCTCTCTCTCTCTCCCTCTCTCTCTCCCTCTCTCTCGTCCCTCTCTCCCTTCCCTCTCTCCCTTCCCTCTCTCCCTTCCCTCTCTCCCTTCCTCTCTCTCACCCTATCCCTCTCTCTATGTAACAATGTACGTACCAATGCATCAGTTTACAACTGCTCATAGCGACACTCGTCGAGATGGGTGGGTCCTGAGAAAAGATGATCATGCCAACTATTGGCTTTTACCCCGAGATTTTAAAGTAACTATCTCGCATTTTTCTGCCACACCCTTTTATTAGGATACGTTCCTTTTCAGTTTTACTTTGCTTTCCATTTAAAACTTTTAATTTTCCTTTGATAACTCGGCACTGCAATATTGTGTACTGGACTTAAAATAATCTGACACGGGCGCTTATGACCTTAGCCGTTGAAGAGCCCTTAAACTCAATCAATCAATCAAAATCGTAGCAACAATTAGTGTAGCAACGATGATCGTAACGACTGTGGTATGGTGGGAAGAGGCTGAGTGGTCAAGGAGACGCAGAATAATTATGATTTATAATTAATGGCACAGTAGGTTACTTCAGATAGTAATAAATAAATCCTGTTGTGTGAAGTCACGATTTTCCGCTGACTAATGCATTTGACGAGACTCAATGTATCAATAGAACCAGAGGATAATCCTCTACGGAAGGAGACCAACAAATATAATGAGGCCAAAGTAATTTTCTGTCGTTCGTGATATTATTGAGAAAACCTCTTCCCTTCACTCCGGGTGTCATAATGCATTTATACATCCCTTGAGGGCAGCAGCAACACTTTCAAAGAGCTTTGCTGGACGCTTACACAAAATTCAGAAGGAAATCTTAAATCGTTGCGAATTCATGAAGAGTCTCCCGCATTAACGGGTGTCTTAATGGTTCAGTTCAACGTTAGACTGATTTTAAGTGGATATTCTCAAATTAAAGCACAATCTCGACGGCGAGAAGTTTAAACCTAGATACCCGAGGCTGCGCCTTTGAGAAAACGAGCATTAAAACGGGAGACGCAAAACAGGCCGCGCGCCCAGAAGCACCTTGCGCCCTAAGTAATGAAACGCTAGGCAACTTCGGGGGAGAGCGCAAAGGTTAATACGAGAAGTAACGTCGCCGGCTGAGGAGCTCCCAGTAGAGAAACTGCACCGAAGACGTCTCCTGAAGCGCCGAGTCCGACTCCCAACTTCGCAGCACCACCGCGTTGTTCCCCTCCGCCCCGCCCGCACCCCGCCCCTTCCGCCGCTCCCCCCGCCCCGCGCCCGCCTCTCCCGTCCCGCCTCGACCGCGCCCCAACCCGCCGCAATCACGCGAAATGGACAGGCGGCGGCGGAGGCAGCGGCGGCTGCGCCCAGTGAAGGGTGAGGAGTCGAGGACGGGGTGGGGGCGGGGCGCGCGCGGGAGGGGAGGAGGTGGAGAAGGGCACGCGTGCGAAGACGGGCGTCGCGAACTTCCGCTCCTGCCCCAACGACGCGTCCCGCCGCGTCGCCCAAACGGCCCTCGTGGGCCCCTCGTGGAAAATTGCGGCGCGACGAGGACGGGGGAAGCGGGGGCGGCGACGGGGACGGGGACGAGGACGCAGGCGGGGGCGGGGAGGGGGGGACGGGGCGACGGTGGTGAGGACGGCGCAATGGAGAGGTTTTGTATGGTAATGATGCTGTGATGAGAACGGTGGAGAGGCTGTGAGAACGGGGCGACCCTGAAGGAGGCGAGATGGCAGGGACAGCGTGGCGGCGGGGATAATGCGGTGATGAGGATAACTTCATGAAGAGCAGATGACGTGGCGGAGACGCCCGAGCGAGGCTGCCGGCGTAATGAGGGGATGGCATTGTGCGGTTGATGAGATTGTGGCAGGGACGGTTCTCGGTTGGAGGGATGACGAGCTGGTGGTGAGGACGCGTTGAGGAAGTGATGGTGGACTATGAGGATAATATTGGGGCTGGAATACACACAGGGGAGGAATTGCAATGTGGCGAGGAAGATATCGTTTCAAAGCGAGAGGCGGCAAGATACGAGTCGGAGATGGCATCCCAGCCTAGATGAAGAGATACCGCGAACCCCGGCGGAAGCGAAGATGGCAGAGAGCACCCTCGCTCGGGAACGTTCTCTCAGAGTGGGCGAGAGTGGCGGGGATGGCAAGAAACGCTAGGGTCACCAGGAGGCAGAGGAAGGAGGGGAGATCTACCGTGGCGAGATTTCTTTTTGAAAATTTGCTCCGCGTCGGTTTCGTAAGTGTTTATTCGCCCACGAGTGGCGGCAGCGACGGGGCGCGGGCGGGGGCGGTGCGGAAGTGGCGGCAGGGGCGGCGGCGGGGGAGGTGTGCGGAGGAATAGACGCGGCCTGGGGAGGCAGTTTATTCGGCTCGCCCGTCTACAACACGGAGGCGGTGCTCTTTGAACACGGCATTCAGGAAATGGGATTTTCAAAAAGGAAGAAAGAAAGGGCGCGCGTATATGAGTGGAAATCTCAGACAATATGGAGTTTTCTTCATCAACAATTCCGAGGAACGGCCTTGTTTGGATGATCGAGTTGTTTGTTCTCCTCTGCCTTGAAGGTACGTACCACGTTTCGCATTCGTATCAACGTTTTCCAGACGAATCGTTTCAGGACAAATTTAAGTCGTGGTACTCAATGAAATTGCTTTTAGCCTAAATCTTGCTACCTCGAAAGTTCAATGTGCATATGTTTTTCAGTACAAAAGAGTACAAAATGAAGATACGTAACTTTCCTAAAAATGTGTCATTTACGAAATGATATTTTGAGCGGGACAGGAAATCAACGTTCTATATTGCAATTGTAATATACATTGCACATTGGAATTTATCTGGCATAACACACGTGCAAAATATTTTTTCTTTACCTCAATCTCACTATTGTCATCTTCAAAGACACTTATTCCATCGGCGATTTATCTCAGTGAATTTATTATTAGCGTTTCAGTATTCAAATTACAACAAACAGTGTAGAACAAAAAAACATAAATTAAAAACAGTGCTAAAGTTGCTCAAATTAATCAGCATTTTCCTAAAAAATACCCCTTCGGCACTTTTGGTAGCGTTTGACGATTTGGCATTGTAAGAGTAAAACGTCTGAATTCGCACTTCTTGTAGAAACAAATACGAGTATTGTAGAGAATAACTCTTCCTTCTCAGGATATATTTTTTCCCTATAGATGGAGCATTTTTGTTTTTAAACGAATTAATTTAGAAGAAAATGTACGTACCTCAATATTTTTCATTGCATTAAATGAAGTCGTTTATTATCGGTTCAATACCCGCAATAGTAGCATTGAATTGCCAATCACACTGAGGCAGAAAATTAAGGGGAAAACAATTTTTGAACTATAATATTTTGTTTCAGATTTTAAAAATACAAATGTAAATTTACGTTATCTACCATTCACAAAGTTGTGTACACCAGAAGGGCACCATGACCATTCTACACTATATTCGTAGACTTAATTACATTCTAACGGCTCATTGTGCTAGTATATGAGATGTAGGGTAATTCTGTAATAAAAACACACTTGATGAGTCTTTCAAAATTATGATACAACATCTAGTAGTTTATTGTATTACTGTCACTCAAATTAGAAGAAATCTTATTATTACAACAAATTATAACGCTAACAATAGAATCTCATAATATACTCAAGCAAACAATAGTGGGAAATTTCAGTTTCTGTTTAAAGAATTTGTTCTATTTGTGTCTGTGAGCTCAGAAATATTTCTTAATGTAACCTTCATGAACATGAATGAAAGTCAGCGCAACTGTAAAAATCGATATTATAAGTAATTCCTAAATTCTTGTCTTAATTATGCTTCCGAGCATGAACAAATACACACAGCGTTATTTGTCCCAGTTAAGTGTCACAAAACAAAGCCGTGTGCTATGATCACAGAACTCGCTGTAAACAGCTAATATATGTATTCACTGAAGCTATAAAGTAGCGAATGCACACATTTACGACGCGTGTTTTCGTGTGTCTTACGCCCCTGCAGCGCACAGAATCTCGTTTTGTTACCGCATAGAGCAGACGTTATCGCGCATGCGTATTCACACGGCCTTGTCTCGTCCACAGAAGTTTGGCGCGAGTCGCGACAGGCCCATCTGCATGGAGAGCTACACCTTGGCGGAAATGGCAGCCCATATTCCCGCTTTACGGGAAAGACAGAAGAGACGCGGTAAGCTTCTCGACGGATAAGGAGAGATGCATCTTGTGAAGTGCGGCCTCCTTTAACAACACGGTCCTTCCTTCCCCCTCGACGCATCTACAATCATCTGACAACATGCAACGGATGGTGCCGACTCCACCTCCAATTCCACGTCAGCGACAATCGCTACCGTGTTCTCCATTCTCTGCCGCTTCACTATTCTAACTACGTGCAGTGGCTGCACCGCTTTACAGCTCATAAAATGCTCATAAAATGTCCATAAAATGCTTAAGCACAGTAATCACAAAAAAGATTCAACTAAAAAGAAGTCACAGACCGGAAACACGTCACATGCAGAATCGCGCCGAGGGAACGCACATTCAAAACAGAATCTCTACACTGCATTGGTAATTTAACTGGTAATGAAATATTCAGTCATTTCTTCCCTAATATGTAATGAGAGTAAAGCAGTTGAGACATTTTCTAAAGTCTAGGTTTTAAGATCCGTCAATAATATGACCCAAATTTTTAAAAAAATTGAATGTTTGGCGAAGAAATGATAGCAAATGATTGATTGCTAAAATGTATTTCTGCGGATTCATTGCTGTGGATGATGATTGCGGAAATAGCAAATTATTGCTGAATTTTTTACGCACACGCGGACATGCAGAAAAGAATGATAATTACATAACCACGAAACAAACGCATATCATAGATTAATGTAAATTTAAACGTCTTGAAATATTGCACATTTTGGCTGTTACGTAGACAAAATGTTGAAGATGGTGTTGGAGGAGAAGAATGAAAGAAGTTAATATATCAGTGTTGATTAATAACAATATATATCCTTGGACCATAATACCGACTACGGACCATATATCGAATAAGAAATTTTATGGATACATTTACATAACCAGAGATTCGTTCCTCAGATGTTGTCTGCTTGGTAATCATAATTACCTGCTTAGTAATAATAACTGCTATATAGTGCGTCCACATTCCATTATACAATTAGCTAATAGCTTGGTGATGACGTTTGTAATAAATCGCTAATGGATGACGGATGTGGGTTCAATGGTGTATGATTGACGCTATCAAAGTTATATTGCTACTCCTACTGTCACAATTACACCCACTCCATTTCTTATAGTTGATAGCACACCTGCATCTCTTCTAGTTCACCTGCCAAATCCGTCACTGAATTCGGCTCTTTAGATAGCTTTAAAATTTAATATACAATATTGTTTTAGGTCCAGTGAAATAAATTTAATTGAAACGTTGACAGTATCTAATGAGTGAAAGAGAGAACACGATCTGCTTCCTCCATTCATCCCAGGGAGTAGAGGCCATTTTGCTCGAGCGCTCGCTAGGAGTATGAGTTCTGGAACAGATTGATGCAATACTTAATCGCAGCCAGCTAACCAACGGTTCGAACGACTATTTGGAGCAGAAAATGAAAACAAATTATGTCTGATTTGCTGCCGTTTTCGAGTTAGCGCAAATTACCGGTTGCGAAGGGAGTTAACAACACAAAAGCGGACATTTTGCGCGAGATGGTATGCAAACAGAATATGGATCGACGAGAGCTGGGTGGCCATTGCAGTGGTCGCTGCTTGAATACACGCTGCGAACCCGGCACTGGAGGATAGCAGACATCTTACCAAAGGACATTTTTGTATGCTCTAACAGGATTGCGCTGAGCTGTATTGTATTGGCCGATAAACTATGTACGCTTTAAAATAAATTTTGTACACATGACACATTTCTAAGTTATACGGTAATTCTAAAAGTAATGACTTTTATCAATACATTTTTAAGTTGTATTGTGTGATTTGTAAGACGTTCTTGTAACACAGAGATGGGAAAAAAATCTACGTACGCATTTTTGCACTTCAAAAAATTACACCCATTCCATTTCTTATAGTTGAATAGACACTAATTGCATCAGCAAAATTATAGTGTGCAAAATTTAAGTGTAGTGCTGAATAAACAATTGACTGCACACTCCTCTTGCATCTAGCATAATGAGAGCTCAAGGAAACGCGCGCAAATTAGTTTAGTTAGGTGAAGGGATGATGCCGGATTTGACATTTTGGCCGTGAACGCAATCAAGGTAATAACAGACCGCTTCAAATAATTATAATTTTTTTCTACAATTTTATTTGTGATATTGATCCTATTAAATATTTTAACACTAATTATTCGAAGACAATGGTATAATTGTTGATGACAATTATGTGAAAGAGTATACTTTTGTTCTTCTTTATTTTCATTGGATAATATCATTACTTTTAGGAAATAATGTTACTGTATTCAATAAACACTGTGAGATAATGAAGTAATTGTTAATGGAGATACTTTACATGGAGACACTGATTCCATCGGCAAACATATAAGTTTAAATGATGAAGGTATTTAACTAAAAGGGTTTAACACCACTTCAGGTGGTAACGTACTGCGTGTGACGTACTCTGAGGAGAAATTTATTCTGTACACGTGTTTTTAAATTATGAGATTCCCACCCTAACTCATGTACAAGTTGAATTACGAATACACGTGGAAACGAGAGTTTTGACAAGAATTGTTAAGAAATTATTAGCTACCGTTTAATAAATATTATTTGCAAAATAAGATCAGCTACAAATTTTGGATATTATCCCTTAACTTACCCTTCATGAAGAAATCGACTTCCTGCCGCGAGGACATGGAGAACGATAACTTGAATAACTATATTCCCCAAAGAATTTAACAACACGTGCCCAGAGAGTGAAGTTACATTTATGTCCAGAAGCAAACAAGGGGCTATCTCAGCATTTGCTCAAAGAGAGAAGGAAACTGGACGAAAAACCTGATCGAGTGGAGATCATTGACCCAAAATCCGAGGTACAATACGTGTTACAGCTATATGTAGACATTTAGTATTTTACAGTCCAAATGGTAATTAATGCGTTAAATACCATTGTTAAAATCAATGTTCAATTCTTTTTTGATGGTCAGTATATTATCCCAATCTATAGAATCTGTTATTCAGCAGGAAAGAGTTAACTTGGCACTTAAACTTTGGCATCGATTTTAATAGTTTAACGTCATGTGGTAATGCTTTGTAAAATAATATAGATGTATGTTTTTTAAGGTTTGCGAAGCCATAGTTGTAACCGACGTACCACTAGGGCTGCCTTGTAAAGATGCCTTAACGCGTTTTATTGTTAAGCTCTGTGATGAGCGCGATCCACTGAATTTCATTCCAGTCTTGAAATTTGGGATATTCTATTTAAAATTGAAAATCACTTTACTTTATTTTACTATAACACTATACTCTTAGACAGTGTTGATTATTTTAGTTATATGAAATCAAATGAGCGATTTTAAAAACTCAAGGATGCGTGTATCTAGAAGTAAATTATAATTTAAAAGAATGATAGATTAGGTCTTAATTTTACCGTAAATGAGTGAAGGCTTGAATATTTAATCTGAGTTTTTAAAATGGTCGCAAATGCGCAAGAAATGCAAACGATGAAAGAATGGAGCAAAGCTAGGAGGGTGAAGTTACCCAGAACAGATAATGAAATAAATTGAGTGACTTTCACTACTTACCCAAGTAATTATGAGCTGACGTCTCATAAATCAAAGACACCAGACGCGACAGATTGCATCTGTGGAATGTGACCTTGGACAGAGTTTAAACTTTACTAGAAATGCAGTTAAATAATCGGGACGTAGTGAGTTAGAAAGTCACATTTTATATTGATGTTTTTTTAAGTAAAGCAAAGAAAAGAATGATTTATGTATATCGGCATTCACATGAAACGATAGTGTTCATATTTTATAAAGTATTATTTGAACCTGGGATTTGATATATTTAGAAAATTGTGATAGTTCCAAAATGTTCCTTTACAATGTTGTGTCTTCCTCATGGCCGATTTCATTTCAAAGTAATGTATAATGAATTCCTAGCCCCAAATATTATTATCGAGAACACGTAATTATACTGAGATTTATAATTTGAGTTCTTAGGGTTAAAGGCGCAACAATCTTTATGATATTTTTGGCGGCTATGTTAACTGGAACACGAATTTGTACTAAATTATTGACGAAGTTTACATCTTTATTTTCAATAACTTTTATCATAAAATGCATGCATATTAAACATGTAGTGCATTTCTTGCTTTTTCGGTCAATTATGTTAGTTTTAATGTATGCGTGTCAAAAACTATCAATATTTCAGTTTCTATTGCAGACGTTCATGAACCTTTTTTAATGAACGGTCTAGACGTTTTGCTAAAGGCTATGCTCAATTAAAAATAAAATGCGTGGAAAAGTATTAAGAATAGTTATAAGAACATTCTATTTTTGTAATTGCCGTATTCTGTTTTGAGGGAGAGGGGTAATTTTCCTCCACATTTATAGCTTTTAGAGTTCTAAATCTCCGCAGTTTGATGGATATTCAGGACTCGAGGGATGGAAATGTCAGTTTCACCCATTCCTCCTGCTCGATGAAGCCATATGACTACAGAAACCTTATGATACTAGTCCTAGAACCATTATTCGAAATCCTGTCAAATACATCACTTTTGACTTTGTCTGTACTTAAAATAAATCATTAAAGAATAAAATAGGAAGAAAATTTAGAAAAAATTGTTTCTAACTCTTTATATATAAACTATTTGATTTTTTATATTATTTAGGGTGCTGGTTTATAACGATATATTAACAGAACTATGACAAAGTTATTTATCTTTCTTAAATCCATTTCATTTTAGGCTCCAAATGTTGCTCAGAATAGCACTTCTCATTTTTTTATCCGGATATGGTCAATATAAATTCCAGTTCAGAAAAATGTAAGATCACGATTTTGAGACGGTTTCGCTTACACCGTAACTTACAATAACCTTATTTTATCTACCGGTTACATGAAATATGGAAGAGACCTGCCGATATCCTCGTTCGGTAATATTTAACAACAGTCTTTTTCTGCCAGTCGCCACCGCCGCCAGACCCTAGCTCGCGCGGTCGCTGCCACAAGCCAAGTACCGCCATACGGATGTCTGGATGCGCCCCTTAGACACACCTACCCCGGGGCACCAGGGCCGGCGACGGGCCGGGGGAAGGGCGCGCGAGCAAGCAGCGGCTGGCGCTGTCAGATTGATCGCCGCCACCGCCTCCACCGCCCTCATCCCCCCCCCCCGGCCTCGGCCTCTCCCCGTCCCACCCAGCCCCACCGCGCCTCGCCCCTGCCCCCGTCTTCGGAGAAAAGAGAGCGCTTTTCTGGCGGTCAATGGGAGCCGGCGCGAGAGACGGCGGGGCATTTCAGAGAAATCCGGGAGACGAGCACAAAGGGGAGCCTTCAGGCCGTCCACAACGATGCTGCCGACTGCAGCGGCAAATTCGATGACTCCGTTTTCAAATTATTTATTCTCTTATTCCTTACAGGTTGGAGGATGGGAAAAATATTATTTTATTACTATTTTGTTTCTATTACGATTACGCTGCAACAAAAACCTAAGCCTTTTTATTTAACTACCTTAAAGACCCCAATAATATCACTATTATTATTATGATCACTATTACCGTTACTAATATTAGTATTACCATTATTATTATTATTATTATTATTATTATTATTATTATTATTATTATATTTAACTCCCCTAGCGATGTGCTCCATAACAATCACTGGGCTTTTCAACGATCAGTGTCTGCCTTGCCAGCAAACTATGTCGGACACGGACCGTCATGTGACATGAATGACATTTAGTACTTCGCAATACCCACAAGGATCTGGAACTGCCTACTGCATTGCATATACTTGTGCCTCGCAGCAGATTTTTATTAAGATCAAACCTCGTAATTGATTAATTGAGTACTGCAGAGATCAGTGCTTTTGCAGAAATTACTACATAACTACATGTACCGCCACCAACCGCCACAAGTCGTTCTGTTCAATGGCCTATTAGTATTTTCGCTTGGTATGTTGCCTTTGACCTACAGACCCCAACGTTCTACAAGAACTTGCTACGTTTTCTTTTCAGAATTCATCTAATTTTTAACATAAGAACACTTTCTCTATATTTTCTGACATTGCAGCCGAAGTCTATCGCAACAATATCGTAGTTCCGCATAAGATATTCTGTTCATGTCATAGCGGAACACCAACCGATTAGTCATGTCTTTAGTAATTCCAGTTGGGGTTACGTCGGCCTGTGGCCTGATTAGAAATATTATATATATCTAATCAGGCCACAGGCCTGAATATATATATATATATATATATATATATATATATATATATATATATATATATCGAAAAACGGCTGGCGTCTGAAAACGATTTTTTCTATAAGAAAAGAAGATTACCGCGTGCTTTTAACAATATTTAGAGGGTACGCAGGGGCCTCAAAAAGGGCATTTTGGGGTAATTGTTTATTATATCTCGTATATATTTGAATTTATCGTTTTTTATTTTTTTTTAATATAATTTAAAAATTGTTATGTTTTTAAATTATATATTTTCATCAAAATATACGATTTTATCGGTTTTTGTGTTTTACAATAACAAAAATACAATTTGTAGCCTTTTTGGATAAAAATTCTATAGTTCTAGTTTGGTACATAGTAATGTATTAATACTACGTGTGATATTTATTTATTTATTTATTTATTTGCGTCAAAAAAAACAGTTAAAAACTGCGTATGACGTGCTATGGGGAAAAGTGAATTGTGTGCACATTTTCAAAATTCTGCGATCTCTACACCAAGTCATATACTACTTAAAAAAATATGTAAACACCCATGTAATAAAATCTATTTTCAAAGAAAATAAGCAATAAATTTTGGCTCTTATTACTTCCTGCCGCGACAACATGGAAACGATAATTTGAATAAATGTATTTCCCACTGAATTCTAGAAGACGTGCACAGAAATGAAGTTACATTTATGTCCAGAAGCAAAACAAGGGCCATCTCAGCATTTGCTCAATGGATCAGGAAACTGGACGAAAAACCTGATCGAGATGGGGTCATTGACCCGGAAGCTGTAGTACAATAGTTGTTACAGGTTGTTTATACTCATTTATACAGTCCAAATGGTAAATAATGCATTATGTATCATTGTTAAAATTAATGTTCCTTTTCTTGTGATGCTCAGTATAGTCTCTAATTGTATAGAAACAGTTATGCAGCAGAAACGATTTCACTTGGGATTTAAACTTTTCTATTGAATTTAATCGTTTAATGTCATCTGGCAAAGTGTTGTAAAATAATGTACATGTATTGTATGTGAATTTTTTGTAATGAGCTGTTGATACTGTCACCTGATGAATATGATTTCTACGTCGAGTGTTATAGTAATAGACTTCGGCATTTTCTGAAAATATATTCCCCCTTGAGCAAGTCATTTTTACAAAACCACTGATTCGTAAATAAAAAGACACGGTAATGGTAAAATTCCTAGATTAATGAAGAGAGGCTTACATGAATCACGTGGGTGGGATTTGGTTATTATTCGTACAATTCGTTTTTGTAATCTAAAAGTCTGGGAGCTATAAGATGTATTTCCCCAGAATATTATGCCATATCTCAGGCGGGAATGAACATTCGAAGTATACACAACGAGCAGTATGAAGGCTGACTGAATTTGCAAGAATTCTGAACGCGTAGCATAATGAACTTAATTTTGTGTTCAATTCATTTAAATGGACGTTCCATTTAAGGTTTGACTGAATTGAGAGACCTAAAAATTTTGTTGCCTTAACATCAGTCAATGGTACACTGTTCATTTTCAATGGAGCACAGAATTGTTTATTTGAAATAGAAAACTGCATTAAAACCGTTTTCTTTTCGTTTACTATTAATTTGTTATTTCGGAATGTAATGTAATATAATAAAATAGTAAATATAATAGTAATGTAATAAAGACGGATGAACTGAAAAATTAGGGCTTCGCAGCTGAGTTAACTCAGAGCTATCACTGCTGAGGAAGACTTTCTTTTCTAGCTACAGAGCTAAGTTTGAATTCAGCCGCGCTATCAATAGGAGAATTCTAACGGTCATTTCACTAATCGATAGGTCTCCGTGGTTTATCCGATTGGAATAAAGAATGCCGTAGCAGTACTCTCACAAACGGATCACAAACTGCGCACGATTTTCCTTCATCTTCCTTGACCAAATCCTCTCCTTATCTCCCCTTTAACACCCCACATTTGTATGCACTACATTACCACATGTATCTGGAGTCCAGTCAGAACGGAGAGCTTGTTCCGGCTGGAACGGGACACGGGACCCTGTTGGTGAATTCTCCCGGATGACATTTCGGTCGGCACCGGATCCATCTAGCGGGGAAGGAAGAATCGCCAATTTCCGGGATCAGCGTCGTCGTGATTCTGGTTCGAGTGGTGCATTGAATCAGGGCGGCAAAAACAAAATAGGAAACTTATTTAAATCATTGAAAGAAACTAAACAAAATTTGTAATACATGTCAAAGAGAAATACAGTTTTAGCCCTGTGTGTTATTAAAATACGTAGTAGTATAACCATAGATACCTCTGATATCAAAAGTTTCACATTTCACCGGGCACATGAAAACTTGCGGAAACTGTTTTGTGCCGCTCTATTTATTTCATTAATTGCATATTATTTATAGTATATGAAAATGAGTGATGCGAGGAAATGATTGAGTGGAGCAGAGTAATGCAAACGAGCAAGCGAAAAGTTCTAAAATATGAAGAAGTATTAAATAAATTCCGAAAACGTGATTTTTTTAATCTAACAAAGAAGTCTGCTTCTTATCAGAAAAAAAGGTTTGCTAATTTTTGAAGTCGTACATATTTTGAAAGCAAAAACTCGAAATATTGCAATGATTTATTTCCTATTTTCGTCGTACCTTATAAATGGTACCTATTTATTTACATGTAATGCACAATATTAGTGCTTTTTAACTTAATATAGACATTTAATTTTAGAATGATTTTTCCGAAGTAATTCAAGCGATTTATCTTTAGCTTCAGAAATCTCCCAAGCAGGTTTCTAAATATCTAAAAACTGAAGATTTATTTAAAATTAAAATTGTCATTTAAATAAAGGTAGTAAATTCGGGGTAGCAGAGGCATCAACCACAAACAGTATATACAATATGAATTTTAATATACAGAAAATTCAGACATACACGTGTTTCGGAACTTTATCCCATCATCAGTGGCTTTACAATATTGAAATTGAACGAAAACATTAGCATATGAATAACTAAGACATACAGAAGAATAGACATACAGAAGAAGAACACTTCGTAATTTAAATAAAGATTAATGAAAATGAAATAAGCTGCGACTTTAAATTATAATTTAGCGTATATCTTAATAGTTGTTCACATAATAAATATAATATCGATTATGCTTTATCATTGCATTATATTATTATTCCACCCAACTAATAAAAACAGAACCTAATAAAAATTGTTCATTCAATTAGGTTTTTATTCCAATAATAATAATAACAATAATAATAATTTGTTTCACGTCCACAAAAATATCGTTCAATTTACTCTTAAATCCATTTGTACTACTCGATTGACAAGTCGTATTCAAGCTATCATTGCGATTTGGGTTATGCGAAGTTTGTCAACGCTTATTAGAAAACCGCGATTATCAAAATTATGATATGTCAAATAGATATATCATATATGTTATCATATAGAGATATGAAGCTGAATGATTGTAAGAGAAGTTGCAAAATTTTCAATTTATTTGTTCTCTTATTATTTGATATGAAATCTTGTCGTCAGTGAACATCGTTTCGAAATGTTAAAACGTCCTCATTTATCTATCTCACCATGTAGCGAAAATTTATCTTTTCTCAAAACTAACATTCAGACACATGGCAATAATTTTGTTGAAATGCTACGCACTGCAACTGGGCTTGCTATTTCGTGCGATGTATATGCGGATTTCCCCCCACCTACACGCAGGCGAAAAAAAGGAATAATGGCTTATGAACATGATGAGAGTACAAATGATTCAAAATAAAATTTTCGCATACATTTTTTTAATACTTTCTTTGACACTACAGTTTCATGTTTCAAGAGAGATTTTAATTGTTTAAACAGCAAAGTGATGCGTTTAATTTTTATAAGACTTCAACAAACTAGTAGAAATGAGCAAATGAGATATTTTTAAAAAAATGAATGAATCTAGTATTAAGCTGGCCAATGAAACTGATACAGATTGTTCAAAAGATATAAAAGCAATAGAACTTGCAGATGAATTAATTATAATCAGAAATTTTTCCAATCAAAATCCTCATCAATTGAAGTATTATAATTGATATAGCAAAATAAACAAACCGGATCATTCCCTAATATCACCGTGATATTATACATTTTATTAAATTTGCCAGCTACAGAAGACACCGGAGAAAAATAATTGTCAAAATTTAAAAATTATTAGAAAACTTCCTACGATCAACCGATCAGAAATATTAACAGATCTGCCAATGACATAAATTGAAAGCGAAATCTGCAACAATATTGATTTAGAGAGTACCATAGAAAACTTGCAAGTTTGAAAGTTCGAAGAGTGCTGTAGGTAGTTAAATTTTATATTATTGTATTTTTCATACTTATGTTAATTTTATATTATTGTTTATTTAATATTGTACATATATTATTTATTTCTTAATAAATCAATCTATACTAATACTTCAATAAATTATATTCTAAACAATTAAACTTTTCTACTATTAAAAGTATGTAATTATAGTGTTCCTTTTGAAAGCGGCAAAATGTAACTTGCTTCACGACGGCAAATTTGTGAGTGACTGACCTGTCTAGAATAAAAAAATTCACTACACTATCGGGACTAATTACCATACGAAGTGGCGTGTCTGGAAACATCAATCAATCATTCAATAATTAGGATTCGCTTGACACTCTCTGTAAAAGGCTAAAATTGAAATACGAGAAGTTAGCACCTTCTAACTGAAACCACTTTACTCTGAATGATTTGTTTTGATTTGATTTTTTCGTGTTTCCGGGCGCGTCAACTGCTTTGGTCATTAGTCCTGTTAGTGTAGTGCATGTTTTTTCGCGGGAGATGGCGGTGATCTTCCCCCACTGGATGGCGAGATCCGGCGCCCACCTACCGTCGGCTAGTGGGGTTTCCCCCTAACCAGGACTCTCCCACCAGCGGGGCACCGCCCCAGCCGGGACAAGCTCTAAGCTCCCGACCGATCTCCCGGAATATGTGGTAGTGTAATGCATGTTAGTGTAAGTGTGTGTGTGTGTGTGTGTGTGTGTAAGGGGAGACGATAGAACAAGGAAGAGGAAGAACAGATCGCGTGGTCCGTGGCCCGTTTGGCAGGGTACTGCTCCAGCATTCGCCTGGTGTTGATCGGAGAAAGCAGGGAAAACTACCGATCAGAGCAGCCGGCCGCTAGAATTCTCCTCCAGACAGCGACTGAATTCGACCTAGCTGAAAACCTAGTGTCGAAAATCCTGCCGTCGTCAGGGCTTGAACTTAGGACCTCCCGGTCAGAGGCGCTGAAATGACATCAGTTGATGCACTGAGCTACCGCTCCCGGTGTTTACTCTGAACTAACCACCTCTGAACCTTAAGTAAATGAAGTGGAAGAGCTTTCATCAATTACTGAGGTATATTTCACCATGAAATCATGATTTCTAATAACATATTACTCCCAAAGTCTTGCCCCATTCAAGGAAAAAATATAATGGGTCGTAAAACGAAAATCAATGGCACAACGGTTGCTAGTTGCTGGATGTTAGTTTGTTACTGGAGGCGGTACCCATAACGATAATTTTTATTCAGCAAGTATGAAGACGATAAATGCAAAATAAGTGCAAATGTCACAATTTAATATCTCTTCATTATTTACCAATTATCATGAGTTTCCGATTTTGTTTCATGGCGAACTGGTCATCCTAGGACTCGCGAACGCGCTACTTGTACCCACCGAGGCCCTGTCATATTCTCGCGGGGGGAAATGCACGTGACCTTTATCTGAGGTGGGGGGGTATCAGCACTTTTGTGCCGAATCCATATTTACACTCCAGAGCTGTTAGACCTGGGGGATGAAGAATGAGATGATGCAGGGTGAATGGACAATCACAAACGTACAAACACAACCATGCCCGAGACGGGACTCGAACCTGCGATCCTTCCGTTCGAGATCTCCATGGTACCTAAGCGATCTAGGCTATCCTAATCGACTTTCTGATATTATTATTTAAACTTTGGTTTTATATTGAGAATAACATAAAATATCGAACTTACAAAAATTGAGTACTATTCGGTTTAAGAGACTGGAATAATGGCATAATCGGATACCTGCCAATTTAACCCCTATAATGAGGTTGATTAATTATTTCGTGCTTCCGGGCGAATCAACTGCTATGGTCATTACTCCAGCTAGTTTTTATTATGGGATTTGTGGTGATGGTCCCCCGCTGGATGGCCAGATTCGGCGCCGATCTATACATCGACTTGCGGGGTTTTCCTCAACGAGACACTACCGGGAGAGGTGATTAAGTGCATCAACTGATGTCACTGCAGTGCCTCTTAACGGGAGGTCCCAAGTTCTAGTCCCGATGGCGGCAGGATTTTCGACACTAGCTTGTCAGCTAGGTCGAATTCAGTCGCTGTCTGCAGGAGAACTCTAGAGGCCGGATGCTCTGATCGGTAATTTTCCGTGGTTTCTCCGATCAACACCAGGCGAATGCTGGAGCAGTACCCTAAAAACGGGCCACGGGTCGCGCACGACCTTTCTTTCCTCTTCCTTGTCCTATCCTCACCCCTTACACACACACTTACACTAACATGAGCTACACTACCACACATGCCGGGAGTCCGTGCGGGGGCTTAGAGCTTGTCCAGGCTGGGGCGGTGTTCCGCTCGTGGGAGATACCTGGTTAGGGAGAACATCGCTAGTCGGCGGTATGTCGGCGCCAGATCTCGCCACCCAGCGGGGGAAAATCAGCGCCATCTCCCGATGAAAACATGAACTACACTTACGGGACTAATTACCTCATTAGTTAACGCGCCCGTAATCACTAACAATCAATCAATCAACGAGATTTCTCTCACCAACAGAGCCCCACCCCAGCTGGGAAAAGCTCTAAGCTCCCAAATGGTCACCCAAAGTGGGGTAGTGTAGTGCATGTAAGTGTAAGTGAAAGTTAACGGTGAGGATAGTGGAAGGAAGATGAAGGAAAGATCGCGCGCGGTTCGTTTATCCATTTTTTCGTTACCAGTGCTCGACAATAAGATATTTTAGTCGAATCGGTGCACGATTACAATACTTTGTCTTCTAATGAAGTAAGGCGGTAGAGGAAAATCAAATCTGTAGTTCGTTTACCAATTCAAATAAGTTTTCATAATCGGACGCAAAATTTTCTTGTTTTGAAATGTTCCTAAACTTGCGTTATTGGTACTTTTATTCATTATTCAACTATTTACAGCTAGGGCTGGGGAAGTGATAAGATTTTAAGAAAACGTGAGCAGGTTGTACTTCTCCCACGTAGGTCACATTCAATTTTTTTCTGTTTTTGACGAAAATAAAACAAAGTAAATAAACAGAGGTTGTCTGGTATCGTTGTCTGAAGTCGAAGTTCTGGGCAGAACTTCGTTTTCCGCCCAGCAGCTACAAGCTCTGACGATAATCGCTACGACTAAAACATACGACTTAGTAATAGCCAATTAACATTCTACCACTGAAGCTGGCATAAAAACACACTATGCTTATGGGATTAATGACCTTAGCCGTTGACATGTCCGGAAATACTAATCAATCAAATCACCATACTCTAATGGCGGGTGACCAGTGGATAACTTAGAGCCTATCTCGGCTGCGACCCAGCTGGGAAGATACTTCGATGGGAAAACCCCTTTCAAATCGATGCTCCTTCATTATTGTTGCCAGCAAAATCGTTGCTTTGCGCAGATGTAAACAAATGCATTGTTGCATACTTCCGGAAAATCTAGTAACAAGTTTTACTTTCATTCACAAAAGCCTAATTACACTATAGAAATGAATAAAAATATAATTTGTTAAAAAAAGTGTTTTTCAGAAACGTTTAATACAATTTGGTGAGTTGGTTGGTTGGTTTTTCTCCGTTTTTGAGACTTTTGAGAAAAATCATAAGAATGTTTTAAGTGGTAGGAAAGGAAGCAGTAGGTAGTGTTACGAAATTTCTTATAGTTTGTAACGTTTCTCTTGTTTTGAATGACGCGTATACAAAATGAAAATCAGAAGTAAAGTGTCAATTTGTATAAAAAATTTTATTCAAAAAAAAATTCGGAACATTTCAGTGACAACCTCAGCGAAATTGGTTAAGTCGTTCAGAATATTCGCCCGGATGGACAGATATAAATCATAAAGTCAGTTAAATAGGGTTATATCATGTAATTATCATGTAACTTATTTTAATCATTAACATTTCTTTCGCACTTACGAGGAATTTATGTTGAAAATTTATTTCTTCCACGATCGGCAGTGTAAAATAATCTACTGTCACATTGAAAATATCTACGTTATCGCAGCGATCTCTGCATGACATTGTAAGAATAACGATATTGAAGAGAGAATAGCATATCTCCTTTTCTGTTTACAAACAGATTCAAGCTTTGTGATAGAGCTTTATGAACAGGCCATTAACCGTGCCAATCAATTCGACCACGTTCTTTCCACTTCCCTTCTGCGCGTTGGGAGTGTAGGGCTGGGGGAGCACCCATCCCTTCTACCAGGGATGTCAGAGTACGTGCGTGTTTGGTCTCGCAATGCGCTAAGTGGAACATGCCGTGCACTCTACCACCGGAAGGGATTTGCACAGCCAGGGGTGTACAATTGCAGCTCGATCTTCTCTCAGTTCCGCTAGTCGGCCGACACGGAATGATTTATTTAACGCAAATTCTCTTTACCTCTGGTCATGCAAAAATGTGACTTCAAGGCAGATGCAACAGATCAGTGTTCTCAGACGTGCAGTTATAGTATTATAACACGAATTTGTGAAATCTAGACACCGGCTACTACCATGAATGTGGTAATAGCTGGTGTCTAATTATTATTAACACCAGAAAAAAAATGCCGTTGAGAAGAAAAACTGTAGGCATTCTATGACAGTAGCAATTAAGTAGAGCCGATGGGGGTTCAGGTTACAAATATTTCATGTTCGTTTTCATAACATTACACAGGATTTTTTAATGTAATCTTTGAAACACCGAATTTTATTTCCCTACGTTTACCCTTAGTTGATTTGTTTCAAATATGAAGTAAACCCAAAATGGAGGAGGGCATAACTGTCAGCTTGCGGTTTGCCTTCTGCGTAGGTTTCAACCTGTGGATCTTTTGTATTTCTATTATTGTATCATGTCTAAACAGTTGTAGAATTGCAAGTTGCACAAATGATCGCGGAAACTCTTAATTATACGAATTTACTTGTGTAGTGGGACGGGAGTAAGTTATAATTAATAATCTTGCACATGGAGCAAGATTGTAATAGGAAACTATGAAGGCCATTATCCAATCGACTCCGGTTATAGTGAACTCTCGGTTATCGTGAACTTCAGTCACTGGTTCCGTTTCACTTACAATACAAATAAACATAAGAAGATTCGCTTATAATGAACCTGAACCTCGGTTATAGTGAACGTAGGAAATAAGTCCTGGAAATTAATTTGAATCTCGTATGTTATTAAGTAAGTAAAAGGGTCTTTGGAGAGTGGGACGATGTTCCAACAATGCAAAATACATTAAAAGATGTTAAGACTGCATTACGATACTTAGAGTCAGAAGACAAGGCAGAATAAAATATGGAGGGAGCACGAACTCTGGAGAAGAATCTAAAGAAATTGCTAACTAAAAATGTAGGAAATAAACAATTGTAAATAATTGCTTTTTTAAGGACAAATAAAGATATTGAAATTTTCAGTTCATTTTGATAATGAATTTTGCTGTCTCTCTAAATCAATAAAATCACTGTGGAGAAATTCTATTTAATATTGTCATCATCGGATATAGTGAACCTCGGATATAGTGAACCAAATAAGATAGTCCCCCCGAAGTTCACTGTAACCGGAGTCGACTGCATTAGGAACATTTTCTCTCGAGCCAAGAAAGATGAAACTTTTCAGAGCCGCTAATTTAAATTACACGGGCACACAAAAATATGTTGTCAGAACCAAAGACTTGACACATGTTTCTCTATCATTGAGGACGCGCTGTATCCGAATCTGAAGCCAGAATTGCACCACCACCCTCGTTTGTTTTATTTCTAAATTCATTATGTGCCTGTTATTTTACTACGTTCACACGAAATCATTCTCAATAAAACTTGTACTTCACTTTTAGAAATATTAAGAGGAATATAACAAAAAAATGTTAAAAAATAGTAAGTTATTAAAAAATAAAAAGTAAATAATATTTTTTGAAAGGCGTGCAAACTATCCAGTGGGTGCTAGACACTCTAATCCATATTCCTGGCAAGTTGTAACATATTGGCTACAGTATTTATAAAGAAAATGCTCCTTAAACAAAAGTTATTTTAACATGGGAAAGTTACCCCCTCCGACTCCACTTCTGAAAACTGCAAGCAGAGATGACACATCGTGATTATTTGGACGTACCTCATTCCCCTTGCTTTATGCTTTCATGTGCGTCGGAGGGGACTGAAAAACCAGACGCGTAATTGACAAATATAGTCTCTGCATCCAGAAACGCGTGTAGTCGCAAGAAGTCAGATGCTTTTAACGTTTTATCTATCTACTGGTTATTTTATAACCACAACAGGAGTTCGTGGAAAACAACCACGAACGAGCAAACTCCGGTTTTACGCTCGTACACCCTTCAGCATCTAAACTGTGGTAGAGGCACCTAATGAAGTATTCCTTTTTATGTCATGCTCGGACTCCTTCTGCCAAGTCAGTCATTAATCCAGCTGCAATTTTGCGGATCTACGAGAGTAACATGACAATGTTTATTTACGAGTATTAATTTTTCATCTGCGTAAAGCACAGTTTTACACACAGAAGTGCAAATGATCAAAAATCATTATTCAGAATGCACACAATAAGAAACGATGCATTATAATATAAATTAACAAGTCGTGTTGCAATTGAACATACTTTTTGCATTATTCGTAACGGGCAGGCAATATTATAATAATACTTCAATCTACAAAAGAGTCTCCAAACAGCAAACAAATGTTCCACGAACTCAATTTATTAGGTTCCAAACACCATACACATAATCACCACACCAGACCCACTCGCAAAAACTTCCGTCCCGACCCTTTAAAAAATAATTTAAACAAATGCATTTGCAGTTGTAAAAAATTCAGAGATTTCATTTACATTACTTCAAAATAGTTTTAAAGCAGGTATTCGCAAAATTTTTCGTTCATCGACCCTTTTTAAAGGAATGGTGGACTCCATCCACCTCCATTACGTTACTCTATATAATATATTATTCATAATCGTAGACAAAGAATTGCTCATACCTGTCTGAAAGACAATGTCGTACACCAATATTTTCGCAAATATCTATAGGATCAATAAACAAAGGCATTTTCGCTTCTGAGTAGCCGAAACTTCGGCAATGATTACAAAATATTGAGCTTTCTTAAATGGCTAACTAACATTTTTCCGAGGTGTATTTCAGGGAGTATTTTCTTCCGCGAAAGAATATCGTTATAAATACGTTAAAATAATGTTGAGTTTTGTAAATGTCGTAAGCAATTGCGTACTTAGGGTCCTTTTTAAGGATCTCTTACTTCGAGCAAACCGGTTGCATCAGATTAGCTACGCCCCTGATCCTAATGATGAACGACGAATACGAAAGAAGAGACATGGATTTGTATTTTATTATTATATATATTATTATGAAACGGACAATTTACAATTTCTAGCAAAGTTACAATTTTTCTTCCTTTTTGTCAACATAGGAAAGAAAGCGAAACCAGGCGACGCATTCCCTGCTCTCAGCGCCATTTCGTTGACGCCTACACCTCGCGTCCTCCTCCCCTATGTTGTTCGTGGACATACCGCGCCCTCCCCTTCCCCCCCTCGCCACAGCCGCTCCACGCCTCCGCCACTGCCCCTGCGGCAGCTTCTGCGAGCTCTCACTGCCCCAGCGGGCGAGGAGCCGCAAACACGTGTGTGCGCTGCGTCCCAAGAGGTCGAGACAGAGCACCTCCCAGCCCCGCACCACCCTCCCGCCCCGGCGCACCTCCCACGCTTCGCCTCGCCTTGTCCCGCCCCACCCCCCTCGCTCCGTCTCGTCTTATCTCGCCTAGCCTCGCTTCGTCTCGTCTCACCCGCTCCCCCCGCCCCCCTGCCCCGCCCACTCCGCCCTCGCCCGACTTCCACTTGCCCCGCCTCCCAACTCCGGCCCGCCCACCGTCTTCGGAATTTCTGAGCCCAGGAGACCTTATTGGGGGAGAATAGACGTGCGTTATTGGTTCGTAGATTAGGAACGCGCGGGTGCGAAGAAGCGAGAAAGTTTGTCGGTTATTGGGCGGTGCATTAGGTGAGCGTGGCTTTTGAAAAGAGAAATCCCTGAGTTTCTTTTTGTATCGCAGTGCCCGGCAAATACCTCTGTCTTCTAAAGAAAACTAAGGGTTGTACAAACACTTGCTGTCTTGAGTCCCACGTCTCTTGTGGGTCAACGTTGAGAAAGCCAATTACTATTTTTGTGGGAATTTAGTTTACCATAATATTGCAATTAATCTAATATGCTTAGAATGATCATATTATGATTGGTAAACGTAAATACAGTACTACAGTAATAAATAAATACAGTGGCGGCTTGTAGTGCAGTGCCAGTGTACCACGGCAGCGCCTACAAGAAGGAAGGAAACTAAATTTTTCACTACAAATGTGAAATTTCACTACAAAAGGAATTATCGTTCCTTCAAAATATTTTTCTTTATAGTAATTCATTTGAGCGACCACTTAGTCATTCGATGCTTTATCAATACTCCCGTCGAACGCATAGGGCACTGTACTATATGTCGACCTTCTCGTAAAACGCTGAACCACCTACGGACTGGAACCGTGTCTGCCCATTTATCGCTGTATAAAGAACGCTGTTTTGGTTTACTTGTTTTTCTTATGGATGAGACCGTGAGAAAATAGAACTGGCACAGTAGTTCATGTTCTGCCTGAAAGACTGCACTAATGGCACTCTCTTCATCGAGCCGACCGTCTCTCCATCAGGATGACCCCGATGCCCTCGTTTTCGTACGTCTTTCCTTGTGTTTCGCACATGGAGCGGGGGCGTACACCGTGGGCGTAAGGCTTCCCTCTTCTTACCGTATGTTTATTCAGCAAAATCCGGAAGCTGTGACCTCTTGAGATTACTGTGGGCGCCCAGGCTTTCAGACAGAGTATCTTTATTTCTTTTCTTCTTCTCTTCTTCTTCTTCTTCTTCTTCTTCTTCTTCTTCTTCTTCTTATTATTATTATTATTATTATTATTATTATTATTATTATTATTATTATTATCATTAATATTACTTTTAGTTTGTTTTCAGTTTAATCTCCATTTTATCTTAATAAAAACGGTCTCTGTAAAATTAAATTTTGTTGTCCACGAATTTTATTTTAGAGATTACTGAACCAGTTTCAAAACATGGCTTTGATGTTTAAAAACAGATGGTTTTTGATTGATGCTTTATTAATATAGATGTTTTAATTTTGTCGATAGCTTTTAACATCGATGTTTTGTTATCGATGTCGCATCACTATCACCGCCAACAGTACTCCGTACCGCCTGTCACTAATTGAATTTGTCATTACAGAGAATTTTATTTATTTCATCAGCAACTTTCGTTGACTTAGCTACCATCATCAGATCTACTGCTTGGAAATTTGTTTTCTAGCTTGCACAATGTAGACTTCACAAAAGACGTCGGTGGGGTCAAATATTGCAAAATAATTATCACCAATAAACAAATATTCTAAATCCAATAGTACAATACGTTTTACGTATAGACCTGCTCTTTAATTTCACAACAATACGCTAAGATTTCGACATGAAAGTCGTTATTACATCTATTCCCAAATTTTATCTTGAATTCGATTTTAGTAAAATTAGTTAATGTTAGTCAATTAAAGAAGGATATGACAACTGAGGTAACGATTGCAATGAAGGATAATTCCATTTTTTTTTGATTTATTACTTCTCGTTCGACAATTATGTCTTTCGAGGATTTTGAGAATACAAAATATTACATGGCTTCTTAGGATATGACCATCCTTAAGTCGCGGTTGGTTTCTGAACTTTATTGAAGATTTAATTTTTAGATTTTTGTTGTGTGATTAAAGATGGTATGATGGTGGAAAGGTACGAGGGGAAAGCCAAATTAAGGAGGTCTAAGTTTATCTTTCGGGAATCTTGATATGATTCGCGGACTGCTATAGTTTCTTCCTAGGTTAAAGCTTGCAGTGCAGGGAGCATTTGGTAGGCGGTTGAAGATATTGCTGGCAAGATTTTTTATTGTCTCCTCAAATTCTGGTATGTTTAGTTCCCGTCGGATTTGTCGGTTGGGGATGAACCATGGCGCATTGAGAGTTATTCTCAAGTATTTATTTTGAAGTATTTTAAGTTTTTTGATGGTGCTTGGTGCAGCACCACCCCATACTGGGCATGCGTATGCCATGGTTGGTAAAATAACTGATTTAAAGATTAAAAGTCTGCATTCTAACCTCAGGGGTGAACGGCGATTTATAATATGTGATAAATGGGAAATTTTAATTTTTGTTTTGTCAATGACTGCATTGACATGGGGTTTCCAAGTGAGTCTTTTATCGAAGAGTACCCCGAGGTATTTTATGGGGGAGGTTGACCATGGGATTTTTGTTCCTTGGATTATAATTTCTGGAGGATTTTTGGGGTGGCGGAGAGTAAATATTTTGCAGAGACTCTTATGTGGATTAATTCTAACTCTCCAATTCTGAGTCCATTCTACATAGTTATTCACGCTCTCTTGTAGGTGATCCTTTGCTACTAGAATATCGGGGTTTGTAGCGTAAATTGCTACATCGTCTGCGTATAATGCTAAATTGGCGTCACCTTCAGATGGAATGTCGTGGCAGAAAATATTAAATAACGTGGGAGAGAGAGCTGATCCTTGAGGAACGCCTGCGTTGATTTGAAATGTTCTTGAAGTTACATTGTTTATTCGAACTATAAATTCTCTGTTGGAGATGAAACTTGTTAAAATTTTTATTAAATAATCCGGAATACCCAGGTCGTGCAATTTATACTCGAGACCTCTATGCCAAACTTTGTCGTAGGCATGACTCATGTCTAAGAAAGCTGATGTTGTGTGCTCTTTTCGGTGGAAACCGTGAGCTATGTCTTCCGTTAATCTTAATAATTGGTGCGAGGTTGAATGATTTTGTTTAAAACCGAATTGGAAAGGCGGAATTGCATTTGAGATTGTTAGGAAATTATTGAGCCTCTCCAGAATCAGCTTCTCAAATAAAGGATAATTCCACTAAAGAGCCAGAAAGTGAGCGTAAAAATGAGACAGTTTATTACTTTTTGAAGGGTTGCAGTAAAGAAACAAAGTATGAAAATATAGTAGTGAAACAGCAATCTTATCTCTTTCTATCACATAGTGGACTCCCAAGTTCATCAAAGATGGGCAGGAAATCAACGGAAGTGTACAATATGGCATGATAGGCACAAGCAGTAATATGTGCCTATTATTATTACAATCTATACTGATAATATTATACAGCCGATAATAATGGAAAATGGGTATAATTTGCCAATGAAAATTACCTCAAAAGCAATTCAATGTTCTGCAAGTATTACACTGAAAAAGTACCTCTCTTTATGCAAAAACAGCATCAGCTTTTGCTGTTTTGTTTGACCTAAGCTACAGACATTTCACGCCACAAAGCACGTTACAATTAAAATCTCAATACCAACAGAGGATACAGAATGCGAATATTGCATTCCTGTTTCAATTACAGAGTGTATTTGGTTTTCTATCACATGGAAATACACGTGCCGGAGGCTGAAGCGGTTCTCATTTTAATGAAAGTTGCAAGACTCCATAAAACGCCGACAATGCGCTGACTAGTTCGACTATATTCCTTTGATATTCGTCATGCGTATTTTAAGTAATATGCTTCTAACTTCAGAATAACATAAGAGGTTTATTAAGTTGGCTCTTTTTATAAACTTCGAAATTTATGCACATCTACATTGCTGTGCAATTAAAGGTATTTTGTTTCTTAATTCATTTTTATCGTCAAGTAACCGTAAAATCTGAATGCCACGTTTTCGAGAAAAGTAAACTCGGTGTACAAATTCTTGAGCCGCATAATCCTCTCTCTTCTCTTTTACTATACATAGATGAATTAAGAATAATGCTAAGAATAGACGTGGTTGGCAACATTTTAAAACTAAAATTTAAATTCGCTCCTGAATAACAGACAACAGAGTTGGATCCGCAAAAGAACTACAACTTTGATTTCATATTATTTCTAAGAAAATAACTCCCAGTCTCTAATCCTATCGCAAAAGGAAACTAGTAGGGTAATACCAACCCATACTTTCTCACATTATTTGTAAGTTTTGGAATTTTCGAAAATTCATATAGTTCAACGAAGACAAGACCTGCGCCATTTCAAGCTCCTTGGCTCTATATAAGATTAAAAATAATAAAAAAATGTGAAGACCTTTTTGATAAAATTTTCAAGATGTTAAGCCTGAATGTAAAGAGCCCCCAGAAATCAGAAAATCCGTTTCAAATTCGCAGGGCCTTTAGTTGGGCCAGATCGATCGAGGAATAACAATTTTGAAGAAAATGGTTTAGGCGCTAGGCGCTAGCGCAGAACACAGAGCGGCGTGCGAACAGACATTTCGTGTCAACCAATTTCTGTATCAGAAAAAATTCTAACTATACTTGTTAGAGGAAGTAATTTACAACAAATGGGAACAAGATTTACTACGTTTTCAATATCAGGGGTCTTCTGCTGAAAAATCGTCACTTTTTGCTGCAGCATTACAATACTTTTTCTTCACTACGTAAGTATATAAGGAGCGAGAGAGACAAATGTGTGCTCAACAAAATTACGCGCCCTGAAGCAACATTTCCAATCCAGAAGCAAAACAAACGTTTGCTCCATTGATTCAGGGAAACTGGACACAAGAATGATATTTGAGACGTGTCTCTAGAAGCAAATGTCTGTACCCAACTTCAGGAAATTATCATCACAAGCTCGTGAACTTTTCCGATCTATAACATGTCTCTCCATATGGGTCGTAGGCATTCATGGGTTCTAAAATAACGTGATTTGGCTTAAAATTGATCCTGTCCAATTTCTGAAAAAAAATATATTCCCATTGAATATGACTGGCCCAGATAGTGGGAACGTTTACAATGGAGGTTCTAAATTAGGAGAAAATACTACTATATTAAGATTATTTTGGATACGTCATGCATTGATAAGACTTTTCCGATCAACTTCAGGATGACACAGAAATGCATCAATATCAGGCCACCGAGCAGACTTACTCTCCCCTCGTGGACCAACTTCCTGTTCTGGAACCTAACACGGTACTGATCACAGATCTGCATTGAAATTTTGTAAACCACTAATAAGTTGAAAACATTTTGTATGGCTATTTAAGAGACGTGCTGTAGCGAAAATACATCTCACTATCTACTTCACTTTAATTCTCTAAACCTATTCAGTTGCAGACTAAAAGATCATGGGAACAATAATGGACGATCTGGGCTTAGGAAAATTCCTGAATCCCAATCACGATTTGAATCACGGAGCCCAGTCGGCTGCTACTTCCCTTCCCATGCGTGCAGCAGACGATTCCAACATAAACTTTACGCCGGTAGAGCGCTGTAACGCACGCGAAGAATTCTAATAAACGATTACAGCCACTCACAAATACCATTTTCATGAAATTTCGCACGTTTATGACAAGTGTTAAAACGCTTTAGAGCCGGTCGCATCGGTTTTTAGACAACAATCCGGGCGCGCTTTGCTATTCGGAATGAAGATGACTGTGTAAGCTGCGCATCGTAAAACACGACTTCGTTTACATAATTTCGTGTCCCGCGGGCTGTGAAGCACGCACTTCCTCCGTCGGTCGATAGCCGGAGTGCGTTGCGCTGACAGGTGGGTGCGCCGGCCGTGCGTCGGCCGTGTCCGCTCGCCCCCGAGGCCAGCACCCCGCACCCCTAATACCCACCCGCGTATTCACCGCCCTTCGCAACGCCTACCCCACGCACTGTGTGACCAATCCTTTGCATTCCCGCCCCCTCACACTCCCCGTCCATTTGCGCTCCTCGTCCGCTCCCCGTCCATTGCGCTCCTCGAGTACGCCTCCCCTCCACTCCCCGCCCCTCACACTCCCCGCCCCTCACACTCCCCGCCCCTCACACTCCCGCTCCATCCCACTCCCGCCCCCTCACACTCCCCGCCCCCTCACACTCTCCGCCCCCTCACACTCCCCGCCGCATATTTCTTGCCCTGCATCTTTTATGTCTCTACAATCCCCGCCCCATCACACTGCAACCCCGTACTCCGCGTCCCCATATACCGCACCACCGTAATCCCCATCGCAGCCACCCTCCTACTCTCAAGCACTCCCCACACTCTCGCGCGCTCCCCATACCCTCCATGCACCCGCGCGGAGGGATAATTTTCAATGCGACCCGCGCTGACACGGAACGGGAAAGGCCCAAACTGCTATCATCCGACAGCGCCAACCAGACCCGCGCAACATACGGTTCGCACGTCGTGCGCGCTGTCGCTGCGCATGGCCTAGCCGTGCATTCGGGAACAGCGCGTTTTCACGCTCCGTCCAGGTGGAGGAAGGGCACTGTGAGGGCGCGCAAGAGGAGAGGAAAGCATATCCGCGTAATGAATACAGTCTCGTGAGTAGAGATGGCGCCTCCTTCATAATTAATTCTGCGAAAATGAAGTAAACATTTTAAAACAAACGTTGCTATTTCTTGATGACAGAACATTGGTGGGAAAATAAATAGTAGAAAATGGAAAGTTTTTGTCAACGTTTTGGTGCATACTTCAATTTCATCTGGGTCATACTACAGAATAGTGTGATATAATATATTAAGCTGAAACCAAGCAAAATTTAAATACTACAAGTTTTCACAAAACACAAAATAATATGTTTTTAAACGTTTTTATTTTCAAAGAATTTAATAAAAGTATTGTGATAAATACAACAGTTGACAATGAACAGTTGGTTGTTATTTGTTTGGGGGGAGGCAGAGGACGAGGAAGGTGGCATTTAAGGAAGTGGAATGTAATGAGGTAGTAATAGTGCAAGTTAATGGAAATGAAAGAGTCGATCATCACAGTGAAACTACTTTTTCTAGGTTTAGTTTTCAAAGATCTCACATCATATGAATTCTGATTGACAGTATAAATGCATGTCTGATGCACAATACAGTTATAATTACCAAGATTGTTGCCATATTTTAGAGGCAGAATATATTTTCAAGCTTCTAGAATAATTCAACCGGGTGTAAATTTTATTAATTATTTTAAAGAAAAGTTTTTTTTCGATTTATTGATAAGTCTATTTTCATTTTCACCAGTACTGTTTTTCCTTTCACTGACTGGGTTAATTTCCAATGAAAAAAATTATTTTCCACTTAAAACATACAAATATTGTTAACAAAACCAAATAACAGTGCATGTCACACTAGCAACGTATTCAACATTCATCTATAAATATTACTAAATTAAAAATTCAACTTGTTAACCAGCGTCTGATTAAAATTATCTAGGTTCCTTTGAAATAAAAAAAATGTACTCTATTTAAAATTTACGAATAAATCACAAAAAACACGTAAAATTGAATCTCACACTAATGGAGTATTGAACGAGAGAGAGAGAGAGAGAGAGAGAGAGAGAGAGAGAGAGAGAGAGAGAGAGAGAGAGAGAGAGAGAGAGAGAGAAGAACTGCGAATTCATCTTAATTGATATAATATTGTATCGCCAATAAATACTTACTTCTTTAATATATGTTTAATTTCACGAAAAAGTTATAAACCAAACCTATTAGCACGCGGTGTACAGTTCGTGAAAACTTCCATGACATTGAATCTGGCTACCTCCCAAACGTTCATATTTTTTCTACTTCGGAGAACTTCGCCAAGCCAAAGGTTCGACAGCCCAATACCCGAGACAAATTACCAGTCTTCGGCACATATTCGGAGCACATGCCAATGTCAATCTTTTTACTACAGGTGCGTGCTGTGTGCTATCTCTGCGGTTCACCATCTTTTTAGTGCAAGAGTAACTTTTCTTAAATTAAGACCGGCCATTATATTTAAACATTTCTAGTTTAAAACAGAATATGAAACAATTTCAGAGGAGTGAGCTTGTAAAATGAATTTGCAGCAATCTTTCTTTCGATTCCACCGTATATAATGAAATAAAGGCTCTTTATGAGTTATGTTGAATTTTAGGTACTATGTCGGTATGGTCTTACGCCTTTCGTTGATTTTCGCGAAGTCACTCTCTCCCGGCTGAGCCTTTGAACTCCAGGAGCAACCACCTTGATTACACACTACTCTCCCCGTTCACTATGGTCCCCATCCGATATGGTTCGTCTCCACATAATGGTATAGTACGTGCATTAACTTCGGACCATCGCTCCTCCAAAGCCAGTGTTTACTCTGATTTAGAGGAAAAGTATCAGGACTCACTTCGATAGTGGTGCATTTCAAAACTATTGGCCAGTTTCTATTTTGTCATGCTTTTCATAAATAACTATCGTTTTAATAAACGAATGGAAACCTTTCTCAGATTTTTTCAACCTTTTTTCATGTGAAAATGAAGCATTTTCAGAGTAACAGCTTTTAAAAATCAAAATCTACGATAACGAGAATAGTTTCATTTCTTAAAGATATCGTTCATCAGTAGAGTAAAATGAAGCAACTTCTTGCTTATTTGTAGGTGTTTCGAAAGCATTTAGCAACATTAATCACACTATTTTGATTTCAAACTTACCTTAATATGAAATTCCTGTCATTTATTTAGATTATATTCGTACGCCAAACATAGATCTTATAGAGTAGAAATATCTTACTCATCTAAACAAATTAGTGCCAATTGAACAAACCCCATCACAGGGCCATATTTTACATCATGTGCTCTTTTTTCTATATGAAAACAATACAAAATCGTGATTTTTATCAAGATTTTTCTCAAAAATGACTGCTGTGTTTTCCTTTAAAACTTTCATATTAACCTTTTCACTGCTACGACTGTACTCAGCGCGCCGCACCCTGGTGCTGAGTCAATCCACAGGCCGGCGACCGCTGTGTGCGGCGCAGTTTCCTTGTTCCGACCGGCGCACCCTGTAAGGGTGGCCCACGCGGCAGCGAACAAAGCGCATACTTCCCATCCTTCTTTTTGATCCGAGCTTTGGACCGGCACTGGCGAAGTATCCGTAAAATCAACGTCCAGAAACAATGCAAAAGGTCAATAATAAAATCCGTGTAATCGTAAATAGAAATAATCCAAAAACCGTAAGAAAAGTCCACAAAACAAGCCAATATTCGTAAAGTAATGCGTAAAAACAAAAACACGCACAGCCAGAAAATTAAACACAAAGTGAGGATGGTATCCTATACTCGGAAACCGCAGAGGAGGTTTTATGATGGGCATTTGGGAAGGGCCTCCTTCAAGATGCGCTAATCCCGCAGGAAAGGCAAGACCTCCGCGCGGCAGCCTACCAGTTTACAAACATTTATACTCGTAGCGAGAAGAATTGACATACTAGCACACTCTAGGAGAGTTCAAACTGAACTTCAAACCCTTACAAATCGAACAGATATCGCCACATGTCCTTCAGGCCCTCCGCCATTCAGCAGAAAGCGAAAGACAACCGCGCGAAGTATAAGACGCCTATAGGCGTCATTAGCACAGCAGAAGCAAAACCGGGCGGACGCCTATAGGCGTCGTTAGCACACGGGGCACGGAAAATCTGGACGCCTAAAGGCGTCGTTAGCAGCGAAAAGGTTAATAAACTGAATTATATAGCATAAGTGTCGTTTTCATTAAATCTATATTAAAGGCACCATATGTATATTTTTCTAAAAAGTTGCATATTAATATTGAAGCATATTGCTCACTTCGAGCAAAAAATTGAAAGAAACCACGTACAAATTAGACGCTAGTGTTGTTCGTTGACAGGCATTTGAATGGACAGACCAAATGAAAAAAACAACAAAAAACAATTATTCTGCATAAAGGACCCGCAAAACATGGATTCTGACTATTTCGCGTATTCTAAAATGTAATTTTACTACATATAGAAGAAAGAAAAATGTAGTTTTTCGGTATCAAAGTCTCACAAAACAAAGGTTTCTATCGAAAACGACACTTCCCGCTGTGGCATCACAATCAATATTATTTCAACCTTTTCATGGTATTTCTCTTTACGTGCGGTGCTAGGGATCCGAGTTTCGGCCCACTGCACGGGAACGCAGTAGTTTCACGAGCGAGCCGGGCTTAAGAGGCCCACTATACATTTCATATAGTAGCCGCAACAGCCCGCCGTCCGACTGGCGGCGCGGCGGTGAGGGGGAGAACCTGTCTCAGAGGACCCCCTTGTCGATACCTTACGATGAGAACGACTTGTAATTAGCACACATGAACGGACTCTACATTTCTACCATGAACCGATAATGCTTAGTTTTCTAAAGAGATGTCATTTATTTAATTTTTTACGTCATTTTTTTTCATTTCTAGTAAACTACTTCAGTGGTACAGAAAAAATAGTATAATAAGTGTAATTATTATAATATAATTGATATTTTTTTCGAGCCTGTTCCGTGATTCTAAGACACAATAAAAATTGTTTCGTTATTTTTTTCACAAATATGTTTTGTTTGAATTTGGGGTTGAGAAAATATCAAAAAAATATTTTTCTGATAGTATAAGTTGTTTTCTTATTTATCGTATTTTTCAGTCAGATAAAATAGTGTTAAGTAGCCGAAAAAATTAAAAAACAGGTTTTTGGCTGTAGGTGCGTGTGGGTGGTGGGACGGGGGCTAAGAAACCTTTCAAAAATATTACTTTTATGTTAGAATTATAATGTAACCATTCATACGTCATTTGGTTCAGGAGAATTTTTAATTTTCTTATCCGGGGGTACCCTTTATTGCTTTCCTAAGCGCGTTACAAATTTGAAACGAAATGCTTAAGATCACGAATGCTTGACATATTAATTTGGGACTATACTTGACAGTTGCCAATGTATCTCCCATTTGAAGGAACCACATACGCCACGATTATGTAAAATGTACTTCTGCATGGGGTAGACAAGGAAATGGGGCTGGGTGGTTGACTTTATTCGTTCACGTCGTCATCTTCTGAGAAATGGCGATGAAGACGAAGACAGAAGTGTTACTCCATCAACGTCTAAAACGTACGTCAGTGACATTGACGAAATGATTCTGCGAAAATGTTGCCGTCACAAGCGTGGGTGACGTGCCAGTATGTATCATTGTCTGAAAATCACTGAATTAATACCTCAAAAGTATCTTGATTTACTGCCTGGCTTGTAACCTAGGATTTGAGTGCGAATATTAATTTTTATGTATTCTTTGTCAGCGAGTTTATACAAAAACGTTTTAGGTTACCTAGCCTGTATCTACATTTCTTTATTTATAAGTAAAGTATTGATTTAAAGATGAAATTACGATTTATTAACTATGATAAGTATTACAAAAATTGAAAATTTTACCAATACTTTATAAACTTTTACATAGGGACTTGGTACTACTTAAGACGATGATAGAATTTATAATATTCATCACCACGATTTGAAGTCAATTTTAGTATTTTTACAACAAATCAAATTGAATGCTGGTATGATTCATTTTTTATCTTTAAAACATGATCTGAAGGCTTTGTGTAATGACTTCTGAGCGAAATCGCCAACGATATTATCTACCTCACCCCATTATTTTTATTTTCTTGCATACTACTTAAGTATAGAGAAAGGACTGTAACGAAAGCACTGCAGAGAAAAACGGCGATTTTTCGGTAAAAAGAATCGCATTGTAAATACCTGATAAAGAAAAAGTGGATAATTCTTATTCTTATATACGCAGTAAATTACTTCTTCCAGCACGCTGTGTAATCATAATTCACTTTCTGTTGGTCCTTGATCATGAAAAATTAGTTTACGACAAAACGTCTGTCCATCTGTCTATCCGTCGGTGAAGAATGCTAGTGGTTACATCGTAGGCAGGATTCTCAACAAAATTGATATTAAATAATCAAACAGGATGATGATGCGGTCCTTTCAACTTCAAATGGATATTTTTTGGTTCTTGGGGTTACTTTACATGAAACTTAAACGACAAAATTTTCTCAAAAATTGCTCCAAATTTCTTTTTTTATTTAGATAGAGTAAAATACGCAAGTAAAAATGGCGCAGTTCCGATTTTCGTTGCACTTTCTGAATTTTCAAAAATTGCAAATGTTTAAAATTTGTACATCAAAATTTCGTCTTCCTACAACTACAATAGTGGAGATAAAAATTTTTTTCTTAAGAAAATTTGATCTTCAAAATTACAACTTTAAAGGAGGCCATATACATTTTTTTTTCAAAATATGAGGAGTTTTCGCGTGAAATGAAAGTAAGTTTAGGAAATGATTTTCAATAATTTTACATTTTTTCAGGATAGTACGTTTGTAAGAATGATGCAGGTTTGATTTTCATTGAACTCTGAATTTTCGAAAATTGCAAAAGTTACAAATAACGCGAGAAAGTATATTCTGGTAGCATCACTAGGTGTTGTTTTTTCGATCTTGGTGATACGAATATTTTTCTATCTCATTATTTCCTTTATGACAAATTCACATACTCATTGAAGCCAGCTATAATGCAAAGTAGGAAATTCGCTCCCAGATATATATTTTTCGTTTATGCTATATCACCTTTTTTAATTCATTCGAATTATTAATATTAATTCATTGGAAACTATTGGTCAATTTTTACGTATTCAATTTACAATGAGTCAAAGAAGTCAGTAACAGCAGAGCCAGTCAGTTCACTACAAAAATCGCGTATAATATTTATTTTCGTTTTTACCCTTAAATGTTCAAGGTGTTTCGTTTTGACATGCGGCTCGCGTTATTCAGCGAAACAGAATTTCAGCGATTCAACAAAAAATATCAGAAGAGCTCTGCTACCCCTTTGTAAGATGGGTCGGTGAGCGGCGAACACGTCGGTTGCCGACGGAGTTATTCCAGTTCGTTCGCCTCGCTTTTGCATCCGCCGCTCGTCTCACCCCTCACCTTTTCCCCTCCCAGGCCTCCCCTCCCCCGCCCGCCCACTTGGAGCTTCCTGACAGTCATCTGCGCATTTCACCGCTTTTCAGGCGCCCGAGGCCTCTTCTCCACTCCGCTGTTCCACCAGAGCTGGGAGACCCTGGCACACGCCCATGGCATGGCCTCGACTGTATCAGCATGCAAACCGGAGGCCATAATGTTTACACAGTCAACGAACTTTTTGGGGGAACTTGTTGACTTATGGTGTGTAATACAATGAACTCAGCCCTGAGTGTTTGTATTATACATGCTCAGCTGTCCGTGTGACTGGATAATCCTGCCTGTTTTGCTATTTACTATGATTTTTTTAGTTAAAGAATCTTGATTTTGGAACGTCCACGTCAGTGTTACCAGTATTGTAGTTATGTTTGTCTTTGCTAGTTTTATACCTGGATAGCTTTGCTATTTTGTTTTATATATTTATATATAAATGCTGCAGTACTGTCGTAGGTTGTTTCTTCAATACTTTTGCAATTGGAATCAGAAACAATTGTTCGATCATGTCCTTTCAAGAAGATTATTCAATACTTTGGATTACCCTTGGTCAATCAATTTTCTTTAGTTTCTTTTCAAGATCCATAGATTCATAGCATGTTACATGGGGCGGCCCACGGGCTGTGTGCAAGATACGTAGGTATTTATCTTCATAAACTGCATAAAAAGTTACTTTATTAAATGATTTGCCACAATCTTTAATTAGGGCATTTGTAAAAAAGAATCTGTTTATTCTGTATGAAATATTTACATATCCAAACTATTAAAAAATGCCGTAGTCATCCGTTGAATTTTTATTGCTTTGCGTAGAAGTGTATTCCACTCTTATATTTGTGAATCGCTTTCAGATTCTCCGAAAGGATGCTTTCTCCCTAGGACCATTAATGAGATCCAAAAACCGTTGCCCACTTTAAGGACCATAAGAACGAAATACAAACGTCTGTAAATGATGGTAAAACAGCCCAAAATAACTTACATCTAGTGGTAGTTATATCTGGTGGTAAATTATGAGCATTAAATGAACATGTAATTTTTTTATTACAACCCTCATAATAAATATGAAAATAAAGCTAAAAGATGTTCCAATTCATATTATTAGTTTATTTTTATGACAAAAGGAGCTGTGGTAAAAGCAACTGTAACTGATATTACGTATAAAGTTCTTGAGGTATTCTTGAACTGTTCTTAGAATACACAGATACAGACGTCCACGCACAAGCACGAGCCAAAACGCATTCATACTGCGGCGATTCTATCCCGAAATCCTCTAAGGGTTTTTGCTAACTCGACATACAAGCATTCCACAACACATCTACAAAGAGTGAGAAAGAAAACATATTTGTACACCATACCACGATATTTAAATATTTTACACAAAATATAACGCTTAGATTGATTGGAAAACATTCAGCAAATAATGGTGCTGGGAAATTACAAGCACATATGTCTATCTAGTTATCGTATTTGGAAACTAAAACGATGGTTAAAAAACGAACGAAACAATGCAACAAAATTTTCGTTTCTGGCATTCGTTCTTAGTAATTTGGTATGAGAATTAACGTCAAAATTTCATTTATAAAACGGTGATATCTTTCCACAGAATAGCAGGCACATTCTAATCACTACATATGTACGATACCCACATATGAAATAACCAATACAGAATTTTGACTATTTGTTTTTATACATACGTCATAAAAAGAGTGGGAACATACACAATCGAAAGCTACGATTCGATGCGTATTTCCAAAACTCTATTGGTTCACTTTTTTAAAATTTAGTACACTACCTAAAAAACTCTATCACAAAACAACACGAATATTCGTACTTCATTTTCCAATATCAACGGTTCGAGATAAATCTAAAATTATAAAATATCAAAAATAATTCTAGGTCTTTCAACGCATTGAACTTAAGGAAAAATTACACTGAGGACATCCACAAGGCCGCAAGAATTGCACAAACCCGTTCTCCGCTCACGATCATTTCAGCCGCGTAATAGGTAGTACTCGGGAACCGGGCGTAAACGGGAGAATAAATGTTAACAGAGGCTATAAGGTTGGAATCCGCCACCATTATCCCACAAACACCGTGCGTTTGTGCTTTAGTGGAAACAACGTGCCTGAGTGGATAAGCAAGTCTTCCAGAAATCACAACGATATAAAAGGTAAACGTTAGTTGCACTCAAATGTGCAAACAAAAACTCATGATCCAAATCCTCGGCCCCGACGAGGGACTATTTTCTAATGAAAAAAAAAATATCTCGGAAAAGAGAAACACTATATTTCACTTTTTTACAGTAATTTTTAAACTAAAAGAAATTGATATAAGAATTTGGGTATTTAATCATGTATATTTTGTACTTAATAAATGAAAACTTGTAATTGTATTCATTACAGTAGTAGTACAAACTTGAATATATGCGAAAGCCGCCTGCGTAAAGAATGCCGAAAGGAAATAAGTTCTTCCAAGATACCTGGCATTAACTAAAGTTTATTACTTTTATTTGCGATTAATGTGTACAAATCTCATTGAACTGAAATATTTGGGAAATATAAACAATTCTTAGAAAGAGTCCTCTGAAAGGTCCATCTGAATGACACCGAATATTCGCAAGTTTATTGTTTTTCTCAACACTTGGGTTTTTATGTAAAAAATTTTAAAAATGCATATTGAAGTCTAGTAAATCTAGTATGATGTATTTTTGTTTTATCTTCTAGCGCACGAGTGTATTATGATATATTAGGTGTATTAGGTGTTATCTACGATTACGTATTATTACGATGTATTATGATATGTATTACTGATATCACAACAAATCAAAGTCAGTAGTAGTTACTCCCACTTCACCACATTCGGAACTTAAGAAGCAGACGTCTCTACCTTTCTGAACCGAAGAACAGCTATACTTCATTGTGCACATATATTCTCAAGTTCTAATTACAAACTTCTCGAAATTCAGATAATATGAGAAAATTGTCCATTAAATTTCATAAGCTATTTGCCATATTTCTGAAACTACATTGCATTACCATCTTTCGGCAAATTGAAAGAAATCTCGAACCGAATGAAAGGGCGACTTGAACGAAATTGTTTTCACACAAAAAAAGAAGAACTTTCGATTCCAAGGGTTATCATTATTTACCACCGAAGTCTTCAATTTTGACGCGAATCGTCGAAGGGGAGTTGTCGGGCGCGGCAGGGGCGTTCTGAGACACGTCGGAGAGCGGAAGGTGGGAGAGAGAGGGAGACACGCGGAGGAAGGCAGCGTCTGCCGGGGAGAGGTAGCGACTAGGGGGGTGAGACACAATGAGTGAGAAGGAGAAAACTGCTGTGCCCGTCAAAGGAAGAGAAATGAAGTAAGCGAGAGGGGGAGGAGAGAGGTAGTGAAAGGGAGAAAGCAAAACACAGGACTGGGTGACTGGCGCTGTAATGAGAGAAAGGCAATCAAATTCTAAAGAAATCGAATCGAAAAATAAAATGAGGTAACGAAACATCTGAGGAGCTGTAAAGTTCGGGAATATGTGAGATATATAGCTGTATAGTTCGGGAATATGTGAGATATAAAGATGTTTGATAAAGCACACTGAAATACAGAACAATGTAGTAAACAAAAAGATGCAGTGGAAATTCGAAAAAAGTTTTCTCAGATTCAGGGAGAGAATCGTGACAAAGCAGGGAGATAAAGCGTGTCACAGCTAAATGAAAGAAAATCAAACAATCCTATACGAGTAGAAAACCAAAGTAAATAAGTTGAGACAGTTGATATAATTTAAAAGAGGGGCTGACCAACCGGCCTGTGGCGGAGCGAGTCAATGTGAACCCGGAACACGTGGAATCCGAAAAGAAAGCCTAGGCCGAAGGGAGGGAGGAAACGCGAGGCACAATGATCCCGGGAGCCAGAGCGGAGTACGAAGGTGCGGGGCGGACCTGGGAAGCGGAGGATGCTGAGGGAGGCGAAGGCGGGGGCGGGGGCGGGGACGGGGGCGGGGGCGGCGGGCTGCTCCTCGGCGGGGCGCGGTGCCGGCGCATTGGCGATTCCGGCGGAAACCGCGGGGGCGGCGAAGAGAGGTGGCGTGGGGCGGGGCGGGCTGAGGCAACGAAGGCGTCGGCGAGGGCCCGCTAGGGGGAGCGGAGCGCCCGCGGGGCGGCAGCGGGGGGCGGGGCGCGGCGCGGAGGGGGAAGGCGGGGTGAAGAGGGCGCCCCGTGGTGCTGGGATCGCCGCGGGCGCCGGTCGGAGTGCTTCCTTCCGGCCCGTCAGCACATTGAAAACGTAACGCGGTGAATAAAAATCAAAGCGCGCGAGATTGGGCCTCCGCGGCGGCGCCGCCACCGAGGAGGCGTTCCCACCCGCTCCGCAACCCCCCCCCCCCTTCTTTCCCCCCCCCCTCGCGGCGCCTCCGCCCCGCCGCCCCGACTCCCTCGCTCGTCCTCCCCTCAGACCCTACCCGCCACGCCCCTCACCGCCTTCGGACCTAGGACTCCACGTCCTCACGCCTCAGAGCCGACTTCCTCCTGCCCCTCGCACCGTTACCGCCCCGCCTCTCCGCTCCTTCAGGCCTAGGACTCCGCAGCCTCAGCGCTCCACCCCGAATACCTCCTGCGCCCCCTCCCGGTTCTGCCCATCCTCACCACGCCTCTCGACCTAGGACTCCACGTCCTGACGCCTCTGCCCTGACTCCCCCCCACGGTTCCACCCTCGCCTCTCCTCACTCTCTCCGCCTCCAGACCTAGGACTCCACGCTCTCTCTCCGCGCCTCGGCCCCTCGCCCTCGCCATCGTCCCCGTTCGCTTGCGAACGCAGCGAGAAAACGGACGAATCTCGTTTTAATGCGCTCCTTGCCCTTCTTTATGAACTACGCCGGTGTCTCCACCAGCTCTACCGCCCCCGCCGCCGCCCCCGCCGCCGCCCCGCCGCCGCCCCGCCGCCGCCCCGCCGCCGCCCCCGCCGCCGCCCCCTCCATTGCAGCCGCCGTCTTGAAAGGAAGGGCGTCGAAAGCAGAAACAGAAGACACGGCCTTTGCTTGTTCCGCGAGGGTGGAGAACAGGGGGATATAACCGCGATGGGATGGCGCAAATAAAATCGATAAATGGAAAATACGAAACGATTGGGACACGATATCGCTTCTCTAGAGTCCGGCGTCGGCGAAGCCAAGCGAATACAACTGGGGGGTGGTGCCCCTTAACAGTGCGCTAAAACCCACGCGATTTCTGTTTCGAAGAAACAGGCCGTTAGGGCACAATCGTCATTTTTATTCGAAGAAGCCTTAATGTGTGCCGACATGCGTAACACATTTTTTAATTGCAAAAATCCCTAATGTTCCCTCAAAAAAAGTTTCTACTTTTTTTTGCAATGGTACCCTATTACGCGTGTTGTATTCCTCTCCACGCCCATTTCAGAGGAATACCCGTACGTAAAACTTCGTAAATTCGTTTGTACAAAAAACGTGCAGACGAATAAAGAGGTCGAGCCCGCACGAGTAGTGGCAGAACAATGGATGGTCGGGCGCGCGCGGGTGGGCACGCCACGTACGCCCCGTCACCGCTCACCCCCACCCCGCGCTCTCGTGCTTCCCCGCCATCGCTTCCCCTCCCGCGGCCCCTACTCGAGGAGAACCGCCTCCTCTCCTCCCCCTCCGCCCGCCGGGGAGAGGTGGGGGAGGCGGCGGCAGGGGGGAGGGGAAGCAGCACGCATCCGGCATCCGAAAGCGCAAAAACAAAATAACGGAAGAAATGGAATACATTTAAAAACCGCTTAGTCCTTGGCGCCACGTCGGGGCCTCATTACGCCATCCATCTTCCTGCTCGAGGGCCCGGGCCCAGCCAGCGGCGAGCGCGGGGGCGGGGTGCTGTGGACGGGGTGGAGTTCGTTGGCGGAAGAGGGGTGGGGGTGGGGGGTAACTGAGTGGGGTGGGGACGGGAACCCCCCCCCGCCGGGGCGTCCTGCTTGAGGGCGGCGGCGTGCTGCGTGCTGGGCGCCCGGGAATGAGAGGGGGCTCGCTTTGTCTTAGGACGCGTGGCGCCTGGCGAGTCTTTTTACACGCTGTGTGGCCCGCGAACTGCGCCGAGGAGGCGCGGACGAGGGGAGAAGTGGAGAGAACGAAAAAAATGAGATTAAGAAGCTGGAAGAGGAAAAGAGAAGAACAAGAAGGCAAGAACGTTACAGTACAACTGGGTAACCAAACATTCGTTCTCTTCTTTTCTTTCGTTATGACATATTTCAAAATCACTTCCTGTTCAATTTTTTGTAGAAAAATGAGCTAACAAAATTCATTTTTGTAATTATATTATTTTGGATAATACTGAAAGGAAAACGTGTGAATAAAATGTGTGTTTTAAATCTAAATTATTAATTTCTAGTGTGTGCAAAAATTGAAAGAAAACTATGCAGCCTTCGGTCATGATAAGAGTTGCCTGTGTTTTCCTTGATACCCAGGCACTCTGACAAAATACAAAACCAATGAAATTGTTTGGATTTTCATTAATGAGGCAAAACACTGTGCTATTCCGCTTATTCAAACACCGCGAAAACCGAATTAGCTCTCCTATTCAATGCGTCACGATTGATTTTGAAGTCATTGATTTTGTAGTCACAATTCAATGCGTCACAAGATTTTGAAATGACTTAATACAATATTTTTACGGGTATTTTGTATTTCATTTTATTATATTGTAAACATAATGCCATGAGAGACGGGATACGTTAGAACACCATCTTTCTCTTAGGTACTGGGAACTTTAAATTCGTTAGGATCTCGTAAATGATGCATGTTTCATACTGTTGTTACTACACGAGGTTGAATTAAATAACTAAAAGTTCATTCCTAAAATGCAAATGTTTACAATTTTTCCTTTGAAGATTATCGGTGTAGAAATATGTTTGCTGATTACAATCTTGGTTGACGCCATCTTACGAAACAGACGCATCGGGTCCAAGATCTTATTTTTTTGTGTTTTATATACCTATAACAGCGAAATGAGTTTATTTGGCTTCTTTAGGTGCCTTAAGTACTTTTGGCAGGTAATCTGAGGTAAAAATCTTAGTGTTTTTACTATAATCGTTTTGAACAACAAACATTAATTTTAAGATGTTACTTAAATTTTAACGAACTTAAAAAATTAGGAGTTGGTGATTATGCCATATTAAACAGTGTTAATTTAATTACTGGAAAATTTAGTATTTTCTTGATAATGACGGTTCCCGTGTAGAAATGTTGTATTGCTTTAAATTTTGTTCTGTTGTTTCAAGATAATTTCGGTTAATATAATCCGTCTACTTACTTCGAAGTATAGTCTACAGATTGTATTAAATACTTACAGCTTAAATGCTTAACACTTCATCTGGCATGGCCTCCACATGAACTCTACTGAAACTCATACACTCGGTATTGAGCTGGCATAACATATCAAGATCTCAAATCCAACGCAGTCTCCTGCCAAGAAAACATTTTTTAGTTTCCTTAATTTTTCCTCCTCTTACCTCCACTGAATCTACTTCCTATTCCCCCATTCTCAGTACCGATTTCTCTCCATCCGATGCCAAAATTTTCTCACAAATTTTCACTGCTTGAATACGTTAAACCCTTACGCAAATCATTCGGGGTACAATTGAGGTAAATTTTAAATAACAACAACACTTCGATGCAGCAGTCCTTGTAGGTGCGTGCAAAAGATTCACATACTAGGCCATAATACTCCATCTCCTTCAAATTAAACTGGTTTTATCGAAGATGCACTACAGTGCAATTTAAATCAAATGTTCTTTGCTTTACATACCATTGTTTACCTGCTAATGTATTTTGTATTTTCTAAATCCCAACATTTACTTTGCAAGAAGAGTTGTGGAGAAAGGGAATCGAATAGGGGTCCTGCTTATTGAGGTTCTTGTGCTATTTAGGTTCTAACCTCTTGACAGAATTAAGTGTGCATTCAGTTGAAAATGTTTTTGGAATATCTATTGTACGACTTTCTATGCTTAAAATGAACTAACATCTACTGATCTCAAACTATAGATTAGAGACAGATTACGTTATGAGAAAATCTAGAGAGGAATAAATAAAGTCATTAACCCTCGTATCATACCTGGGATCTTATTGGCACCATTATTATTTTTTAAGTATTTTTTCTGAATATTTGCATGATGTCAGTCTTCTAGAATGCCTTCATGCACTATTGAATGCTATCGTGCACTATTGAAGGCTTCGACTTTAACACAAAAGTGGGAATGTTAGAAAACTGTATCATTTTTATTGATTCATTGATTTTTTCGTGTTTCCGGGCGCGTCAACAGCTTTGGTAATTAGCCCCGTAAGTGTAGTGCATGTTTTTCTCGGGAGATGGCGGTGATTTTCCCCCGCTGGATGGCGAGACCCAGTGCAGACCTACCGTAGGCTAGTGGGGTTTCCCCATATGCAGGACTCTCCCACCAGCGGAGCACCGCCCCAGCCGGGACAAATTCTAATCTCTCGAACGGTCTTCCGGAATATGTGGTAGTGTAGTGCATGTTAGTGTGTGTGTGTGTGTGTGTGTAAGGGGAGATGATAGGACAGGACAAGGAAGAGGAAGGAAAGATCGCGCGCGATCCGTGGCTGTTTGTTAGGGCTCTGCTTCGGCATTCACCTGGTGTTGATTGGAAAAACCACGGACAACAACCGATCAGAGGTGCCGGCCGCTAGAATTCTCCTCCAGACAGCGACTAAATTCGAACTAGCTGAAAATCTGGTGTCGAAAATCCTGCCTCCGTCAAAACTCGAATCTAGGACCTCCCGGTCAGAGACGCTGCAGTGACATCAGTTGATACACAGAGCTACCACTCCCGGTTTTGATCATTGGAGTCGGTTGGCTAAAGAAGTCAGGTCTATGAGGGAAATGTCGAGGAAAATTATCGGAAGAGTTGTATTTCACCTTTGCATTCAGATGAATTAAGAGCGCGGATGTGCCGGACATACCAATTGATATTTTGCGGGTCTACGCTTCCAGGTATCAATTTTGAGTTCAACTATCACCGTTCGGTCCAATAACCCGTTCCTAGTGATCATTGGTTATTTATGCAAGCTACAGGGTATCTTACTTTTGACCGTGCTAACAAGTTTTTTGTAACAAAATCTGATTGATTCACGAAAATACGAACGTATCTGTTGATCGAAATTGAGATCAATATTCTGTTTCTGCGAGACACGTTTCTTCTTCCACGAGTCAAGTTTTTCCGTCCGAAGCTTCATTTTTATTTGAGGGACACCACCTCTGCACTTTTAAGACAACACCTGCCTGCATACTCAGTCCAATGCAGAGCCTCTTGAGCTACAACTATAGGTCAATTTGAAACATCCCAGGCTTAATGATCATCACGTCTCAGTTCAATTCATGGGTCAATTGCGATATCTTACGAAAACCTTGTCGATTTTATAATGTGTTACTGTACTACAAATTCCGTGATAAGACAGTAAAAAATATATAAATAGTTCTCAGTAAATATTAATACACCTGATATACAAATATTAGTACACTTGAAAGACTCAAGATAATGATTTTCCTTGGTCCTGAAAAGTAAAACAGAAGCATAAAAATAGATATGTGCCTTGTTTTAGAAACTTGATATAAGTTAATATGGCAGTGGCCAGTTATTTGCGGCCACACCTGCGACTCCCATTTAGTGTGTATGGAAAGAATAGAAAAAGGAAATTACAAGAAGCAACTCTTAATTTAATTTACATTGTTCATCTTTAATGAAATAAAAATGATTGATATTGGAAGACAAATTTCACATGCCTTTGCATGGGTGAAAGCTGAATACTACGTAAAATATTTGAGAACTAGAGGATCAAAAAAAAACACCAAGATGAAACATCTGGAAAAAAACACATTCAGTAAAATGGGAATACTGAGCAATAATAAATTGAAAGCTCGATATGGCAGAACAGACGTAGAAAGAAAGAAAATGAAAGAATACTAGACGACGTCGGATGACAAAACGGGATGTGGAAGGAAAATAACAAAAGATAGCTACCAGGCTTAGCAAACGCTAGATCCAACTGCGAGAAAATAATTAAAATGATGGATTACAGACTAGTCAAAAGGTGAATAATTAGCAGCAAGGTGCATATGAGTAAAAAACAACAAAAACCCAGGAGGGTGGGAGCGCCAGACGGAGGGAAGGCATGGAGCAAGAAGTGGGGAAAGGGAGAGGTGCGAGGTGGGTGGGTGGCGGGCGAATGGATGATGGAACGCAGCAGGCAGGGGGTCGAAGCAACGGCCGGCGATTGGAACAGAGCGAGACGAGGGGAAGAGGGAAACGCCACGGCAGGAATCGGCGGGGATCGGCGGGGATCGGCGGGGATCGGCGGGGATCGGCGGGGATCGGCGGGGAGCGGCGGGGAGCGGCGGGGATCGGCGGGGATCGGCGGGGATCGGCGGGGATCGGCGGGGATCGGCGGGGAGCGGCGGGGATCGGCGGGATCGGCGGGGATCGGCGGGGATCGGCGGGGATCGGCGGGGATCGGCGGGGATCGGCGGGGATCGGCGGGGATCGGCGGGGATCGGCGGGAACGGCGGGGATCGGCGGGGATCGGCGGGGATCGGCGGGGATCGGCGGGGATCGGCGGGGATCGGCGGGGATCGGCGGGGATCGGCGGGGATCGGCGGGGATCGGCGGGGTTCGGCGGGGTCTCGGCGGGGATCGGCGCGGAACAGCAGGGAACGGTAGTGAGCGGCGGGGAACGGTAGGCAGAGACATGGAAAGGGAGGGGAAGAGGAAAGATGGGGTAAGGCGGGGCAAGTTGGGATGGCCAGGGGCGGGTGAGACGAAGTACGGAGGAATGAGGTAAGGTGGGTAGGGGCGGAGCGAGGACGGAGCGTGGTAAGGTGAGGGGAAGGAAAGGGAAGGAATGGGAAGGACTGTGGTTAAGCGGGATCGGGCAGGATGGAGCGGGCGAGTCGTGGCAAGAGGGGCGGGATGGAGCGTGGCGGGGACGGGAGGGTCGAATGCGTGGGCGGGGGGAGTGGTGCGGGTCGGTGGAGGGGACTGAGTGGGAAGGGGCGGGCAAACGGGTGGTGGGGCGGGGCGGGGGGGGCGGCGCAGCGCATCGCTCGGCCCGGGGGGCGAGGCACGTTAATGAGACATTTCCGACCGCGGGAGCGAGCGCGGAGGTAAGCTGCGGAGAGGTTGTTAACAGTCGGCGGATTTTCCGCCCCGCCCCTCTCGACCTTTCTGGCGCTGAATGCGCACCTGGCGCGGACGGACGCGGCCGAGCGGCGGGCCGGCGACGCCCCGCCCCTTCCCCCCGCCCACCCCGCCCCCCGGGGCCACTCGACGCCTGAATGCGGTGGTGCGCGTCGGGCTCTCCATGGCGCCCCGCCCAGCCGCTCATCCCCGCTGCGCGCTCTCCGCTCCGCGCCCCGCACGCTTCCCACGGGCCGTTTCATTCCGCCTCGCCCGGCAATGGCATCGGCGTGTCGTTATGTAACGTATGTTGCTGAAAGTATCAGCGACCACTTGCGCGCCTCATCATGACTACGACTTTTTCTCGTCTTTCTGCACTTTTGCCTCCTCTCTTCCTCCCATCGAGCTATCTACCTCAATTTCCTCATCTCTTTCTATTTTTTCTTTCTTTTTGATATCTCACCTCCTATTCTCTACCATTTTTTCCATTGTCGTCAATTCTTGCCGTTTCCCCTTCATATCCATTCTTCTTGTCCACTTCTCCCTTTCCTGCTTTTCCATAAGCTCTCTGCCTCGTTCCCTACTCGTCAACGCCTGACCGCTTGCCCCGCCACTACTGGGACGGCGCTGATCCAGCGAGCCCCGCCTTCCCTGTCGCTGGCCCCGCCCCGCCCCACCCCTGCTTCCGCTCCCGTTCGTCCCTCCCCCCGCTCCCACCCCCGCCGGCGAGGCAGGCAACGGTGCGGAAGCGAACAATCGGACCAGGCGATGGAACGCCGCCTGCAGCTCCCGCAGCCAGGCTTCCCCGCCCCTGCCCCGGCCCTCCGCCCCACCACCAGCCACCCTGCCCCGCACCTCGCCGCCGCGCGGGACCTGCCCTCGCCTGGCAGTTCTCGTTTAATTTGGTGATGCTGATACTCTCTTGAGAGCTGTGGATGTGTGAACATCACCCCTACGTATCTCCAGATAGGATTCTCGAGAACAACTAACGGAGTAACATGCAATTACATTAACACATAATGTAACAGCGCATGAGACTTAATGGTGGAGGTAACTAGTTTTAAACGAATGGTCATTGTTATAAGCATTTAGTTAAACTGGTGTACGACTCAAATGAGAATAAGATAACCTCTAGAAATCTTACATTAGGATGAGCTAAATTTTGTTTCAAAAGTGTTTTTTTGAGTCGTTAGTTATTGTCGAGTTATTAATACTGGAAATAACAAAAAATGATATGATTATCAATAACAAATTAATTACCACACAAAATTAAGTATCTCAACAAATTACCATGACACCTTCATCATCTGAACAGAAAATGGCGTTCTATTGTGTCCACAATACACACTTTTCAATTTATTGTTATTAGTGTAATGCTCATAACATAGTTTGATATCAACTGATTTACGAACTTTTTTTAAATTGATAATTTTTGTTACCTCATCCTTCCATAAAATGTATATCATTCTTATAATGATCTTATTCAGCTTATGGAAATGAATAAAATGTAGAGCAAAGAAAAAAAATCTATGTAAAAGACGAGATGAACTAAAATTTTAAAAAAACCGCTGAAAATGATTAAAGAAAATAGAAGACTATATATCGATTTTGAACAAGACGGAACAAGAATAATATTGTTTGTTCATGCACAATCTTGACAAAACTGATAACACAATGTAGAATTATGTTGAAAGAAACGTAGCGTAATCTCAGGCTTCGTAGTTTACATTATACGAAATGTTACAATTCCAGAAATTTGTCGAAGGGCAAAAGCAAAGTGAGACGTTACTAAAGGTTGGTATTTGATCTCTCTAAAAGCAAGAAAATTTCCACTTTCCAGTAAATGTACAATTATTTTATTTTCCAGTAAAAGTCACTTTCCAGTAAAATCATTCTTCAAGTAGTTTGAATGGTCCGTATATTTAAACCATATTGATAAAATGTAAATTAGAAATTTCTTAAGTTACTTTTTCATATTCCAATGTGTTCCTCGAAAATAGGTTGAAGCTATAAAATATATTCATTGAAAAATATTTCAATGTTCATATTTTTATTCCTTGTGTAATTTGGGCAGCAATACGGCAGTTACATTTAATTGTCAGAATAAAGATGTATAAAAATTTAGCCAAAGTACTTTTACATATTTTGAAGATAATTTATAATAGATTTCGCCATTAATTGTCTGAAGAAAAATTAAACATTTGGATTTTCTAAAAAATACAACATTTAGCATTTAGAAAAATTAAACATTTGGCATTTGGTATTTTCTAAAAAATCAAAACTCAGAAACACTAAATATTCCCTGATTTCAGAACAATATTTATTTTTAAAAATTCGTCTTGTCTACCACCAAAGAACAAACACAGGAACTAAAAAAGAACTTACGGTGTCAAAACAGACTCCTCACTTAACCATGCGCCCCGATTGCCTCTATAACGAACAGCTCCATATAAACGGTATACTACTGTCCTGATTGCAAGGAACAATTTCTGATTCACCTAAAATTTGTCCATTAAAAATATTGTGGAGAGGAAAGATAAGTTGAATTCCGAATGCGCTGTATTTAAACGATGCCTTCTTTAAAAGTACACTAAATTTTTCAGTCTTTGCCTGAAACATGGGCCAGTCAGAGAATTCTGTTATTTGCGCGTTGTCGTTTAAACTAATGTAACAAAGCTGTTTCAATATCAATGTGATTTGATAAAAGAAATAGTTTTGCCGTAAAGCCCTTATTAAATTGGGTTATAATTTTCTCCCAACTATTCGTCATTCCAACCATCGTTAGTTTCAATGAACGGAATTCGCCAGCAATCGAGGTCGCGGAATCACCTGAATCGACTCGACGAATTATTCCAATCTTCTGCACGACAATGAAATGTTTTCGTGACATCTTGTGTATTAAGTCAGAGCGCGACTGAAGATTCCCTTGAAAATGTCAAAAGAACGTGAAAGAGAACAGAAGGTCACTCGACTTGCCGATTGTGACACACAGAATAGAAGCCGTGTGGGTTTAGCAGGATAGATAAATATTTCGTGACCTTGAACAGTCGACAGACGGACAGGGCAGCGTCTGACCCCTCAGCCCGACCTCCCACCCCCTTTTTTAGTAGACCGTTGTGGTAGAGACGTGACGTGATGTTCCGAAAAAGTTAGGCCTCACAGAAAACAACTTTGTAAATTACTGCGCATGCATAATCCAGCTGATTTTCAAAGTTGTCGAAACTCAAAAAGCTTTTGTTTTCACTTCGTAGAACGGCAGATGAGAACTCTATGCTATCACCGATATTTCAACAGCCTCTGTTTCTAGAAATGTATTCGCTTTAACCGATGAGTTCGCTGTAATCAATATTAAGGTCGTATGTTCGTTCGATGGACCACAGTGAAACACTCCCAAAAATATCTTGAAGAAAGGAATAACTTTCATTTAAAGTAATATTGAAAAAAATATCGGTATTTTCCGTGGTAGCTTCGATCAACACCAGGCGAAAGTCGGAGCAATACCTTAACGAACAAGCCACGGACCGCGCACGATCTTTTCTTCCTCTTCTTTGTCCTATCCTCTCCCTTTAAATTTACATGCGCTACACTACCACACGTTTCGGGAGATCAGCTTAGAGCATGTCCTGGATGTGGTGGTCTCCACCGAGAGAAATACATGGGGGGGGGGATTGAAATCTTACAATGTTTCACACAACCACAAACTCTTTGACGATAATTCATTTTCGATGCAACAAATCGGAGTTAATATAAAACCCGAATAACAAATATTATTCTGAGTTTAGTTTAAATGAACTTTTTCGTATGTATTGAATAGCTTATATTATTTAGACTATTATTTCCTAGTCTATAAAGCTAACTCTAACTTCAGGAAGGGGTAGTAAGCTACAATCAGCACCTACTATTAACAATTGTTCGAGAATATGTTTAGGAAGCCGTTGAAAGGGTATCGGTTTTTTATTAATGCGGGAGCAGTCTGTTGAGGCGAGGTTGTAGTGGATGGCGTGTGGTATAAAGTTGATATTTGAGTCAAAAGTTATAGGAGATTTGTGTTTAGTGATGAATGTTATAATCCGTATGCGGACTGACATTCAACCTAGAAAGAAACAAAAGTTTGGGTGCCAAAGTAATAAATGGCTGACTATTTGAATAGCAACTGACACAAACTTACTCCCTTAAGGCTTTTGTGATTGTTATTTCATGGGACCGATCACAGTTATGCGTTGTAAAGGTATCGTTGTAAAAGATATTGACTTATTTTCTAAATATAATAATTGTTTGTTTTGCTACGCACATTGTAAGTATATTGTATTAAATGAAATTTGAATACACTAAATCATATCCTGAAATTAACCGAAATAGTCTGAGCAAATGAGTGTGTGTTAAACTTTTATACGCTTAGTATATTTATAATATAATAAATTTGGGGCAATTCGTATTACAACAGTCGGCCATCAGCATTTCAACTCTGGTAACTAAATTTCAAAACTCGTTTGAAATATCTGGTATCAAAAATCTCAGCAAAGAAACTCTTGGAACAGATTTAACAGAGGCGGTTGGTGCCGACCAAAACTGGGGATTGCAACTATCGAATATTGAAACTAATATTTGCATACAAATTATAAATAAAGCTTCATTTGCCCTGCCAGACAGTATATGTTAGATGGTTTGCAATTGAATGTCTTGCCTTCAGTTACATGACTGAATTGATATAAATGAGAAGACGCAAAGACGTTTCCATATAATAATCCGATATCTATTTTGTGTCTCTTCAAGGACACGATGTAGAAGGAGAGGGGGAACCCAGTCATACAATCGGGAACTTTGTTACGTCTTCAATTTTTGGTATACAAGCTCCCGATTGGATGTCAGTGTCCCGCTCTTCTAGTGCGTGATCTTGAAGAGACACTATATCGAAATCGTACTATACGTTTCACGTTCAAGTACGTGTGAAGATAATTACATATTTGTACGAAACAAATAAAATGACCGATTTTCAGCGTTTTCACATGACCTAGTGACACGATTACATTGATATGCTTTTGCTTCACACTTTGAATTAACTGCGAAGCCGAACCTATCTGAATGCAAAATACTGCAGCAAATTAAAAGCATAATGTTAATTTTTCGAACAACGTTCCTCCTTTCCATTATTTTTTTCTATTCGCAGCTATATAGCACCTAGTACCTGAGTAATTTTTGTTTGTATCTCCAAATTTACAGAACATAATAACGGTGAAGCTTATGGAAGCATGTACAGTGTTTATTTATTTCATTAAATACCCCTCAGTGTTGACGAACAGAAATTATTTTCTTGTCGGTATATAATCATTCGTGAAAAATAGGTCATAAAGATATTGATAGCAACTAACTTTCTGTATCATTATTTTAACGTTATTTGAGCCTAGTATTTTTCCATTTCTAATTTGATAAGAAATGTGAATGTAGTACTTGCGTAATGAAACAGTTCATACCATTGTTTTTCTTTATTGTTATTTCAGTGATGTACAGCAAAATAGTTTATTGTGACGCAAATTTTATTGACATTACAATTTCTTTGATAGTGTTTGCATGAAATTTTAAAAATAGTTGGAAAGAGTACATAGGTTCGTTAAATTTACCAACCCAAATCAACTATTCATATTAGCTAATCACCAGGGCAAATGTAAGTATATTGCTTTCTTCCCTGCAAAGATTTCTTAATATCTGAAGAATATCGGTTTATATCGCAATATGATTTTAAAGAATAAATAGGTTATTAACATTTTGTGTGTAGGTAGTGGTTAAATAAACTTCTATTATTTTTCTTGTGTCAAGTTTAATGATCAGATTTGTTACAGAAGGGGTCAATTATGTATAAAGCTATACACATGAAAAAATGATTTAGATAAACTTGTGCGAATTATAATGAATTGGTTAATTGATATGAATTGTATATAAAATTATTTATCATTTTAAGAGACAAAAATATATATTATTTCTCATAGTTTCTATGCATGTCTAGCATTTTATAAAAAGTTATCCGGTAATTGTATTTAAGTAAATAAATAAATTATTCTAGTCTAGAGTGGACAATTTACAACAGGTTTTAATATATTAACATGAATTGGTCCAAATTAACAGTTCCATTGAGCTGCGAAGAATGAGAAGTGTGAAAATCTAAATAGTACACTAACTTATAGCAAATTTTATTGTCCAAACACTGATTAATTTAAAAAGGAATATTCTATTCAATTAGGAGTACTTTTTGGATATGTAATTCCATTATAAATTTATTGAAAATATTTAATCTCAATTAACAAAATTGACATTTCAATCAAGATAGCCAAGTCAATGACCAAACTTTTACAGACATTTTTCTTTTCTCAAAATTAACCTTTAATACACCATTGTCATTGAGCAACTTGGAAAACATGATAATAAATAATCACAGAACCACTCTACTACTTCCGAACCTTACAATTAATTTGGTAAAAAATATAGTGGGAAGAAAAGTTAGGTAAAACAAGAATTTGCAATCCAATCAAATCAGGTTCATTGTCAGATTGGATGTTGTCAATCAAAGATATTCAAAATGTGTTTGAGAAACATATCTTCAAATACATAGAAAATCTTAATTTTATATATTTTTAATGAAGTAATAAGAATAACGATGCCTTACATTTAACTAGTAAATAAAAATGATTAATCTAAAGAATAAACATATCAGTAAAATATTTTTGTTTAAGAGTAGAAGAAATGAAAAATATTCGTCAATTATTTTAAAAGTTAGTTTAGTAAGCAAAAAGTTCAATGGTGCTCTCCAAGTGACCCATTGCCAACATCTGATGTTTACAAATTACATATTCAAAGGACGGTATTACATAATTTAACATATAATATAACGTAAACCAATAATTCAGATTATGAGATGTATCGAGAAGCAATATTAAATGTATAATGCAATATTAAAGAAGCAGCTTTCTCTTTGAGTGTATTTTTATTGTCTGAGAATTTAAAAAGTTAAAAGGTGTACGTACACCGAGGAAATGAGAACTGGTTTTATCACCTTCTATAATGCTAATAGAATTTGACTAAAATCTGACGATGATTAGCTATGTATACTTGGTGTTTTTAGATAATTATAGAGAAAATTAGGAAATATTTCCAGATAACGTCCTTCTGTTCCTTCACAACTTCCCAGTTTCTTTATTTCAGGTATTGTAATTTTAATTTTTTAAATATTCGAAAGAACAAAACAATCTCCCAAAATACAGTTTGACAGTCGGTTCGCTGTAGGCACTGCAGAAACTTTTGACCTTTACCTCTCTAGGATATAATATTCACGACGCTGCCACGGACGGTGATGTGATCTCGTGGGCGGCCCTAGCCCTCGACCGCCATCGACCGGAGCGAACGGGATGAGCGCGAACAGACACGGAAAAGCCGAAATACCCTATCTCAATCACTCGGTGGATGATTGATTGATCGATTGTCAGATACATTGATGTGCAACTGCACGTCAACTTTTACTGTCATGAGTCCCGTTAGTGTAATGAATGTTTTATCCCGGGAGGTGGCGGTATTCCTCTACCACTCGATTCAGAAATCCGCCACCGACCTACTCGTCGCCTTGCGGAAAGTTACACCTCTAGATTGATTGATTGATTGATTGATTTTATCGTATTTCCGGGCGCGTCAACTGCTTTGGGCATTAGAATCGTTAGTGTAGTGCATGTTTTTATCGGGAGATGGCGGTGATCTTGCCCCGCTGGATGGCGAGATTCGGCGCCGACCTACCGTCGGCAAGTGGGGTTTTCCGCTAACCAGGACTCTCCCACCAGCGAGGCACCGCCCCAGCCGAGACAAGCTCTAAGTTCCGACCGGTCTCCCAGAATGAGGTAGTGTAGTGCATGTTAGTGTAAGTGTGTATGTAAGGGGAGAGGACAGGACAAGGAAGACGAAGGACAGATCGCGCGCGGTCCGTGGCCCGTTTGGGAAAACCGCTCCGGCATTCGCCTGGTGTTGATCGGAGAAACCACGGAAAACTACCGATCAGAGCAGCCGGCCGCTAGAATTCTCCTCCAGACTGCGACAGAATTCGACCTAGCTGAAAAGCTAGTGTCGAAAATCCTATTGCCGCCCTCAGGACTCGAACCTACGACCTCCCGGTCAGAGGCGCTGCAGTGACATCAGTTGATGCACTGAGCTACCGCTTCCGGTCTTACACCTCCAGGTTACTACTTCGGGAGCATCGCTTCAGCCGGAACAAGCTTAATGTTATCGACTAGTTTCTCCACGTGTGTGGTAGTGCAGTGCATGTGGTGTAGTGTAAATGTGTGTAAGGGACAGGATAGGACACAAAAAGGAAGGTAATATGCTAGAAAGGAAAAAGAAAGGAGTCATTGAAGGGTTCAGATCCATTCTTACGGTTTTGATGACTCTCGTAGTCGCTCCCCTTCAAATGCACAATACTCTAGCATGATTGAGAAAAAGCATTATGGCGATAATTTTATGATATCTAAAGTGGGTGAATTAGAATAAAATAGTACCACATTAGTCAAATCGTGTCGTGAAATGGTATTACAAATATATGACAGTGTGACCGCAACAGTGGGCAAAGCATGTATGATTCTATCCATCGGTTCCTATGCTTCTATTATATAACGTTCCGATACCCCCACAATAGGAATCTCGTTCAATTCATTAGTTTGTCAGGTCGTTTGAATGCATCGTTATCTCTTAAACATTTTATTAAAATTTGTTGAACCTTCGTCTTCACGCAACGCGTCTCATAACCCCCATTGGGCATTGAGCACTTACGAGTAATCCTCCGTTACTATTTTTAAGTCATTGTCTTTCGGAGTAATCCTCCATTCTGTAGTCCGTAAGTCAGTTGGTCGTCAAGAGGACAATTTCCGCGTACGCGCCTCTCTCTTGCGCGCCCATGCGTTACTATCTAGCAGCCAGAATTGGGAAGGAATTAGGATAGGGGTAGGATTTGGGATACTTCACAGGGGTTGGACTAGCCCTTGTCAAGCAGCTTAACTCTTTTTGTTGAAACAAATTTCACATGAGATTGGGAGTCGAACCCGGACCTTCTTTGTGAAAGACGAGCGACTTCGCTCTTGAGCCGCGAGACAGCCATGACATCTCTGATCTATAGTTGAATACTCTGGCACACAGTTGTACCATTTGATAGTAATAACGCCTCGATTTTTTAAGCCTTTCAATTTTACCTTAAGATGATTTCGATTAAGAAATTGTGTTCTCAAACATAGTTTTTGAAATATTTTTTTTCTCGGTGTTATTTCATCATTTTCAGTTACGACCTGGTGTACGTGTTGCTGTCCCACTGTGCGGCGGACGCGACGGGAACGTTGTGCTGGCTGTGGCCACAACGGAGGGAACGACTATTCGCCTGGGTTGCCTGCCCCGGACCTGGTCGTTCTAATTACAACTCCTGGCTGCGGACCTTTGGTGACGTCTGGTACCGTTGCCTCTCGCTTGCTCACAACTTTGCCGTCTGAGGCCTTGTAATAAAGTTGAGGCGAAGACTACGGTGTTCAGAGCGCGCTGCACTCGGGGTTCGTGCGCTAACCTCTGGATCCTAATTTCACCGGTTGAAACCCTGGTACGAGCAGTGGATGGTCAAGGGTATGGATGAACAAGACACCTGAGCAATGCGAATTCCACCTAACCACCACACAGAATTTCATAGTTTCTCTCCCTTTCATCTCCCGGAACGTTCGACGAGTACGTTTCTGCACTACTCTAAGTATAATTATTCGCTGTATGCCGGAATCCTTGCAGTAATTACTCTGAGACGTGAATAAACCTCTCAATGTAGTTTCATTAGTCAAATGATTGACTGCGTTTATGAATAACGTGCCGTAAAACAGGCAGCACATCGAATGGGCTTTCAAGACTTCCCATGATGGCCACTTCCAAGATTTCGGGAAAACTACTGGAATCAGAAGCGTTGCTATCCGATCCTATTCGCTACAGAAGAGCCACATGTGATTTCAATAAACCGCAGTTAACACAGAATTAAATTAAAAATGGAAATTCGAAAATTTAAAATCATAAATTTAGCGTGTGGCCGCTAGCATAAGCGGCGTCATAAATCACATCTTGGTTAGCCACTCGCACGCCCTCCTCCCTCAGTCAGTTTCATGATTATTATCGCAATGAAAATGTAATTAATTCTCGAGCAATATTCCCGTATCATTCTTAAAATGTATGAAGTTGCTTTCAAACATATTTTTCACAGATTTGGTTTCGTGACGTCAAGTTTTTACCGTCGTACATTGAAACATTTTATTAAGTATTGGCAAAACTTAATACGGAGTTTTTCTAACCGATGATACCTTTGTGCCAAGCAACAAACACAGAGAGATGTATAGTTTCCAAAGTAGAATAGGAGTTAGAAATAAATGTATTTTGTTATGTGTTACTCTTCTTGATGTAATTAATTTTACGGAATTAATTTCAATATCCACTGAAGCTTTAATAACGGTATGTATAAAAATATTTCTTTGATTACACGATTCATGATAGAAACTTCTAAAACAGATAGGCATTTGCATAAAAATCAATTGACACCCCAGAATAAGCCCTTTCTTGTTTCCAGTGGAACCTTGTGCGTCAATAGCATTCTCATTTTAATCAGAAAATATTAGGCATGTCTTCGATTCTGTAACTAATTGAGAGTCCGATGTTATACCAGATTTCGAAACTGTTGAAGTTGTGGATTTTAAGGGCAAAGAAAACTCGTCTGGAAGGGAAGTAGAGCTGATTATCCCATGTCAGATTTGCAGGATGTAAAAGAATTGTAATCCTGAATGACGTCTGTGAGCAGCATTCTATAACTAATAAATTCACTAGCAAAGCATTTGTTCGCTATTACGCAGCAGTATAATTACAGATCTGTCCTCTTACCCTGTGGTTGCTAGTACTGAGAAAGCAACGTAAGCAAATCCATAACTGAAAAAGGAAGTCCATGGATTTTCAGTTATAAACGGCTTAGGATGCAGAAACACACTAGAATTCGGATGGCCAATCTAGGGCACGCGCGAAACCCTTAACAGAGTGACTTGCTCTGACATTATTCAAAACTATAATAAGACCCCTGTTACTGTTGGTCTGTTTGTTATGATTAAATGCATCAAAAACAAACATTATAAAATGGAAATCATCCGAAATCAGTATCTAAAAACAATAACTAATGCATCATGGTATATTTCAAACAATCAATTACATACAGAATTTAATCTACAGCAATTAGCCCATCATATCACATACCTCTCCTCAAACTTTTATATAAACCTCATGTAAATAACCGGTAGCGGTAGCTCAGTGCATAAATTGATGTCATTGCAGGGCTTCTGTCCAGGAAGTCCTAGGTCCGAGTCCTAATGGCGGCAGAATTTTCGACACTAGCTTTTCAGCTTGGTCGAATTCAGTCGCTGTCTGGAGGAGAATTCTAGGAGCCAGCTGCTCTGATCGGTAGTTTTCCGTGGTTTCTCCGATCAACGCCAGACGAATGCCGGAGCAGTACCCTACCAAACGGGCCACGGACGGCGCGCGATCTGTCCTTCCTCTTCCTTGTCCTATCCTCTCCCCTCACACACACACACTTCCACTAACATGCACTACACTACCACATATTCCATTACCAACAACCTTACTTTCATGTGTTTGTATATTGAGAACTGCGCTTTAATAACAGTGAATTATGTAAAATTATTATAAGTTAAAAGAAAATACTCTTAAATTTACGTATAACAATGAATTCGTTACATTAAGATAAATAAAAGTTGGCACGTTTGAAATTTAAAAGTAATGAAACAAACATCTTGTGAAAGCGCAGGATTTCGCGCCCGGAGTCAGTATCTCCCGGATAGCCAATAAATTCAAACATCAAATGCAAACTGCATCAATTATACATTAACTGTGTGAATTATTGGTATGTTTTTGAAGAGCAAGGTGAAATTATGTTTCACTTATCTAAAAGCCCCCACATATTGTTTAATGTTTTGCGCCTCTTCCCAATTTTGGCTACACACCGCGTTGATAAGCGCCTTCTTTAAACAATTCAGACACTTAGTCCTTTTGGTAAAATGTCCGCTATGCCAACAGCTAAGGAAGACATTATTTTACCTTATTGTGAGGAAGAAGTACGTTGGCCGGTAATCTTACATCCTACGTTACGTTTTCTATTTACTAGGTTAATTTGTACCTATTTGCACTTGAAGTATTCACTCACACCCCATTCTGCCCCTTTCCTTCCAACCTTTTCTACATTTTTGTTTTCCAAGATGTAAATTGAGAGGGGGGGATCAAAGCTGGGAGCAGGCATTTGCCACTTCTACAAGGAACAACTTCCATATTAAGCGAAAAGTCACATTATTGCGATAATGTAGAGAATTGATATCTACGTTTGTTAGAGGTGTGTCAAGGTCAAAGTATTAAAGCGTCATAAATGTATAAGATCCAAATGTTAGATTTACTTAAGCTGAACGTGGTAAATTAAATATATTTTTACCTAAAATACTAGCTCATCATGGAATGACAAATAATGGAGTTTAACTGGGAGTAAATTTAAACACGGGTGTTTTTAAACAAACTACAGACAAATCTGAAACATATTTGACGTTTCTAAATTGTGAAGATCTCTTAAATATCAGTATGAACATCGACATCAATATTTTGTTGTAGAAAATATTCTATAATAAATTGACCATGATTTTTGCGAAAAGTAACTCATATTTTCGGCGAGTTTAAACTGTTTATTTGATTATAGTTTGATATTTGTATGGGAATGGTATGCATGAAGCTTGTCTTCACAGATAGGGTACCCAGAACTCGTCCCACAAGTTTTGTGAAATTCTCGATTTAGGAGTATTTTCAAGGCAAACTCTTTCTGACTAATGAAGTTTATTTTTACCACCGAATATTTCTCCAAATGAACGTACGATATAAATAATCAACTTGATTAAGTCTTGGAGGTTTCCTTTGCATTTTGTAGCCTTCTCATTACCGTGATAGTTAAAATATAAGGAAGCAATTTCACGCAAAACGAGGGGGTAAAGGAAACTCGTCTATTAAATTACACGGAAACTTCTGCGGGCTTCCATTTACTGCAGCAATACACATAGACTTTAAATTAAACATTTGTAAGATTTAATTCGGTCGGTGGTTATTCCCTTGGTGTCCGTAATAGCGCGTATTATAAATATCTTTCAAATTGGCTCAAGGGTTGCCGTGTTTATGCATGCAAATTGAATAATGACTACAACGCCTTTGATATACGTTCCTTTACGCCCTTCCTTCAACGCAAGCAAAATAATGAATGAAATACGAACAAAACATTATTTCTCTGCTAATTCATACAGTATTCATTACTTCTCAGATATAGTTTGCACATTCTGAGGTGTAAAACTTCCTTCGGGACGTGGAGAGAGAGAACTCGTGCGTAAGAAACCATCATTTCCCTGCACCAGCGCCTTCGATCGCAGATGGTTCTTTAATGTAGCTGCCTCTTTAGTCCGATAACCGGCAAACCCGCGTTCCCCACCTGCCAGAGGCTGTAGATAACGGGAGGCATTAAGTGTGAAGAATGCACTGCAGAGAGAAGGAAGGAAGTACGGCCCTCGACATGAAGTCATCCCGGAATTCTCTAGAAGATACCTGTGAAAAACCTCTCTCTGCTGTGTGCCCATCTTGCCTAGAAGCCTTTTAGGCTTTCCAGAATTTTCTCTGCAATCGTGCAAACAACGTTACCATCAACGACAGTTAAAAGGAAGAAAAGTTCACATTGATCTGATTCACGTGGTGGAGAACACAGTGTTTTTAAGGATATAAAATTATTGTTAATTTTAAAAACTGTTTTAGAAGTATTCACTCGCGTAACAATAATAATAATAACAATATTCATAATATCAATAATGAAAGTTATGAATAAATAAATATACGGATAAGGAATTCATCAAATGCATTTTCTGTAAAAAAAAAAATATATTCTAGGCTTTTCTAGAGAGGAAGGGAGGGATGTATTGAGTTAAACCATTTCAATGGGCAGCCTGAAATATCGAAGAATAACAGTCCCATCTCATCGCCACCTCTTTGTACAGAATTAAATACAAGTTGAACACATTCAAAAATATTAACTAACATTGTAGACCAACAATGTTAAAGATGTAAATGAAAATAATAATAATAGTAATATTCAATAACATCAATTTTTCTCTTCTAGTATCTTTTCTGCGGAGAGATTGCAAATTTGCATATTTGACCTTAGAAAGGGTCATTTGACCTTAAGAAACTACGAATTGCAAACATTTTTCCTCCAAAGGTTTTCCCTTCGCCTGCTCCGGTAGCCGAAATGTTTGACGTAGCGCTGTGAAGTCACGGAAGTTCGGCAGCTCGAGACACCGCGGGTCCCTGGATGGTTCACCGTCTGAGAATCCCTGATCAATGATGTACGAAAATATTACTCTCTAAGCCCTCTAACACATCTGAAATCACTGTTCCAGCAATCAGCCCCCACATCCCCTACTATAAAACTTTATTTGTAAGACAAGGTAACGTTGAATAGTGTGGTCAATGATTTTAATTTTTTTTTTGTAAAAGAAGTCAAGACAGTTTAAAATAATTTTGCTAAAAACATTTCCCAAAATTCTTTACCAAAAGATATATCATTGGCTTGGTGTCAGGTTAAATCTACAGAGAAGCCACCCAGAACATCCTTTCCTAAAACTCGCCGAGTTCTCGATAGACAGTACTAAGTGGCTGATAGCTTTACACCTCCCCTTCCATGAGTGTTTGATTTTATTTCGTTTACATCTAGGCGGGGGGGGGAGATTTGCACTCTGAAATGTACTCGTGCAATGCTAAGTGCAAACTGCGATACTTCTCATAAAAATGCCACGAACAAATTGCTATTATCACATCAATATTTCCGTGATACTGGATGACCTATAAGACGGTGACACGACTTAACAATAAGACTGCGTACGGAACAAATAGTAGAGTTTGCAGCATATTTTATAATGAATTACGTTGTTTAAAAATATTTATAAATTTCCTTTTGTTCACCTTATTTCTGTTCAATCCTTACTTCCTACCCTGCTTTATATGAACTATTTTACAAGGTGATAAACAGCTCAAAAAGACGCAAAAAGTACAGCAAAGTACATTAATAGTTGCATCACATAAGGCACGACAACGTCCTTTCCTCTCAGATGGGCGAGTTATTCGTTTTCCTTAGTGGTTTCGTCTTTCATTGCACACATAATTAGTATTAGAAATATTCTCCAACTTATGTCATTGTTATTTATCTATCATCTCATTTATTAATATCGAGTAACGAAACAATACAATACTTCCTTCGCATGACGAAACTTATTTCTCATTACTTAATACCAGCTTGTGTCTTAAGATTACAATGGAGCCTCTGCATTTAATGGATGTGCTGGTAATTTGATAACCCTTCTCCCCTGAGTCTTACTTCAGAACTTGCGCCCCTCTGGATTTTTGTCTTGTCTTTTCAAGAGGGCTTAAGAGCGCTTTTGATGTACATAATTTCATTATGCACATGAAAACTCCCTTATCGTCAGAATGGGAGGGTTATTCAGATCCCTCTGCGGCTTCTACTTTGTTGTGAATGTTGAACGATTGTTTCTGCTTTCTGCTGGTATCCCCCACATTCAATAAAAGATATCTGAGATATCACACAAGACTATCAAGGAAAACCAGGAGTGCAACAACATCATCTGTTTTCTTGCATTATTTTTAACTACTGCAATTTTATATAATTCAGAGAGTTCAACGAAAAAGAGAACTGTGTCGTTTCTTTAAGCATGCTTTGCTTAAAGTGCCTTTGATAAGCCTGCTTGAAAAAATTAAATAATAAAATTGGCAAATTTTTTTTTAAGCAAACATTATTTGAAAACAACTACATTTTTCAATGTACATGGCCTTATTTAATTTATAGAACAGATTGTGTAGAGGAAAAAGCTATCAATACTGTAATTGTGCAATGTTATTTTTTGCAATTTTCGAAAAGATCAAGAGTTCTCCAATAACAGGACCTGCGCCTTGTTAGCGTCCTTTGTTGTATTCAATGAAAATAAAATAAAGACATATTGGGAGCTGTTTTTGAAAAAAAACTTTTGTTTAAAAATTGTCTTTATTTCACGAAAAGTTATGCGAAATCTACTCATTCTTTGGAAAAAATGTCATGACTTTATTTCAATAACAATCTTTGAAAAACATTTTATTAAGGTGAAAATATCTATTTTCAATATTGTAGTTGTAGGAAGGCGTCTCACTTTTGCAATTTTCGAATAAACAGATATTTCAACGAAAATGAGACCCCTGCACCTTTTTATTACGCAATCTTTACGCTATTCGAAAAATATTTTAATTAAAAAATTTGGAGCCATTTTTGAGGAATTTTTGAAAATGTTTTCGTGGCTTCATGTATAGATTAAAATTACCGTTTCAAACCCACAAGACCCCGAGTTCACTTAAATTGATCGGGGAATGTCATTTTTCGGTATCACTATCATCAAAACGCGAATTCTATAATTCACAGAGTTAAGGAAAGTAATTTACTACATTTTTTACTGATTTACTACAATTTACCTCCTTTTGATATTAGGGCCCTAAAATACGAATTTTTGCTACGAAAATTCGCCTCTTTCCGCAGCAGGATTACAATATTCAGTTTATTACGTAAATGCCGTTACGTATTAGATGAGATATTTATGTTCAATTTATTTCTAAAACAGAAAAAATATTTATGTTTTAGATACGTACTCACCATCATACGATTTTTTGGGTAAAACCCACGATAAACTTGAAATTTGTTTAAAAACTAAAAGTTTCGTAACTTCTAAATATCTTTTTGTAAGCAAAATATCGGGACATGTGATCTCCAAATGACTTACACAACTAGTGGAGCTACAGAATGGCACAGATTTTATCGTTGGTTTTCAAATATCTTTGGTCTCGACTAGCTTTTGGTTTTGCCTCACTATCTTTCCAGCTACCATCTATCGCCGCCAAAGAATATTTTCTCACATTTTCACAATTTCTTTGGTTCTCTAACGATAGAACAGAAACATAACTTTCAGAGTAGAGTACAGGAGAAAAACCTCGTCCCATGTGGAAATTTTCATCGAAAAATTTCGAGCCATTTTTTTGCATAAGTCATTTAGGCGTATCTGCAAATGCGAAACATGAAGCTCATTTTCACAGAAAACCGAGTTTTCTGGTAACCTCATTGGAAATAATTTGAAGCACTTCTACTCACAAGTGCAATAATGTATACAAATTGCTGGTAATGTGAATATTATCCGAGTTAGATGTATTTTAAAAAATTGTGTATTTTTAAAAAAATAAAACTATATAAAAGTAGCATTTACCAGGACCTTAGTCTAGATGGCCCGCAGTTGGGCTCTCGGATTCGTCGTGGCAGTGGCCCGATACCCTGGGCAAAGAGGAGGGAACTTGTTCCCGACGCATGAGAGTGGCGGCATCGTCGAGACTCCGGTATTAGCCTGGATAGTTAGGATATGATTACGTAGGCTTCCGCGGCCGGAGTATGTCTCTTGGCTGTCCGGGACACGCCGCGTCGGTTTGATCGTAGCTGACGTTTCGGCCGACATATTGTGGCCTTCCTCAGAGCGTACGGCTGTCAAATGGCTCGTGTGACCGCCTTATAAGGAATACAAGGGGGTGACCAGGATTGGTCAAGGTATCGGCCAATAGGCCGATATTGGCCGATACCTTGACCGACGATCTTTTAAAGTGGATTTTACTCTGTTCTTACAAGAAATTTAAAGAAAAACTTTGGTGCCATTTTTGACAAAAATTTTGAAATTATGCAAGGGGCTTCATATAAAATTCTCGCAAATTTTAAAGACTTTTTTCAAAATTGCAGGTTTTTGAGTCGGGCCAGTTCGACTGGAGAATATTAATTTTGGGAAAAATCATACGAATGGTATAGGCGTAATGGTATGGCATGTCCGTCTACGATGTGTTGTCCACAGACGAACAGTCAGAGGAACAGACAGACGGACAGACGGACGAACGGATGGACGGACGGACGGACGGACGGACAGAGGAACGGACGGACTGCAAGACAGGCATACATGTAGGCAGGCAGGCAGGCAGGCAGAAAGACAGACGGACGGATGGGTGGATGAATTTTTTCAGAAAGCAATCTTTTGGCATCAGGGATCCCAAAGCGTGTATTTCCGTTGAAATCGCGAAATCGATATTCCGCAGAATTACGTAACTTTCTGTATCCTACTTTCTGTATTCCGTATATACGTACGTATTCGAGAATGTTAAAAAGAACAGAATAATTATGCAAGAACAAAAAATGGGCCCTAATTAATACTTAAACGTTACGAATAAGCATTAAGTATATAAATATCGCATTTAATAACAAAAAATATTTATATTGGGAATGAGAAGATGTTTCGAAAATTCAGAACTGTTACAGTTCTTTCAGTATCAAATTCTTCGATTTACAGCGTCCTCAGAGTTGAAGAGCATTTCGTAGGTTAATTAATGGCAAGAGTTCTTTCAACAGCGTACATTCTACATATTTCAACATCTTGTTACCATTCAGAGGAATCTAAAAATTGTAAAACTAAGCAAAATAACGCATTTTATATTGTCAAGTGAACCACTAGAAAGTCATATACGTCACTAATAATCAGTTCAGACTTGGCAGCGACCGCGAGCCCATGAGTCTGCCGCTCCTAGAGTAGCTAGTGCTTATCGCAGAGGGCCAAGGTAAGGATCTTTTTTAAAATTTATTTCTTCTCGTTCGATCTAAGGTCTTTCGAGGGATTACAGTTTTACATGCTGACTTTTTAGGGATTTGGGCATTCCTTGGCAAATTAAGGTTAAAATTCTCTGACTTATTTAAATAAATAGTTTTATTTTATATGCTATTGAATTTTAATCTTGATTTGGAAGGATAAACTGATAGGAATGCCTTATTGCTTCTATCGAGCAATAAGAAGGGAAAAGGCAAACATTCCACATAATATTAGTTTAGGGAGGTTTAAGCATATCTTTGGAAAATTTCGATTTGATTCGACTTAGGATGTTTGCTGCTCGACTTAGATGGAATATCAGAGAAGGGTGAGATGAGGAGAGGGAAGAATAAAAATTATTTGCTACTTTTTTATATGTTCTACCACGGTATAGATTCGTAGTTTTCTCTGAATTTGATGGTTTCGTATAAACCATGGAGCTTTAATTGACTTCCTAAGGACTTGATTTTGGACTATTTGAATTTTTTCCATAGTGTGTGTGTGTGTGTGTGTGTGTGTGTGTGTGTATACACATACACACACAGTAGAATCTGGCATTTGGTACTAAGTGTTCTATGTTGATTTATGAACGGGTACAGTTTTAATACTTTGGCATAAGATTTGTTGATGGTTGCGTAAACATGAGGTATCCCAGTAAGTTTCGTGTCTAACAATACTCCGAGGTACTTTATCGGTTCACTTACGCAAGGTATTTCATTGTCATCTATTTTCCGATAGGGTTTGCGGTATCCTAAGAGTAAATATTTTAGTCTGTCTGTTTTGCAGATTAATTGCAATTCTCCATTTTTTCCATTCAAATATCAAATCAATATCAAAATGAGAAAATTTTAATCATATTAAAATGAGTGAAAAGAACAGTTTCCACGTTAGAAAATTTGGGGAAGTCACTCACGAAGATATTAAATAAAATAGACGACAGAACAGAGCCCTGAGGAACTCCGGTTGTGATATCACGAAGAATAGAAAATGAGTGATTAATTTTGACCAAAAATTTTATTTCGGTGACGAAGTCTTTAATAATATTCCGAAAATTCTCAGGGACTCCAAGTTCTCTTATTTTAAATAACAGACCAGTATGCCATACTCTATGGTATGCTTGTGCAATAACCAGAAATGCTGCTAGAGTATGTATTTTTCTCTTGGAAGCTCTGTGTAATATATTCGGTAAGTCTTAACAGCTCGTGTGTGCAGGAGTAAGATAAGGACCGGGGCAGCCAGTGCCAGGTTGAAGGTAGCGAAAGTGTACCTCAAAACTTCTTTGTTCAGATTTGTAGTTAAAATTAAATTAAAATTACTAGTGAAGTGAGCCATATGTTAAACGGCGATGTCTCCCTAGGCGGACATATCAACAGGTCAGTGCAAATATTAAAAACAGTGAAAATACAGAAGAAAAGTATACTCCAGATAAAACCCAAACTGTGCTCCCCCAACAATGGAGGACGAATTCGTAAAAATTCACCAACAATACCAGCAACTGCTCCAACAACACGAAGTAATGGAAAATCAGCTTTAGGAGCAAATACAGCAAAACCAAATGCTGCTTTATCGACTTCAGCAACGTGAGCTTCTAAATTCTGTTTAAGCAGTGAATCAAGCGGAGTGTGTCATGTTTCAACAACCGAGTGCGTCAAATATGCAAGAGCTATTAAAGAATAGCAAGAAAGTGTTACAAACAAAAGGAAACGTGGGATGGATGCAGCAGAAGATCATCCAGTGCAGACAATGTATAATGTTCCTACTGATGACAGGTACGAAACTTTAAGAAATGTACCAGATCCAAACTCAGACTTACCCAAAATTCCTCCAATAAATATAATTGAAAAAGGCAGAAAAGGTCCTGTATTTTACTTCATTAATCGTGGAATTTCAAAAGCTAGTCACAAATGACTTTACTTCAAAAGTAAACAAAATCATATTGCAATATTGTTCACAACAATAGATGACTTTAGAAAATTCCGTTCATACTGCGACGAGAAAGAAATTCAATACTTTACTTACTGCGGACCAACAAAGAAACTATTTCACTGCCACAATCTATGACATCCCTACAGCTTATTCAAACGAAGACACGATTAGAATTAGAAAACATCTATCCAATAATCTCAGTTCACAGACTATTCAACAAAAAAAAAGAGAACAATAAGAAATATGTGCAATAAAATTGTTAGATAATGTCCAAGGACGTGAAATAGTGCACCTGAATCGAATATTCAATAGTGTTATTAAAGTGGAATTTAAAAACAAATCAAACGTACTGGTTGAATTTAAAATCTGCCAAAACATAAACCACACGCAAGCAAATTGTAAATTAGGATTTCGCTGTGTCGGACGTTTAGACACACATCATTATTCAAAATGAACAAAGACTAAAGATTTTCTACCGAAGTGTGTTAACTGCTTTCAAAATCATACTGCTAATTATACAGGATGCAAAATATTCAAAACAAAAATGTCCAAAAATAATTCTGTCCTAAATTCTCAAACCAATCTGAAAACGTACCAAAGACCAAATCAACCTACTAACCAACCAATTCTGATTACAAGTCCAAACAAAAACTGGTTGGCCCCAATATTGGAATTAATTCCCAAAATTCCAATACCCCAAAAAAACCTTCAGTTACACAACTGCCAACAAACTTAAATAACTTAATCTCATTACTAACAATCAAATCATTAATGATCTTTTCCCACGAATACAATTGCTGCAACAAATTCCGCCAACAATAATATACCATGGACCAAACACCGATATAAAAATCCTAAGCTGAAATGGCAACGGCCTTCAAAGGTAATTCTACGATTTCAAACACTTTTTCCACAACCGTAAAATAGATGTTGCCTGTCTAACCGAAACTCATCTCAAAAATAATTATAAAATGAATAATCCAGGTTACATAATTTATAGAAAATACAAAAACGTTATCCACACAGGTGGAAGAGTAGCTATCATAATTAAACGTAAAATAAAACACAATCCTGTAGTAATCCCTCAACATAATAATCTAGAAATGGTAGTAATATTCATCTCTGTCTCAGTACGTAACATCACATTAATAACAGCTTACGAACCGCTAAACAAAAAACTGCCAATAGATATTATGTAAACTATATTAAGTAATAATAATACAATAATACTTACAGGAGATAAATAATAATAACAGGAGATCTTAATGCAAAAATCAAGCACGAGACTCATTCCACCATCCCTCAAGGAAAAATATTAGAAATTGCCATAAAAATAATCTGATAATACATGCACCTACACAACCCCCTCATTATCCGTATAGTAAAAACATTAAATCAGACATGCTTGACATAGTATTAACGCAAAATGTAAACTGGTCCATATATCAGTACACAGTCCAAGTACACACTATTCAACCAAACAACTCCAACAATTACTTCTTACAATCCTCCAACAAATGGTAAAATAAGTTGGAACTTATTTCAGAACCAAATAATGGAATAGATAATTATCCTAAAAACCTAAATAAAACAAACAACATTGACCAATCTACAGAAACCTTAGAAAATCATAAAAATGCAATAAAATCGTCAATCATTAGACAAAGCAACACGAACAAAATAAAAATAATTCTACAATACATAAAAAAAATGAGACAAAGTTCCTCGATTAAAACAGCAATGCAGAAACACAATTCTTGATCAAAAATCTAAAAAACAAAATATCCAAATCCCAAATAAAATCATTAAAAATTTTCCAAAACAAGCAATTAGCTCCTTAACAGCAATATACAAATCTTGTTTCAATTTAAATTATCTTCCACAATCTGGGAAAATGGCACTGATAATACTCATTGCAAAACCAAGTAAAGACCATTCTAAAATAGAGAATTATCGACCGATAAGTCTACTCTCAACGCTTTCAAAAATCTTCGAAAAATTAATACTGAATAGAATCCATAAACAGTGACGGTATTATACCCTCATCACAATTTGGTTTCTGCAATTACCATTCAACAATACATCAACGCTTCCCAGATTCATTTTGGGATATGATTTACACTAAATTACGGTAGTACTTTAATTATGTATGTCACGACAATAACCAAAAATCTAACCGATTTCGTCGCTACTAATTTCCAAAAATCAAAACATACATTAGCATTATTTCTAGACGTGCAAAAAGCGTTCGATAAGTACGGCGTCGAAGTTAATTACATAAAATACGACAATATGGATTCCCGCAATATTTACAACAAATAATAAAAAGCTTCCAAATAAATCACAGTTTCAAAGTACAAGTCAACGTAGTAGTCTTCTGTTTATATCACGGCCAGTGTCCTTCAGGGATCGCCATTATCACCAACCCTATTCAATATATTTATATCAGATGTTCCACAACTAAAGCGTTCAAAATAGCATTATTCGCAGATGACACCTTAATATTTACAGCGCATCAAAACTTAACATCAGGCCGAAACAAACTTCAAGAGGGTTTAAACACACTAACATAATGGTTTCGACAATGGAAAATTAAAATCAACCCATCCAAATGTAACGCAAAATATTTTCATTAAAAAATCTAAATATCACTTCAATAAAATACTTATGACTACACATTGACAAAATGATTACTTGAAAAGATCACGTAAAAGATCACAGCTAACAAAACATTTTTTATATGTTAAAACTGTATCAACTAAAAAACTCAAAAATTAATATTGACACGTCAATATCCGTTTTTAAATATACAATAAGACCTTCACTAAGCAATGTCTGTCAAATTTGGGGGGGGGGGCAAATGCAAAGGTAAATAAAGTACAAATAATTCAAAACAAGTATCTACGCTGGACAGTAAACGCACCTTGGTATATCCGCAACGAGCAAATTCAAAAAGAACTCTCTATATGTCCAATAAAACAATAGATAGACTCTCCACCCAATCGACCCTACAAACAATCCCAATCAACCCAAAAAACAAACCTACCATCCTGCCATACACCCCAAAAATTTAAATTAGGTTTCACTTCATACCCACCTACAACAATTAAAAGTCGTCATTTCAAAGACATACTTTGACCTCAGTAAATTAGCAGAAAAGAAAGCAGTTAATAACAACAACTAAGAAATAAATTCGAGTAACTAGAGGACATTTCCTAGAGACTCCTCTGTAATTAATTAATATTTAATTGTAAGTTAAAAATATGTAAAAAATTGCCGTATGTTACCAAGTTTGTATGGAAACATTATGTATGATTCAAAATCTTAAAAGGTCCAACAGGCCGAAGAAGGATTAATAAATTTTAAAAACTAACAATTCATTTACATATTTTACAATGACGGGATATGAATACAACCTCCACTTCATTTGGGAAATCTCAGAACAACTTTTTGTGTAACTGGTTTACATTACAAACGTTTATTTTGCTAAATATATTCCGTTAAAGTTACTTTACATGAATACGATAAATTGATCACGGTTACTTTTTCACGAAGTGAAATTATAATAGTCATCGAAATAATATACGCCATGCTGAAAGTCTTACCGTTCTCTTTCGTATTTGACACTGCAAGCGGCCGCAAAGAGAAACACCAAACTACGATAACAAGCCCTACGCTTTACAATAATATTCGAGCAATGAAAATACATTTTCTTAACTAAGCTTCCTGGGCAGTAAATATTAAATACCTGATGTACAGTCATCAACGTGCATCTAGAAGGCCGTACCTACGCTAAAGAAGAAAAGATTTCAGGGGGCTTTTATGTTTCGGCCATCATTCCTTAGAGGAAACCAAATCCTTAGTAGTTTGTTGCTGATTTATTCAAAATTTGTTGTATTTCGAATACTTTGCCTATGGTTTTGGTATGTATTTATACTTTATTCTATATTCTTTCAAATTATGTGTTATGGAATGATTGAATATAATGAACTTGTAAAATAAGTGGAATAGAAATTTCGCACCGGCGATGCTGGGTCGACCGACATGTTTTCAACCGGATAATCTTTCAAGGGATATTATAATTGTGTACTTTGTGATGTAACCATTCCATTAGTAAATTTCAGTAATGTAAAAGTGCTGAAGCTTCCCAGATTCATTTTGGGATATGATTTACACTAAATTACGGTAGTACTTTAATTATGTATGTCACGACAATAACCAACATGTCTCGTTTTTCTTGTATATTCGACGGGAAGGCAAGTTACTGCTGATGCAAATATTTTCGTGGTAATTTTCGTTTTAATTGATAATAATAGCAAAAACATTTAGTGAAACATATTTTATAATCAATTTGTTAATAAAACTTGTCAAGGAAATATTTGAACGGGACGCATATCTTAACGATTTTGGCAGCACGTACGTAAAGGATTATATTTTTTTTTACAAAAATTATCTCGACATTATGTCAATTCAGAACTCTGCTACAAAATATTTGATTCTAGTAACAAACTATATCCAATTGTGTTATCGCAGGCAGAACTAACACGTTTTTGATGAGTCACATTCACCATAATTATATATTTGCGTTTTCATAACGTGGCGTGTGCTTGTCTTCACGATGGAATTTGGCTCGTTTTTTCGCGGCTTTCTCGGTCCTGCCGCCAGATGTATTATCGCGACAGTATGAAGCAGTGCTGCAGATCAAACGACATCTAGCGGTGTGACCGACAAAGACGCGAATAACCGTGCCATATTCCATCATCAAGGCAAGTCCCTCACGCGCCACGTTATGAAAACCCAAGTATAGTAACAAAATGTGTGATTGTTAAGGCCCATTCACAATGCAAACATAAGCATAAGCATGGCGTTAACATAAAAGTTAGGACTACGCCTACAAGTGGACTCATTCACAATGCGTTCGCATTAGCATAACACGTAAGACGTTAACTTAAGAGCTTGCAAGCTTCAAGCTTCTGTGCTTATGCTTATGTCAGACATAAGGAATGAGCCAATCACATTTCGATAACTCAAAATCGAGTATCGAAGTCGATAGGCGAAGTATTCGTGTGCTGCGTGTTGTGTTTGTCGTATTTGTTTTGAAATCTCGAAATCGATTCTCATATCCAACCAATAGTAAACTAGAATATTGTCATAGCCAATAGAAACTCTTATTTTGCCTATGTTTATGTTCGACATTGTGAATACGCCAACTCTTCGGTTATGTTAATGTCTATGTCTATGTGTTATGCTTATGTTTGTGATTGCATTGTGAATGAGCCTTTACGGTATGTATTACGACAAACCAATTATGAAAAGCAAATGACTTGGCCAAATTTGAAGTTCTAGAGCGAACTTTTCAGTGATCTCGTATGACACATGAATAAATTTTAAAAACTTAATTAATAAAATAGCAGGTACAGTCTACTAGTTCAGTAAAGAAGTAGATGCAACAGAATTATACACGGAAGTACCGGTAGTGGTGATAAAAGTATTGTAGTACATTTGTATCTAATTCAGAAAAGGAAATGATACTGACACGGGTAAGTTGAATATTACATTTTCATTGTACGAAAATGCCCACTCAAGAAAATTTTCTGAGAGCTACAATGAAATGTGTATTTTAATGTAGTTTATTGTTAATGCGACTTTTGGGATCTTTCTTCAACCTTGTATTTGGAATTTATTTATTATTACTGTATGGAATTACTGTATGGAATTACTGTATTTGGAATTTATTTATTATTTTAAGGAGAAGTTTATTCAAATTTTAAAAATATTTATAATTTCTTTTGTAATACAAATTTAAAATTAAAAAATTTTTTGAGATTGCAAAATTCTTATTTACCTCTATTAGGGAAACATTACAGAAAATTATTAATAAATGTTCATGAATAAGTTTAATATTATTACATTTATGCATTTTTTTACTTGTTGAACTTAAATATAATTTTTTATCACTGATTGGGTACAACTCTTATTAAAGTTCATCAGCAATTTCCTGATATACCTATTATGTTTTAGATTTCTAGATATTTTTCAATCAAATGGAAGGAAGTTCCAATTTAGACCTACTTTATAATTTCTTATTCCTCAATATAAATCTTGTTTTACAATCATGCCGTCCAATATTAAGAAATAATATTTGTCTTCAGTAGTCCAAATTGTATTGAAGTAAGATAAAAGAGTTTATTACAAATTAGAAATAGACCGTGGAAGAGACAACACAGAAGTATGATTCAATAAAGTCACAAATGTGGGAACATTGTGGCAACTTGTTCATTACCTAAAGCTATCAACACAATTGTGTGGGAAAAATTCTTTAAAAATTAAAAAAAAAAAATTTATTCTTTCAAAGAAATTATGGAAGAAAATTTGTAAGTACCTAGTACTTTTCTCTAATAGAGACATTTTCTTGAATTGATCAATTTTAGACAGCAAGTGCAAAAATATCTCTGGAACGTGCCTATTCGTTTACAAATATGTTAGTTCATTTAATAATTCTACAAAATATTCATTTAGTTTGTGATATTAAAATCAACATTAGATTTAGCAATCAAAATGAATTGAATATTTTTAATTTTTGTTCATCACTTACCGGTGCTAATTTGAACATGATTTCTAAGCTATATGATTTAAACATATTTCATCAGAACTGGTATTGTATCTCCGAATGCCATTACAGAAATACTGGTTTGCAAAAGGAAACAATTTCAGTAACAGTCACATGATTTCAATTCATAAATAAATCACAGTAAACCTACAATTACCTACAAACCTACAAAATCAGAGATAAAAAATACTAAAATATTCTAATGTTCACAATTGCTACAATTTTAAATGCATTGCAAATTTTGAGAATAGAGTTTGAGAAATTTTGAGCAACAGATTGAGGAATTAGATATTTCAGAGCATAACTGCAAAAGTTCTTTTTGTAGTACCCGATGATCATATGACAAATTAGATCTTATGGAAATAAGAACAAAAACTTGCAGTATGTTCAACTGTTTATTCAAAAGATGAAATACTTTTGTTATTGTGAAACTAATTAGCCTTTGTTATGAAACTTGGAATTAATTAATATTTTGCAATATGTGAGAAAATTACTTTATTGTAATTTGTAGCTCAGAATTTTCAGGGAGGTTAAATTTTTTTTTAATTAAAAGTGCAGCCTGCAAAATTTACATGGAATATTTTAATTTTTATTGATGTGAAGAGTGAAAATTATAGATCATTTTCTTGTGTTATAACATAAGTTTTGAAAGAACAATATGCAAAATGGAATTGTAGAATGAAGGTGGTAAAAATTTACAGCTACTGAGAAAACAAACTATTACATTAGTCAACCACATCACTGATGTCAAAATTAAAATCCAGGTCTGCGTTAAGTCCACCAATATCAACAACGTTTCAGTCAAGGCTATATAAGTCAGTATGGCATCAACAGGAATTAAATACAAACTTAACTTAAACATATTAAGTTTTTATAGAGAAATAATAACACTCAAAATTTCTTTCTTGTAATGTTTCTTTTGTGTAAACATAAGAAGATGGAGGGCATACTCGGCTAAGTTTCTGTATGTATACCATTTCATAAAGGCATGTCAATTGGCTGTTCGGATACATTTTTTGAAGGTTCATTTGTTCCTGCACATTGGATCTTCATCTAATTTATATTATTACCAACATTGAATGTATAAAATTCATAGTTACCCATCAAATATTAAAATGTAAACATATGTATTGTACTTGTGTGAACATTCTAAGGAGAAAATTACCCATTTGAACCCCATAATCAGTTGCAGAAGGTAAAAAAGTACTCAAACATCCAAAACTTGACTGATATTATAATATCAGACTTGGACATCAACTAAAACTGATAAGAATTATCTTTATAAACAAAGGAAAGTTACAGAAATTTTCTAGCTAGTTTTATATTGCAAAATATAAATTTCTTATACCAGTGAATGCAGTTGTTCACAAATATTAGTAGAAGACAGAATGTCTTCATCTAACTCTTTATTTCATTTTTTAATGATGGAACATGAAGCACGGAGTGAGCAGAAGTAACTCAAATTTTAATAAAATGATAGTTTCATATTGTGTAACATGATCCACATTGGAGTACATATGGAAATTAAAACATTTCAATTAACTCGAATTTTGATAAAATGATAATTCCATAATGTATAACACAATCCACATTGGAGTACATATGGACTGGAATTTTGATAAACTGATAGTTCTATATTGCATAACACGACCCACATTGGAGAACATATTGAAATTAAAAAAATGATGTAGATTGTTTTTTCTATCACAATAATTGCCTATAGTTGGAATTTTCAAATGAGCAAATTCTTGAGGAGAAGGTGGCTCAGAAGTCAAAGTTAGTGATAACTAGTGCTATTTCTTTTGAGTGGACAGAATTTATAGGTTGCAGAAGTTCGTTATGCCATTCATTGCACCTCATTGGGAACTATATTTATAATAAATACCCTTTTCTCATAAACAATTAACACATTTCTATGATTTTTTTCTCTCAAATTCTGGTATGCATAGGGAGTAGGCAAAAATGTTAAAAGTAGGATTTTTTTCTGTTCTGAGTTCATTGCATTAATGTGTTAGTTTGCACATAGGTGTTTGTGCACATGTGTGTGTGCATGTGTGAATTATGCAACTATTATTGCATTAAAATATTCCAGTTCCTTTCAGTTTTTAAATATTCCAATTAATGAAATTGTGTATTAAAGTTCACAAATTGCCTATATTAAAAAATTGGTTTGCATTACAGGCAGATGAATTCAAAGTACAATGCAAAAATATTAACTCTTAGTCACAATAGCCAAAGAATCACTTCATATTTCATCACACTAATGGAATGCGTGTACAGCTTTAGTAATAGTTTTTGATTATTTTTTAAAAATCAATTACGTTTCCTTAAATAATGGAAAACGTAAATGGTAAAAACTAAGGAGATAAAAGGAAGATACATAAGAGATCACACAAGTACAAAAAAATTGTGTAGAAAATTTAAAAATATATTTTTAACAATAAGAGAATATATAGCCTACCCAATAACTTTCAATCTGCACCAACTTTTTATCATCACACAGAGTTTCACACAGAACCCAAATGTGACATATTCTTTAAAGACCTATTGGCTTGTTATATTAACCATGGCAGCCCTCTGACAACAAGCAGTTTATGTAATATCGCTAAGTCCCCATGATACATTTTCTGCAGATTTTCTTCCCCCTACATTAAACCTAATTTTTCTTCACTTCGTATTGAATATAGTAGGACGGTTCTTAAAAGTTAGGTCAGGAATAAAGAACATACATGTTTTAAAACCAATATTGAAAAACTACATTATGAAAAGTCTGTAAGGACTAAATAATAATATATGGTATTAGAAATCAAGAAGCGATAAAAGAAGGGCAGGAATTCGGAAATAACATATAAATCAAAAATATAAATGAGCATATGTATATATTTGTGTGTATATGTATATATTTGTGTGCGCGTGCGTGTTTGTTTATGTCCCTATAACGAGGAATATGCTGGGTCTCAATTCGAGGTTGAAAATTATATCAGTCCGCTTATAATTACGGTAAAAGTCTGGTTTTCGTTAAAATATCTGGATGTCCGTCCGTCCGTCCGTCCGTCCGTCCGTCCGTGATCAAGCATAGCTCCTAAACCGTTCAGCCTATTATCTCCAAAATTGATATTCCCCGATCGGTTTAAATAAACTCGAGATTCTCTGATTTTGAAACGGAAACTTTACTTTGATTTGGACTTTGGTAATTTAATTGAATTCTCAAACTTTTCTCAAAAATGGCTCCAAATTTTTGGGTTAAACTTTGTCCTTGAATAGCGTAAAGAAAGCTTAAGACAATGAAGGAGGTCTCATTTTCGTCAAAATTCTTGATTTTTCGAAAATTGAGAAAGTTCAACTTTTTTAGGAGTCTTCCTACAAATTATAATACTAAAAATAGAGATTTTTCTTTAATAAAATCTGTTGGTCAGACCTTAAAATAAGGTCACGAAAATTTTTTCAAAAATATGAGTAGTTTTCGCTTAATTTTGCGTGAAATATAGGCAATTTCTATTTTTTAAACACTTTTCCTCAATAAATGGCACAATTTTTTTAAAAAAATTTCCTCTCGCATGCATTAAAGGGCAGTACAAAAATGTTCTCGCCTCATTTTCAACAAACTCTGCATTTCCGAAAATTGCTAAAAGTTAACATTTGAAAACTATAAAATTGATGCTACAGGATGTTTTCCATAAAAAAACATCTGTTCTAAATATATTAGCTCTTTAATAAATGCCATGTACAGTTTTTTTGACAAAGAAAGTAGTTTTCGTGTAATTTCTGATTAAACTTAATGCAATTAAAAAAATATTTTCTCAAAAACCGCTGCAATTTTTTCTTTACTTTTCCTCGAATAAAAGAAGAGAGGCTTAAAAGAATGGCATATGTTTCATTCGTTTTCGTTGATCTCTCAAAATTTTCGAAAATTGCATGTTGGAAATAGTAATAGGAGAGAGAATTACATTTTTAAGCGTCGGCCGAAGCTGGCATGTCAGAACAGCTGTCTGGTGTTGCGGTAAAACGCAAGGCGAGGTTATTTGGTGGATGTGAGTTCAAGTTTCTGTGCAAAACTGTTTTCAACAACAACAACAACAAAAAAAACCCTTGAGTGTTGAAAACAGTTTTGCAAGTGTTCATATAAAATTATTGCGGAGGGTTTACACTTACGCGATAATGTATGTGCTGTTGTATGCGATTTATGCAATGTATGCGATAATGTATGGACGACAGTTTTCAATTTTCTAAAATTTCACTTTAAGTGTATACATTAACTTTCTTTTCGGTGGTAAAGTGAGTTGTTGCAAAGAGGAAACAATATATTTCTTTTTCGACTTTGAAATATCAAAATGCATGTGAAATAAAAAAATAATTTCGAACATCTAGGTGAAGGTTTTGTCGAATTGAAGGACTAAAGGTATGTTCGCAATTATTTTGTGACTTGAATTGCATTTCTGCATTTGGAAGACAGGTCTAATTTTTTTATTTAATTTTATAAAATACACTATGCTGTGAAATATGGAATTCTTTCCCAGTATCCGTTTTTCATATGATTGGAATTTTAATTTTTCTTGTTTGCAAGGAGTCAATATTTCAAGGGTGAATTGCCTAATATTTTCACTAATATTTTTTCGAGGTACTTGACACTTTAATTCAATGTAAACTGTACAGATTCTAGATATTCTGAAATCAGAATCTCAAAAGATTTTTGAAAATCTCAAGAATTCTTCACATACGAATATTGACAATATATTAAGATAACTACTAGAAGATAAAAGGAAACCACTAGAGAGAAATAATTTTGAAAGAACCGACGATTTTCAGAAGAAACTACTGGAATTGCTTTTAATGGATTAAGTATCTTGCATGTTCTAAGTTGTGGAAAAAGTCAATTAAGAAAGATCATTAAACTATGTTGTGTAAAATGTAAAAGGAGTTGAATGGCAGGAACTTATAGAGTTAATTAATAGTGTTGATTTCCAAAATATGGCGAAATGAAAAGAACGAAAAGAATTCGAAAAATATAGTTTTCTAACATCGAACCTTCCAGGAAATTGAATCATCAAAAACGCATTCATGTTTAACGCTGGTAATATTTCTTGCTTCATTTTCGGAGGTAAAGATTAGTATGTGGTGCACCTATATTTTTTGGAGAGAGAGAGAGAGAGGACTTTAATCATTCACCAAAGAATCTGTTATTCCTTTGTTTTAAGTGTCCATGTAAATTTGCCAAAATTTATCGAACGGCGAAACAAAAATGTGCTGCTTGAACTTGCAGTGAAGGACTTAACTTTCCAAAGTTGTTTGAATGAAGTGCTTGATGAAAGTACCCTCTCAGTCTCTCTGCCTCTTTTATTAATTATTTCTCGTAATTTATACTTTGCCCCGTGCTTCAGAGGTATAAACTTGCTAGAAATAATGAAAATTTTGTTTCATTTTACCTTTACTGATTCTAAAGCGCTAAAGCATATTGTAGTAAACTGATCGTGTTTCGGGTTTAAAGTGACATACTGGACGGAAAAGTATGCAGCTGAATTATTTCGCAAACACCAACTTCTCAAATTTTAGGTAGAATTTTACTCACGAACTACAGAAGTATTCAAATCAGTCTACAACACTTACGTGGTAGATTCTCGATGAAGGGAAATGACAGAAAAGTGTATTCCTGAACACATTTCAGAAAGTTGCTTTAGAATGAAAGTTTCCAAACAGGTAAATTTTCATCTACATATATCTGCCGCAAGAGCGCATTTCCTTTAGAATGTTACAGGACCACCTGAGAAATATTTCATGAATACATTTGACTTTGTAGGTATTTTAATTAAAGAGATTCGACAAAAGTGCGGAAAGCAATCAAAATTAAAGTGTAAACTTTTGAAAAACCAAGAGTGAGTCATTTGATACATTCTCTGCGGTTTTATGGCACCAGAATGTTATTTGCTAAAACTATCTTGCCTTTAAACCTTTCAAAAGTAAGTCATGCATAGAGATTTTTCAGGTATGCGCCACTTCTTTCCGCTAAACTGTTTGTCCCACGGGGGTAGTTCTCGTGAAAGGAGAATCGAGAGCTGGCCTCACGACGAAAGGCGAGTGAAAGTACTTTTATACTAAAGTACTTTTTTATAGAGAGAGAATTTTTTACGGCGTTTCCAAACTGAAATTTCAGGCTCGAGGAAAGACAGGTGGAAAACGGCTTAAGGCGCTTGTAACACCTGTGCTTGTAACATTGGGGTTACATCACCCTTTTCGATCATGTTCATGGCCATGTCCCTAATTTCGTGGTTAGCTGATAGGGAGCTTGAAGTGTTTCTTTCTCCAAACTTCCTGCCGTTTCTTCCCTTTATATTTAAGATCTTTTGGTCCTGCCTTTAATTTCACTTGCACGTTACTACTATTTTACAAGGTACACGTTATTTTCGAATGTGAATTTCATAGAACTCTGTGTAAGAAAACGAATGACGAGACTCTCAGAATTATCAGTTTGGTTATAAACAGCAACTCGTTTTTGAAGGAAGTTATAAAAAATAATTTCGTATTTTCTTTTCAGTTTTTTCATGAATTGAGTTTGTTCGTAAGTTTGTCATACGAGAACAAACTTCTAAGGCTTTAGGTTAAAAACATAGATTCTGTGCAGATAGTTCTGTGCAGAATTCTTTATAATTTAGATTTAAAAAAATGAAATAATAAAACTGTTGCGATTCAGTCAGAAAAAAAATTGGTTAAGTGAAATTTTACTCCACTGTTGAAGTTTAAGTTTATTATTTCGCCAAGAGTAAAAATAACTTTGAACAAAATTTATTTCAATATTTTTGAAATTAGCAATAATTAAATTTTATTATTTAATTATTAGGTACCTCTTTTATCTAAAGATATATACGTATTAATTACTTGCAAAAGAACTTGCATGTTTAGAGTAACATTTCTTCTGTACAGAAAATGATTGAAGAATTTCTGTTATAGTATCCCTAATGATAAGAGGTAAATGCTTAGAAAACTGCCTACATATATGTCCATGGGATGCGAAAGGTTTGATCTGCAAGGAACTTGTTTCTGACAATGAGTCGGCAATGAACCTGTCGACAGTTGAGAGTCGTATGTGGCCAGATATCACTTTAGTGATGGGGAGTTATAAATTTTATCATTATTATTTACGAGATTGAAGTGGTTCATTTTTACTTATTTATTTTACGTCAAAAAACAGTTAAAACTGTGTATGACGTGCTATGAAGAGAATTGAATTTTGTGCACGTTTTCAAAATTCTGTGATCCCTACACTAAGTCATATACTACTTGAATTTTGAAAACATAAAAAAAATCGCTCCCATGTAATAAAAACTATTTACAAGGATAAGTAAGCAATAAATTTTGGACTCTTACTCTTGATGTCCTTCGTCAAGGACTAATACTTCCTCCCGCGACAACATGGAAACGATAATTTGAATAACTATATTTCCCACTGAATTCAAGAAGTCGTGCACAGATAATGAAATTACATTTATGTACAGAAGCAAAACAAGGGGCCATCTCAGCATTTGATCAATGGATCCGGGAAATTGGACGAAAAACCTGATCGAGATGGGGGTCAATGACCCAGAAGCATGTTGGTACATACCGTTTAGAATTACACAGTCCAAATTGTAAATAATACATTAAATGTCACTGTTGAAATTAATGTTATTTTGCTTGTGATGCTCAGTATAGTCACTAATTGTACAGAAACAGTTATGCAGCAGAAACGATCTCACTTGAAATTTAAACTTTTCTATCGAATTTAATCGTTTAATGTCATCTGGCAAAGTGTTGTAAAATAATGTACACGTATTGAATGTGAATTTTTTGTAATGAGCTGTTGATACTGTCACCTGATGAATATGATTCTACGTCGAGTGTTACAGTAAAAGACTTCGGCATTTTCTAGAAATATATTTCCGTCCTTAACGAAGTCATTTTTGACAAAAAATCACTGATTCGTAAATCAACAGACAAGGTAATGGTAAAATTTCTAGATAAATGAAGAGAGGCTTACAAGAACCACGTGGGTGGAATTTGTAAGATTCACGGCAGGTCTACAAATTACCAGTTCGCTGTTGCTTGAGAGTTTGTCATTTAGGAATTGAAGGGTATTACATGTAAGGTAATAATATGGGAATATATTAGTTTACCATTATTTAAATCCTACAGGTACTTACTTTATTCGTATTGGAATACTGGTGTTGATCGTACTCTTATCGCAATGGCATGTACTAAAATATATTCTATTCTATTTTTATTAGGATTTGGTATCTAATTTACATATTCTACGGTCATACATGACGCGAAGAACATGATTTTATATGACGATACATGATTTTAAGTGCACTCGTTACCTTCACGAAAAAAAATAAGTTACTCTATTAATAATACATAAATTAATAATAGAAAAAATATTCTCTACAATAACGGAAAAACTTCAATTTACTGTTATGCAAATGATACATGTTTTTTTTTTTTTGCGCGAGTTTTAACAATATTGATCAATTAAACGTGGATAAACTCTTGTAACGCCAAAAAGTGTGTCTGTAGAATATACTTGTAACTCAATCTAATTTTTTGAACAGAGGTGGACAAATCTCTATTTTTTTTATTAAGATGAGCGTGAATGTAAATTTAAATAACAGTATAGATAGTTGATAAATGAGCATGAAATTATCTCTTCGCCAATAAAACTTCGATTATGAATTTATATTCACATTTAAAATACAAGTTTATATTTAATAAAATGTCTTCCAAAAATAATCAAATTATCTTGGATTGCACGGAATAACAGGGCGATGTTTTCTTCGAAAACATATCTACATCATACTGTACAACATTTTGAAAGCATAATCTTCCTTATGATAACTTCCTTGTTTGATAAAGTTTTCATAATTAATTTGTACGAATATTATTCTGCAATGAATTGTCGTACCATTATTACAGTATTCCAACATTTTCACAAAATGTGAAGTTTAAAATTCGACGGGAGTTGACGCTGCGACCGATCAAAGTCTACAGCGTGTCCACTGTACAAGTACTTCAGGCAGGCATGCCTTTGCTTCCCACTTGTGATCCCTCGGTTCCTAGAGCAGTTCTCGGCAAAACCGCCCAGCGGTCGCCGGCAGCGCAGCTTAATGATGAAATAGGAAATTACCGCTGCAGTCGCGGTCTTTTATTCCAGTACTATATTGTTAATTATGGTGCAGTATATTCTGCTAATGTCCACGTAATCATTTGTTCCCATTAGGTGCATTTTTACAAAATAATGACTACAATTACGAGATAAATAAATGCCCTTTTTAAATGGACACCGCCGCTGCTGCCGCCCGCCGGACCAGAGGGGGATCCCCGAATGAAATTTGTTCCCCGAGAGGTGCGGGTGGGGACAGAGAGGGGGCGATGGGGGGCAGGGGCGGGAGTACCGCTGGCCTTCGAGGTGCGCGGGGGCGGTCCCCACTTTCGTCGGGCAGTTGGCACCGGCGCGGAACGAGCGCAGCGACACGCGCTGCCCCACTCTAACCCCTGCCCCGCCCACTGCCTTGTCCCTTGCCTTTCCCTGTGTCCCACACCCCATGCCCCAGCCCCGACCCCGACCCACCGCCCTCTGCTCGTGCATCGTTGCCCCCGGCCCCCGCACACAAATACACACACCCGGTCTCGCTCTTAGAACCATCGCCCACGACCTTGCTAGCGCCACACGAACACTGCGGGTCTCTTGCCAGGTAATTTGTCTTCTTTACATTTGCACTTTTTTAGGGTTGTTTAATTTTATAGCGCAGCTCTGATGGATTCGTTGTAGGTCGTCTATGTTGTCGGTGCAAACATTTTACTATTGCCAATTATGTTTTTTGTCCATTTTGAATCACGTGACTGTGGTTTTCACGACGCTTCAACCCAGACATTTTTACATTTTCACTTACTACATAATTACGTAGTAAAGAGAGTGTATTGTACGAGTAATGCTGCAGCAAAAAATTGAGCTTTTCCGAAAGCAAAATTCTTATTGTGAGCCCCTCTTCACGAAAAAGGGATAACTCTTGTGCGGCCTATATGTAGTAAATAACTTCTAACAACTTGAATACCACTTAGTAACCAGAATACAACTTTTGTGGGCTCTGTATTCTAAAACTAGTTAACAACAGAACATTTTTTGCATTATTTGTAACTTTGCAATAATTTTCGAACAACTCAGATTTCAACAAACACGAGACCTGCAACATTTTGAAGTATTTTTTGCTCTATCCGATGAAAAGTTAAACAATTGCAGCGGTTTTGCAGTATATTTGTAACTGGCATTTTCTCCAAGCAAAAAGTATGTTACAAATACTAGTTATTTAAAAAAATGTACAGGACTTTATTTAATTACATAATGTTTTGGAAGAGATTTCATTGAGAACATAATTTCTCATCAATATTTTAGTTTTGCAGTGTTCATTTTTGCAATTTTTTCATACACAGGGAACTCCACAAAAAGTGTTGTATCATCGCCATTTAAAAAAAACACAACCCTAGTCGAGAAAAAAATTGGAGCTGTTTTTTGAGAAAATACTATTGAAAAAGTTGCTTATACTTCATCAAAATTTAAACGAAAACTATTCGTATTTTTGAGAAACTGAACATGACCTTATTTAAAGATCCTTCATTGAAGAACACATTTCATAAGAAAAAAGTGTCTTCAATACTGTAGTTATAGGAGGACATTACAAAAATTGAAGAACACATTTCATAAGAAAAAAGTGTCTTCAATACTGTAGTTATAGGAGGACATTACAAAAATTGCGCAATTTTCGAAAATTCGGAGTTCAACGAAAATGAGACCTGCGATTTTTGCGTCGTTTGCACTATTCGAAGAACAAATTTATTTTAAAAAATTTGACCTATTTTTGAGGAAATGTTAAATATGTTGAGGCTGAGGCTGAAAGTACTCACCAAAATCAAAATATTTGTTTCAAACTCGTAGGGCATTAGTTTCGGTCAGATGGATCGGACAACGTCAAATTCAGAGGCAATCGTCTTAACGGTTTAAGTGCTATTGTTGACCACAAATGAACTAGCAGGCGGACGTTTTGAAGTCAACCAATTTTTTAAGGTGGCAATAACGCGCAAAACGCGAAATATCACTTTAATATGTGCTAGAGAAAGTAATTACTACGAGTACATATAGTATCAACACTCGCGGAGAGCTCATTGGTCAAAGGGCTCGCTTTCCCTGACGTGACCCCGGGTTTAAGTCACGGCTGGACAAGATTACGGGTTCGAGTCACGGTCGGACAGGATTATAGTGTGCGTTTCCCTTTCAATGTCCCAGTATGTGTTGCAGTGTGACGATGATAAAACTCACTTCTCAGGTTGAGAAGACCAGAACATGGCGTAGGGATGCCTACGTGCTAACCACATAGCCCCGTAACCCATGGTCGCAAGGTAGGCCCAGGCTACGGCAACGGCTTTGCGCTTAAAGTACGTACATACATATATAGTAGCAAGTCTGACTGTCTGAGGTGGCTAAGAGAATCTACCGCCCTAGTGCTTTGGTCCGGAGGGTCGCAGATTCGAGTCCCGCCTTGAGCATGGTTGTTTGTTTCTTGTCTTTCATGTAGTATGTGTTGTCGCGGAGCGCCTCGCGTCCTGTTGACCTTAGATCAGAGGAGCCCGCAAGTGTGTTGGTGTCTAGTGAATGGTCGAATATGCGTCCCATCCGGACGTGAAGATCTGGATGTTGGCTGCATTAAAGACTGCTGTTGGCTGCATAAAAGGTCTAGAAAACAAGCAGTAACAATATTTATCCAATTTTGTTTATATAAGGGCTGCACAATACGAGTTTTTGTGACGAAAAATCACCACTTTTCGCTGCAATATTACAATACTTTCTTCTTACTTCGTAAGTACGTAGTAAACGAGCAACCGTAAAACGTCTGTCAATATTAGTGCCTAAATTGTTGGGACAATTCTCGAAAATTGACATTTCCGATCGAAGTGGTCGAACTCAAGACTGTGCAAATTTTAAACGGACATTTTGATTTGTTTTTAGATCAATTCTCATTATTGTCACTTTTTTTTCAAAAATTGCTACAAATTTTTTGATTAACATTTTCCCTGGCATAGCGTCAAAGACGCTTAACAAGCAGCCCTGGTCTCATTTGCGTTAAAATCTCTGAATTTTGGAAAATTGCAAAAGTTCTAAATTTTTTCGGCGTCTTCCTACTATTGCAATATTGAAATTAGAGATTTTTTCTTAAATGAAATCTATTCTTCAAAGATAGATCTTAAACTAAGTTATGTAGAAGTTTTCAATGTCAGTAATCAACTCAAAAAATGTTTGTCAAGAACAGATAAGCGAAGTCAAGGGAATTTTTCTTTAATTTTTTCTCGAATAGCATAGCGCGGGTACAATGTTTGTTGAACACTCTGCTATTACGATTACTGCAAAGAATTAACCATTCAAAACCACAATATTAATGACACAGTTTTTCTCTTCATTAAATATGTTCTTTAAAACTACTAAAACTACTAAACTTAAAAAAAAAATGTTTTGAATTTTTGCAAGAAGCGTCTAGAAGTGTACTATATACGAAATACGATAGTCTGTCGTTCATTTTATTTAATACCACTATTACTATTTTTATCAACCACACCTTTCAGATACTGTTGGATAACTTTCAGCGATGTCTTGTATCACAACATATCTTCCTATATCGCATCGCATGTTATGTTTGTGTGAGGTAAAACTTTATTATTTATTTTTCAATTTTTGATGTCCTTTAGTAATTTTAGTGCAATATTGCTCGTTGCTAAGAATTCTCCTTTCTGTATGTATGTAGTCATATAAGAAGATTTTGATATATTTAATTTGTTTAATAACTCCCAAACAGATCTAGATATTACATCGTTACAAATATTAAAATAAATATACTATGGACGAAGTTCAGTAATCATAACTGTTTTTATTATTGCCTAAAATCTCTCAGGGGTGTCAAAAATTAAAAAATCCGTTTCAAATTCGAAGACACGTGACATCCGCGAGATTGATCGGGGAATATTCATTTGGGTAAATAACCCATATAGTAACCCATTTAGGAAAAAAAACAATGAAATTTTGAAAAATCATCTCAACAATTTTTTGGTATGCGGTATTCCCGAAACGTGTTTCCATCAAAATCTCGACTTCGATTTTTTGCAGCATTAAACTTTCTTTACTCTACGTGAAAGAGAACATAAAAATAAGGTTGTAAATTATAGTCGCTTTTCTATTTTGAATAGATGTCCTGCGATATTTGATTAAAAACAGACATGGATTTTTATTTTCGTTTTACGGTAAGAATGGAGATTATTGTATGCATGTTAAACACGTGGACGCATGTGTGTAAGTAAATCTACCCCAGTTTGTGTTTCGGCAAGGATACTAATTCTTCGTACGGAATCGTAGAGTAAAAGAAATATGCTATAAACAAATATTATCAATCATCTATTTATTTATTTATTTATTTTACGTCAAAAAACAGTTAAAACTGCGTATGACGTGCTATGGGGAAAAGTGAATTGTGTGCACATTTTCAAAATTCTGTGATCCCTACACTAAGTCATATACTACTTAAATTTTGAAAAACAAAGAGCTCCCATGCAATAAAATCTATTTCCAGGGATAAAAAGGCAATAAATTTTGGCTCTTATCCATGTTGTCCATTTGTAAACGACCGACGCATTGAGACATGGGGCTATTGCGGCACGAGGAGTTGGCAATACGTCTTTGTTCTGATGAAAACGACAACCAAGTCTTTTACACTATGCACAACTTCATTACTGTCGTACTTGCATTAAATGGAGATCATGGGTAGTTGTTAACTTGCAGAATGCTACGATTTCAAAGTGACGCCCTGAGTTATGTTATTCACGTCCATTTTGCAAGCTCTGTTCGTATTCCTTCGTTATTTTTGATATACATATTTGTGCGGTAGAGAATAGAATGCATCCTTTCCGAACTAGTGTAAATTGTTTTTTGTTAATATATTAAGGATTTAAAACATAATGTTAAATTTTTTTTCTTTCTTCACGATAAAAAATGTCAGATTTCTCCAAAAATTTGAGAGTTCGTTCAGTAAAATATTCCAATAACCTACAATCGAATTGCAGCTACGTAAGTTGTCAATTCAATAGTACTATCTACGAACGTTTTTTTCATCTTTTTAGTTCTGATTCTTGAACGTGCAGTACAGATTTGAAATTTTGCCTACAATTTCTTAGTCAACGTTGTATTCGTATTTGCTGCTTTCACGGTTAACAGTTTCGAACACAGAGTGATAAATGTGGTTCTATGGAATCGCCAGTACCCGGTGTCCTAAACTTGCTTATAATGATCTACCTTTGTTTTAATATTAATTCATTAATGTGTGCACCTTTTGTATTCCATTGATAATAGGTGTTTGTTCTTACACACTCAGAAAAATCATGATAGCAAGTGCTGTCGTCGGGTTAAAGTGTCTAAGGTGTGGACGCAATCAGTAAATGCATGTTTACAATATGCATAAAAATATCCCGAAACCTGTAAACTTTTACTTTTTTTGCGGGATGGCGAGGAAGGAGCTAAGGAAGTCTACGATCATTTAAAGTCAACATTTTCTGTAATTTTAGTCATGATTCCCATATATCTGGTGTGCCAGGAAATCTCTCCGCACCAAACTGAGTCAGGGGCTCGTATTACAAATTGCATTTATGTTGGTAGCAACCAGATAACTGGAAACAGGTGAAGGGGATAACAATTCCAGCATCTGTTGTGATTAAGTTCAGTATGCAATTTACGTTTTCTTTTGTTACAAGCTGCGACCCGTGCTACCAACATAATTTCTTATTTATTATGAGAGTTCTCATTATGAATGCATTCGTATATTTTTTATTTCAAGCTAACAATTTAAAGGGCGGTAAAACTACGTATTTTCTCGCCCGTTTTCACGCAAAATTACACGAAAAGAACTCAAATTTTCGAAAAAATATACAAGGCTATTTCCAAATATAGTTTTAAGGAACAGATTTCATTAAGGGAAAAATGTCTATATTTAATTTTTTTAGTTTCAGGAAAACAGAAAAAAATTTGACTTTTGAAATTTTCGAAAAATGAAAGTTTTCAACGAACATGCGACTTCATTCTCTTAAACGTCCTTCACGCTATCCAATAACAAAATTTAATCAAAAACGATGTAGTTAATTTTTTGAAAATTTGGAAATGTCCCAGGGGCTTCATGTAAAGTACCACCGCAACATTAAAATGTCAGTTTCAAATTGAAGGGGCCGCGACGTCAGCCAGATCAATTATGGAATACCAATTTTAGAGAAAATCGGCTGAACAGTTTAGCTGCTTGCTTTGTTCACAGACAGACGGACAATCGAACAGACGGACGGACAAACGACGTTTTGCCATCAAAACATGAATTCTGGCTGGACTAAGTGTCATAATTTTTTTTCTAAATTTAGCAACTGGATTTATCCTCTTTTCCACTATCAGGGCCCTGTATTAGGAGTTTTTCTGCCGAAAATTCGCCGATTTTTGCGCAGGATTACATAATTTTCTCTTTACTGCCAGGCGAGAAAGTAAAATAATTATGGAGGGTCGGAACTGAACTTTGACATCCCCTGAAATACGTTATAGAACCGACTCTGTCAATTTGTTTCCCCAAAGTAAGCAGGTTTCTGAATTTTCATTACCTGAACCATTTCAATTATCTTTAGCTGTGTTCATTACAGTACGTTGTACCTTCAGTTGTATCAATTACATTGCGTTTCGTTTTAATTGGAATAATTCAAACATGTTTATTACATTTAATGGCGTTTTACGCAAACACAACCACTACTGTATTCACAAGACCTTTTGCCATTGTTCTGATTGTCTCATTTCACCCATCCTTGAATTACATTTCACTAGTCTCCCATTTTATTTTTCCGTCTATCACTGTAGTATCCTGCTCTTAGTTTCCTTCCTTCCACGTCTTTAATACGTATCTAATATTTAACTACACTTATTTTCTAGAGAAAGAGATACACTGACCCTTCCTTCACGTACATTCTTTCTTCACTCCCTTTTCACCATGTTAATAACAAGGATATTTCAAAGCTGATTTTTCTAAGTTAAATCCTTTTGTTATTATTTTCTTCCTTATTTCGCTTCATCTGTCTACAGTGTAATACTTATATCACTCTACTTCCATCCACTTCTGTTTCAGATATAGCTCTCTAAAACCTTTAATGTTACTACATCTGTAACAGAAAACGTCTTTGCAACTGAGTTCCACCAATTTATTATTTACTCAGTTTACGTCCTGTCTATCTATCCTGCATCGTGTTAGGCCATTACAACAGTGTGCACCACTCTCAGTTCTAGTTCTCTCGGGTGTTCCTCCCAGCATTTAATTCTCCGCCAATCCTCGCTAAGGCTTATAACCGTCCACGTACAAAGTTCCTTTCTCTCGGTTTAATTCTCGCGTTTCTCATCCCTGCAGTCACCATTTGTCAAAGTCGCCTCCTCACATCCATGCACGCAGTTTCAGGCACAGAGATCCAGTTCCCTATTTTCCCTCCACGGTTCCGTCTTCTTCCAATCCCCGCAGCAGCGCGTAACCTCCCATACACCACGCTCCCTCTCTCATTTCCATTCGCAGACTCCTCACTATTGTCTCTCGCCTTCCATCGCCTGGAAACTGCTGTACGGGACGTACGGAACCCCCCTTTTCCCGCCAGGATCCATCGCCAGCCCGGCCATTGCCCGCTGGCCCGTCCGACGTCCCATTTGCTGCTACCGCCGTCGCCCCACTTGCCGGCCACGCCGCCCCCGCCCCGCCCCGCCCCGCCCCGCCCCGCCCCCCCCGCCCCGCCCCGCCCGCCGTTCCACTTCTCGCCACGATCCATCGCCGCTCCCCGCCGTCGCCTCACTTGCCACCGCCCGCCCGCCCCCGCCACGCCCCCTTCGCCGTCCGCCGCGCGAAGCCGCGCTGTCCATTAGAGGCTGTCCGCTGGCTTTAGTTCATTCCGACACTCGCGGGGCCTCGGGTCGCGCGGGAAGTGAAATGCGCCCGAACGGACGGCACCATCCCCGGCCCCGCCCCCTCTCCCCCCCTCCCCCCCCCCCCTGCTGTCGTGCCCGCAGCGCGCGGCTCACCCGCCCGCCCGCCGGGCCGGCCTGCCTGCCCTCCCGCCGCCGGTGAAAAGTGTTCTTGCGAATCGTTGCGTGAAACTGAGATATCATACGGCGAGGGGGAGCGCGCGACCGGGATAATTGCGCTTTAAGCTCGGCGTGAGAAAGCGGCCATGTCGTTGTGCATTTCGTTTCAATTGGAGTAATACGAACGGAATCGAAAATGGGATTGAAATACGTGGTGCGGGTTTATTCAACACGGTTCAATTTTTAATAAAACTGGAGTATGTTTCTAGATCGAAAATGAAGTCTTATGCGAGTAAATAATACGGAATATATTCATCGTGCTTATGTATTTATTTACCGAATTAATAAGGTTTAAAAATGAAATGAAACACAAATTGAAAACACTAAATTATGTATGCTTGCCTTGGATTCTATTTAAAGTACCCGTTCTTGAAGCATTTTGTAGCATACAACTCCCAACCACCATAGTAGGCCTGAACGCTGTTAGAAGTTAAAGAGATAAACCAGGAATTTCATCTTGACTGAACCTGTTTTCAAAGGACATGTGATGTTATCTTCGTATTCAATTATGTTTGTATTAATGTTTGCCATCAAAATTGGCAATAATAGAAATGCCTTCTGTTCTTTCTCCTGTCCATTTTTTTTCAACAAAATCAGTATTTTTCAGATTTATGTTCAATAAAATAAAGGTTTTTGTAAAATGATAAAATATTTTAAGATCAATAATTTATCGGAGTCACACAGCAGCAAAAATCAGCATTAAGAACAATGAATATTTGAGGATTTTTTTTTTTTCGGAATAATTGCTACATTAATTGACCTATATGAATATCCTTCCCACCCGAGTTCACCAAATGCATGGTTTATTTTTACCTTCGAGGTCAGAAAAAATTCCTCAGAACAGAGGATTGTTCCAAAAGCGTAATTTGAAACTATCGCAAGAGATAACGATTTGGGTAATGTAGGAGTGTCACAGGGTATCGCTTTATAATACTGTGTTCGGTGGTCCATCGTTGGGTTTGAAACTTTCGTGTAATACCACTATCTTTACTTTTTGAAAATAAATGACATCTGGACGATGTATTGCCTATTTTTACGTTAGTGTAGATGGTGGGTAGATATGTACTATTAAGAACGTTTCGTCATATGTGATTCAAATATAATTATATAACAATGAATATATCTAACAAGAACATATTTCCGTACATGCGTCAATAATTGTCATTTTACTTCCATTATAAAGTTATTTATTCGTCAAATTATTTTACATTTATTATATTGTATTACAATGTACTGGTTCTCGATGTTTCAAGATCTGTCCGAGTGCGGTGTCCCTTTAAACACTGCGGTTCAAATCCTGGCTATTCGAATGGAATATGTAGTTAATAAAGACTGTTCGAGGTAGCTAGTCCAGACGTTCTCTCTTTTCCACTATCTCGTTCCATTACCAGCTTCATCTCAATTTTTTCAGCAATAATTATTCACCATAATTCGTCTTCCATCACGTCTAGAGTGGCGGTGTATAATGGTAAACAAAAGCGATAGAATTAAAAATGTCGGAAATAATGCCTTCCATTCACTCGATGCATATAGTCAGGGATCATCACGATTATATGTGTAATTGTAACAAACTACAAGAGCCTAAAAATTGCATGACATTATTGAACCTTTCAGATTGAGAATGTAAAGTTCTGAAAATCACCAGGATGTACAAAATTTGGAACGCCACACCACTTAGTATAATCGTACATCTTCATTACACATCGTACATCTTCATCGTAATCGTACCTCTTCATACACATCGCATTCTGTATGCGCCATACTAGAACACTCGGAATTAATTTCATTAATTCCTTAAACACAACGCCTCAAAGAAACAATGTGCAATACGCAAGTATGGTACTTAGACCATCTTCAGCACTTAACTTCTCCTACATCATTTAACATGAAACGTTCTTCTCAAATACTTCTCTCCCAGATGTCGCATGGTTCTTTCTGTTCCTTAACAAGCTAGATCAAATCAAACAGGCGTCAGAGCCTGACTTCCATTGTTCCTCAAATAATATGTTGATTGCTGTCAGGTTTGTTTTGGAATCCATATCAGACCTCTTCTTAATACGATGTAATAACAGATGCAACATGGCGTAAATCGTCCGTAGAGCGGCATGAGCGAAGTAAAAATAATGCATCCAATGAGACCAACGACGCAAAGAAAAGCGCGTTGGGGCCAAGCGGGCCGCTCATCAGCGCCCCGTTTCAAGTGCATTCGTGGCCAACGGGGCGTCGAAGCCGGGAACTTTCCGGAGCGAGCGCGGCCCGCGAGTCTGGCGTCGGCCGCGCGCGGAGCCAGGCATTAGCCCGACCACAGCGCTTCAATACAGCGATCGCTCTTCTCGCTACCGGGAAGCAAACCCCCACCCCCCGCCCGCGTTGCGGACGGCGCGAAAATGAAGATTAGGGATTCATCGCTCGAGACGAACTGTGACGCTGACAAGAGCGCCGCTGGAAAGAGAGGGAGGAAGCGAGAGGGAGAGAGCGGAAAGGCGGGCGGGGGGGGGGGGGGGAAACGGTGGAATATTGTCGAGAGCGCAGGAATGTCGCTGAGAGTGAAGACAAGGGGGGAAAGTGGGGAGGCCGAAGGTTTAGAGGACGAGATCTGAGGGAGAGTCGAGGATGGGGGATTGGGAAAGGGGGAAAAAGCAAGGCAATTAAAAGAAGAGGGTACGGAAGCAAAGTTGAGAATAGTTGTGGACGGAAATAACACAGTGGTGGCAGAAATGATGGGTCGTCGGATTAAAACGTTGCAGGGGAGTGGCAAATGATCAAGGATAACAATTCTCAGAGGGGACCAAAATAATGCATATATAATGAAAAGGCATGGAGACATGTAAATTATCAAAATGTGTTAGCAGTTAAAGGAAATGAAAGGGGAATTGTAAGAGAAGCAGACACGTATACATCCGACGTCTAGCAACTAAAAGACAGATTATTTAAAAGAACCAAAATGGCATGATCGAACGGTTGAAAAAGAACGAAAAACGGAGGGAAATGAACTAGGTCAGATAAAACAAATAACGAGAAAATATGTATTCGGAGCCTGATGATACTGAGGCAGTAAATGATGAGTTAGAAACAAACCAGCAGACAGAACAGGACGAGAGACGAACTCTGAAGTAATGCGGGAAAGTGAAATATCGCTCGGATCAATGATAATGTATCGGCAAGCAGAAACGTGAGATATAGAAGTTTAAGGTCGGGGAGAGTAAGGAGAGAGGGAGGGAGAGGGAGAGAGAGGGAGAGAGGGAGGGAGAGGGAGAGAGAGAGTAAATTACGTTAGGGTATAGCACTACCACCACTTGCAAAATTTGCAAGAGCGTTGTTCATTCATATTTCTGTAACAAAGGCTAATAAGAACTATTGTAAAGTTCTTCCAAGTCTGATATCATGATCGTGTTTCTCTTGTGATCCCATTAACAAATACTGGGATGGTCCCTTGCTTTGCTATTTCACCCTAAATTTAATTCCCTCCACCAAAATAGATTTTTGAACAGTTTTCGATGTTACAATGGAAAACTTCCACTGCCCAAGCAAAAATGGATTTTCAATATCATACTGGGAACGGATGACAAACATGAGCGGTTCTGCAGGGGGTTCATGGTCCATCTTAAAAATGTACACGATTAAAAATATGTTGAAACGATTCTGTACTCCGGAGGTAAAGGGTACTACTTCATTTTTTGCTATTTTGAAACGGGATAGTTTAATACTCTTATTCAAATTTCACTGCTCTTCTTGGAGGTTTTGAGAAGTATGTTCAAAAGAAATTTCTAACGAAGTTAGAAGTCAAATCAAAACCATTTTCTTGCATAGGAAGACCACAGTTTTGGAGTACTCTCCTGTAAAATTAAGTAAATATGTGGTGTTCTTTATCTCAGATGTACAGAATTATAAATCAGCTTCAAATGACATATAATTTTTGGATTTATCTCGTAATTTTAACAGTGAATTTATTATTAAAATTAGAATGTATTAAATGATTCTCAGATTTCCTCGTAAATGGCATATACAAGATTTAAATTATTTATAAATTAAAAATGCAAACGGAAAATAATTAATAAATTAAATTATTATTCTTATAAGGAAATAAAATGTTTAAAGATTCCTCTGTTTTTTAAAATACCGCCCCCTTAAACAATGTCTGAAGCAGGCCTGGGTGTCGAGTGGCCCGGCGTGTGATAGGCACGCGACGAGAACGCGCCGTGAGGGGGCGGGGCCGTAGGAGGGCCCGGAGGCGGCTGGCGTCGCGGGAGCGCGTTTGGATCCGGCGCGTGCCCGCCCGCCCACGCGCCCGCCCACGCGCCCGCCCCTCGCCCGCCTCCCCGCTCGCGCTCGATACAGCCGCGCGTCCCGCACTTCTCGATATTGGATTCATGGTCGGGCACATTTTAAGTAAACCTAAAAATATCACAGAAGGCTTTTAAGAGACCGTTCATAAATCTCGGGCGGGCGGGAGCGGGGGGTGGCAGGGCGCCGGCCGCGGCCCAAGGGGGGACGGGGGGGGCGCACCGAGCGTCCGCGGGAGACGCGCTGGTGGGGGGACGCGCCGCCGTGGGATGCAGCGGAACGAACGCCGAGTGGAGGGGGAGAGCGTGGGAGCCGCTACGTGCTGCGTTCAGCCGAAGTGGGATTAGTGGGACAAACTGGGAGGACGCGCCGACCTCTCGATGGGACACTGCCACATCGCTCGGGACAAAATTGGGCGGGTGAATACAAGCGGTTCCAGGAAGATAGGGACTAAGACGAAATGTGGATGGTGGGAATTGAGAAGATGTAGAGAAAGACTCTAGATCTTTTAAACTAGAGTTTGGAGGAATATATATATATATATATATATATATATATATATATATATATATATATATATATATATATATATATAAACCAGGCAGAAAGAATTTAGACGGGAACGAAAGAAAACGACTCCTTGAGAAAGTGTATTTTGTTTATGTCTTATTCATATGTTCTCCATATAAATGTCAAATCCAGAATGGATTCATCCAACTGCTATTGGCTGCCAATATAATGATGCTTTATGGTGAAATGAAAATTTTTTAAACCAAAAATATATGTAGCAGTTATGTCCCACAAATAATTTTATTCATAATTGGTTAAATACGCAGGGCAAAATCATTAGTAAGTAGAACACGTGAATGTTTTTGAAAGAGCAATTTATAGTACATAGTAATAATCATTATTACGCTTTATAATTATATTTTTTCTGATGCCCTAACAAAGTTTGAAATTCCTGGTTATCAATCTCACTCTTGAAAGAACCCTGCCCAAATCTTTTGGAAATGAGGTTTCTGTCAAATTGAAAATTTAGTATGTTGCTCCTTAGATCATACTGATCAAAACTCGTTATGGCCGTTAAACAAAAAAGTTGTTCTTTTTGATCTAATGTACATTTTATAACGGAAATCACGTCAATTTGTCGGATTATAGAAAAGCATATGTGCTCTCAAAGCGTATTCGAATGAAACAACCTCACTTGTTTAGACTTGTGAATGATGACATTGCATTTAAAGTCAGTTACTTCTCGGAAAATGAACTGTTATTGCAATGTGAAAGTTAATATTTAAGATTAAACGATAAGATACGAAAATAAAGTTCACTGATTTCATGGATCCATGTAACGCAATCTTCTATTCAAATCATGCACGGCTATTTCGATTGTTGCCTTTATTTTTATTTATTTATTTATTTATTTATTTCAAAATATCGCTGCGAAAATTAGCTTTTGTTACTAAGTGCAAGACACTATCTCCTCTCTTGTCACCCTAATATCTGCGAGGTAGTGAAGGAGAAAAGGAATGAGTGGAAGTACAGATGGAGTGGGAGAGAGTTCAGAGGTGCGTAGAGCGGTATGTCAATGCGTGTACGGCTCAACGCTGGTCCTTCACTTTCTTTCCGGAACTTGACCTCGAATGTATCTAACAAAACTCTGATACGAAAATGGTAAGATCACACTGTTTGTTTGCGATGTGCCATTCGCCCCTAGATTGTTAGCATTTCTGAACCGTGATGCGAATGATAAAATAGGTATCATATTAGCACGACGTAATGCCACAGATTTAACTGCGGCTGGAATAAAAGATGATACTAGAATATGTTTGAATTTTAATACAAGTATTCTCAACGAGATTCGAGATATCGAAGCAGATCCAAACTGTATGAGATTGAACGTTCTAAAACAAACTAATAGTCTCCCTTTTAAAATGCAATGCTATTTGCAATGCAATGCATGATTTGATGAGGTTAACGTTAGATACAAGAGTCAATATAATTGTGATCAAAAATATTTTTGTTCCGCAAGACGCTCGAACATGTCAACATCATTTGGATGATAGATAGTGAGAGGCAAAGGGACATACGGAAATAATTTACCCTACCGTGTAAGGCAAGGAAACCAACGGTGAACAAGTACCTCAACGTGGAAGGCAAGGGGGCCCACGGTAATGATGCACAGTGACTCATGGAAAATGAAATAACATAATTCACAAGTCTAGGCAAGTTGTTTCATTTGAATATGCTTAGAGTGAACACGTGTGCCTTTCTATTATTCGACAAATCGACATGATTTCCGTTTTAAAATGTACATTAGATAAAGAAAATATTTTCGTTCCCTTAACGGCCCTAACGAGTTTTAATCGGTATGATCTAAGGAACAACATCCTAATTTTTCAGACAATTTGACCGAAACTTCATTTCCATAAGATTTCTGCGTGGTTCTTTAAACTACACGATTCTAATGTGTGTAAAAATGCATTAAAATTTAGTGTGCGACAACGTTGTGTCTAATGTTTTTATCTGCACAAGGTAATAATTCAGAATATATACTAACACAAGATCATTCCATCACACTATTATTTTGTGTCAATATTTCTAAGAATGACGAAACGTAATGCTTTTTTGTTGCGAAACTTGGTTTTATTTGTGAATAATGTGTACTATGAGTTATAATATTATCCTGCATGGTTTGTCGTTTCAACTGAAACAACCCTACTTATATGTATAAAATATATTTCACGTTAATTAACTCGGATCGTACATCTTCAATTATGTACGAGTATTTAATTCTATCAACTTCATTTTATAGTCTTTCTATTTCCGTTTATTATACTGCTGACAAAATAGATCACATGTGCATGACTATTTCTACTAGCTGCAATTATACAAATGGATGAATGAAACATTTTAAAATATTTATTTACTTAATGCAAAAATAGCACAAAGAGTAAATATATTATTGTTAGATTTCGTTTCATTTCTATGTATAATTGTTCACATAATTAGCACCCGAATGGAAACACGCGCAGTAGTGTGGCACATGGTGTTGTGCGCCCCCCAGTGACACAGAATTCTGCATGAAATCGAGTGACAGACCGAAACTTGCAGTTGACGGGAGCTTTGGCGTTGCCTCTGTTTACGTGCTCCCTGCAGGAACAACATTAAATGCCGGGCCTCGTCGGCTGGAGAGGAACTGGGCAATTGGTTGCCTGCCACTGTCGTACATACACTGCGTCGTCATAGCAACTGACTTGTGTTTACAAGACCATCTGACGTTGATTTCTAAACCCTCACATACTCAGAAAGCATATATAATTTCGAATAGTTCGAATTTTATTATTATTGTTGTTATTATTATTATTATTATTATTATTATTATTATTATTATTATTATTATTATTATTATTATTATTTTACATGATTAAATACACATGTTTTTGTATGATTAACATGATAGCACTTGTTGCAATAAAGCTAAGATCTATCAAACTCAATAAAACAAACTATTACGTTATCTCATGTTTAAGTGCGCTCTTTGTTTCAGAAGAACAGAGAAATCGTTAATATATTTTGCCCAATCCAATTATCAAATTCTCTGGTTTTCAAATAGGGATTTGTTTAGTATAACACTGTGTTGAAGTGTGAAGATATGAGAAATGCGAGAAAAAAAAAAACAGTGGTGCTAAAACAGCACGTACTTTCTCGCTCGTACTTTTACGCAAAATTACGCGAAAAATACTAAAACATTTTGCATTTTTGCACTATTCAAAAAATCAGTTTCAACGAACATTATTCTGCACCATTCTCTTAAACGTTCTTCACACTACCCAAAAAGAAAATTTATCAAAAACGATGGAGACTTTCTTTTGAATTTGGAAAATGTCCCAGAGGCTTCATGTGAAGTAGCCCCCCTCCCCCAAAAAAATTCAAGGGGCCGCGACCTCAGCCAAATCGATTGGGTAATGTCAATTTTGGAGAAAATCGGCTGAACGGTTTAGCCGCTAGCATTGTTCAAAGGTAGACAGACAGACCGACGAACGGATAGACGGTCAGGCAGTCGTTTTACGGTCATTCGATTTTTCAGTATCAATGACCCAGGAAACATGGATTCTGCCTACATCACGTGTTAGATGATATTTTTTCTAACTTTAGCAACTGGACTTATCCACTTTTTGTTACCAAGGCCCTGTAATAAGAGTTTTTCTGCCGAAAAGCCGCTGTTTTTTCGCGCTGAATTACATAACGTTCGCCCTATTCCGTAGCGAGAAAGTAAAGAAGTGTGGAGTAAAATGTAAAATGCTAATAACTACCAGATGCGGCCTTGTGTTGTGATACTACCTGCAATACATATCATGAGAACGGGTTGCAGCCGTACCCCTTCCATCACCCAGTTCTTCCGTGATGTGAGAAGGCCGACGTTGGTGTTCAATACACAGTGGACCAAACATATTAGGAAACAGTCCTTTGAAATTCCTAGCGTTTCAGTACTTGCTAACATCACTTGCAATTTCGATGAAAAGAGTTACTCGAAGTATATTCTTGCTACTTTATCGTCCTCACTGAGGATTAGTAGGAATGATGAATTTCAATTTTTAGACTGCGTTTGTTTGGTAAGCGGTCAAACGCCGAATAAAAAAGACAGAAAGTCTTAAATGATTAAGGTTAGAAGAAACGTGATAATTTTACCAGATAATTGTCGGTATCTCATACTCTTGGAAAACAACGAAATCTAGATGTCACTGTGTTTAAATAAAATGAAATACAGTGCGCCAGGAAAGTCGCTCCGCAGCGGCACCTTTCTCCTTGTAACAAAAATTATGTTGGTAGCAGTGTGTGACAAAAGAAAGCGTAAATACGCACTCAAGACAACAATAACAGTTGCTGGAAGTGTTGTCCTTATTAAGTGTTGTCCACTTATTTCCCAGCTATCTGTTTGCTAACAACTTCAATACGATTTTAATAGGCCCTGAGTCGGCCCAGAGAGGAGAGAATTTCCTGGCGCACAATATTATAACACAGAGAAAGCAAAAAGAGTAGTAGTATTTAGCAACACTTGAAAATGAACGTTTAATTCTCTTATACAAAATACATCCATTTTATTAAGTCTTCCTAGCCCTTAATCGTGCTTCATGTCACTTTTAATTTAGGATTCATTTCTCAGAGAAACTATAGAAGACGCTGTGCTCAACACCATTTTGGAATTACTTTTAGTTATTAGCAGCGACTTTTAGAACAAACATCTCCATTCCACGCATATTTTACCGTAAATTATTTCCATAGGAAACTATTTCTACCAATGAATCTGGTACATTCCGATGACCTCCCCTGCGTGATCTGGCGACTGAAAAGTCCACAAGAATAAACATACATTATTTGCTGCAGGTCATTTATTTAATTTTTGTAGAAAAATATTATCAAATCATTTAGGTTGTTTCTTTTTCGAATTATTAAAAACGACAAGAAACAATGTGAATGTGACTGCTTTATATCATTAAGTTCCAGTAAAATTAAATTCTTTTATTCAAGTATAGAATTATGAACGGCGACTTTTAGAAAGATATAACACGGAGCACACATTTCAAACAAAGCTATATATGTATATATTAATTTTCGAGCATATAAAAATGCACATTATTACTAGTTTCTAAGGTACAACGAAGGAGATTTTCTTCTTCAAATGTAAACGAGTATTAGAGCTCGTTAGCAAATGAAGTCTGTGTGTGAGGATGGAACAAACATGCAATGAAGAAAGATATTAATTACGTGGGTTTAATATCGTTAATTACGTGGGGTTAATTCTGCACTTGAGAATCAGTCGTGTAATTAATTAAATTTTCTCATGTTATAGTACACATATTACATATAAATGTCAGGAATAGTGAAATATTAAAAGCAGTTCATTAACATTGCTTTATTAAATACAATTTGCTTGTGAGCTTAAATTAACAGATAGTAACTTACAGAGAGGGTTTTGGCCTGAAAAGTATTACAAAACTGGGTAAATATCAATGGTAGCTTCTCCCCAACATACATTCGTGAACCGCCGGCATCCCTCCACTGATCCTCTCGCGTATACTTTTGTACAACTGTCAGAATCCCTTTTCCGATTCTAAAGCTATGCTTCATCGTAACAGATACGTGAGTATAATAAATTGCCTACCTTGCCCTCTAAGCTCGAAGACATTCAGGAGCTTTTTCCAGAATGTTTTATCACATTTGCTGGAAAACATGCATTTTTTAGGATCTTACATTTGTTCACGCCATATTTCTTGGTGCATTATGTAACTTTTCAATATGAGTTGTTTAAGACATCTGAAGACAGGCATACAATGTCAACGTTTGCATCCCTTAGTCTGGGTGTGCAAATCTATTATTTTTAACATAACAATAATAAGTTGTTGTTATTATTATTATTATTATTATTATTATTATTATTATTATTTAGTACGTTCCAATGTTTGAAAACCGATCCAGATTAATGTTTTTGGTATTCCTGATATTTTTTACCTTTTTGTAGTATTGTTTTATTGTCTATGCAATTTTTGTTTTTCAGACAACACGAAAGACACACAGAGGTCTTGCTTTCTCTTTTTTTCACTCTCGCCCTTCCGAAGGTTCGTCCGTCCGTCCGTCCGCCGGTCTGTATGTCAGACCGTCCGTCTGTGGTCAACGGTAGCGCCTAAACCATTCAGTCGATTTTTTTCAAAATTGATATTCCCCAATCTATCTTAATGAACGCGAGGCTTTGGAAGTTTCGAACGGATATTTTGATTTTTGAGGGTACTTTTAATGAAGCCTCAATATTATTTTCAAAATTTTCGCAAAATGGCACCACATTTTTTGAAACTTTGTCCTCCAATAACGGACAGGATGCCTATGAGAATGGTGCAGACCTCAGAATTTTCGAAAATTGCAAAAGTGCATTTTATGAGGAGCGTCTTCCTGCAACTACAATATTGAATATAGAATTTTTTCCTTAATGGTGTTTCTTAAAGAAGGATCTTTAAATAAGTTCTTGTTCAAGTCTTCAAAAATACAAATTGTTCTCGCATAATTTGGCGCAAAATGTAGGCAATTAAAAAACTATTTTCTTAAAAAAAGCTCTCCAAATGTTTTCTTTACATTTTTTCTACGGATAGAAAAATGGATGCTTAAAAGAATGGGCGCGGATCTCATTTTAGTAGAACTCTCTGAATTTTCGAAAATTTCCAATTTAGAAAATATGCGAGAAGTATGTGCTGTTGTAGCACCACTAGTTCATTTCCTTGAGTCTATGAGAACATAATCAATCAACATTATTTCACATTTTATCTTTAATAAATTTAAATACTTCTTGCAAACATTCACAGGCATACAAGGGAAGAAGCAATGACATCTCTTCGAAAATGCTTTGTATGGGGCCTCTTCATAAACGTTTCTCTGTGATGGTCGCTGTAGAAGCCCAAAGACCAAGTGGAATATAGCATCCAGTTTGTTATACTATATTTGTTTGTAAAAGACATGTGACATGACAAGTTACAATCGAGGTATTTAAATGTATTGACGTATTCCGTAGTGAGTTCCAACGTCTATTATATTTGAAAATTGTTTGGGAATAAATATCACCCTCAATATATCCCGTCCAGGCAGTGGTGGAGTTCGCCTCAGGCATATGTCTGTTCTCACGCCTGTTACTCCGTTACATTATTCCAGTTGAGCAGTTAATAATAATTTAGCCACAGTATTTTTAAAAGTGAAACTCATTGAAATATCGTTTCTATAAGTTTATTTTTTGTTTTCTTAAAGGCTTCTTTCTGCTAAATAGTTTGCATATTACGAGTATTCCTAGCAGTTTAAACGCGAACGCAAATGTTCTGTGGACCCCCTTGCCACCTCTGCCGATCCTGAAGGGAAAATATTTCCTTGAAAGTTGAATAATATTTGCTTAAAATTCGTCGATTTGAGGAATGTTTCCATATTTCCATATTTACAACATCCACAGGCAAAGTAGCTCATTCTAGTACACCGAAGAGATGCAGTGTCCACTTTTTCTTTAGTGAAGCCTCCAATCGAGATCAAAGGGTGGAAAGCAGAAAATTGTGGCATGCGGCAGAGGGAACTTTGAAATCATCCATAAGCTGCGCGCTTACTCACAACAAAGAACAAGTAAGCTCTCCCTACTAGGGTAGAAAAAATTGACGTGCAAATGGTAAATACGAACGCTTAAAATTCCGAGAAATCAACAAAGTATTATCACAACGTATAAGCGTACTTTCGGTGCCTGCAAATCTCTGAGGTGCAGAAATATCCCACTGAGTTGTACCTAAGTATTCGTTTCCCCTTCAGGACAGTTATTTCTCGGGTAAGTTCTATTCCATCTAAATGTATTGACAAATGGAAAATATAAATAAGAACGGAAAATGTTTCAGAGGCGGTAACCCTTCACTTCGTGGTTTTTATTCCGTTTTTCGTAATCACCAATAATTTTATTGCGTCGAGTTTATACTCAATAATCTTAAGTCCAGAACACGGATTAGCATAATTATTGCTGTAGGAATATAATTATGGTTTCAATCACTGGCAATATGTGCTAGAAATGATCTTATCTTCTAACAGCGTGGGCACTCAGCACATTTAATATTTCCTTCGTTGCAATTCTTTTCATTTAATACTCTATTTCAAAATGTATTTTAATATATTTGTAAATGTGTGTCTAGTATAATACGTATTTCATTATATCAAAATATGTTCTTATTTCAATGGCTTTAACATGTCAAAAATAGTTACAAAACAATATTATTAAAAGAAAATTAAAATATTACGTAATTGTACGAAACAATATCAAATGCATATCAACAAAAATAATTTGAATTGTTATGATTCGAAATCAAGAGACAAATATTTTCAGTATTATCCATTCCGCTCAATAATTGTTATATGCCAACTCAATCGTTAAAAATTTTGCTGAAAAGATTTTCAATATATTTACTAATATAAAAATAACGTGAGCCGAAATGCTGCCCGTAAGATATAAGATGACTCAGGCAATTCTTTTTCGCATTTGTAAATAATTTGAAACAATATTTGCTGTTATTTCAAAAGGCGCTAATTTAAAAAGATTTTAACTGTATACTCTTCTTGGTCATGTTTACACAATTCATTATATTGTGAAGATGGTGATATGAAAACATTGATTTTTTTCGTGTTTCCTGGCGTGTCAACTGCTTTGGTAATTAGTCCCGTATGTATAGTGCATGTTTATTTTCTCGGGAGATAGCTGTGATATTCCCCCGCTGGATGGAGAGATCCGGCACCGACCGACCGTCAGCTAGTGGGGTTTTCCCCTAACCAGGACTCTCCCACTAGCGGCGCCCCGCCCCAGCCGGAACAAGCTCTTAGCTCCCGACCGGTCTCCCGGAATATGTGGTAGTGTAGTGCATGTTAGTGTAAGTGTGTGTGTGTGTGTGTGTGTGTGTGTAAGGGGAGAGGATAGGACAGGACAAGGAAGAGGAAGGAAAGATCGCGCATGGTCCGTGGCCCGTTTGGTAGGGTACTGCGCCGGCATTCGCCTGGTGTTGATCGCAGAAAACACGAAAAAATACCGATCAGAGCAGCCCGCCACTAGAATTCTCCTCCAGACAGCAGCTGCAAAGCTAGTGTCGAAAATCCTGCCGCAGTCAGGACTCGAATCTAGGACCTCCCGGTCAGAGGCACTGCAGTGACATCAGTTAATGCACTGAGCTACCGCTCTCGGTATGAAAACATTGAACAACAGACTCAATTGAATTCACTATTCTGCGGAAACATGAATTAGCATTGATATTCTCTAGCAAGAAATAGTTACAAAAACAATCTTAGAGATAGCAAAAATCTGAAATTCGTCCCTCAAGAAGAGCTTTCATGAACGGTGCGACATCGAGTTTGCGTGAAGGCCAAACATTGGCGAAGCTGTAATACGGGGCCACAAAGAAAATGCGGAAGCAGAAATGGAAATCCGTAAACTTTCGACAGCTTTACAAATGTACAAAAGCGAAAGACACATTGCGGCGCGGAACGACATCGCGAGAGGAGGGGGTGGGCGGCGTTCCGGGGGCAGGCGGAGGCAGAGCGGCTTTCCGAAGGGCGTCAAGGGAACACGGAAAGGGAAGAAAGCAACCGCTGGCCACGCAAGCCTACACCCACCCCCGTGAGCTTTGGTGCTCCCAACTCCCTCGCTCGTGTTCCTGCTTCCGGCCGTGTGCTCGAACGAAAACCGGCTGAATGTTGCCACTATTTCTGCAGCAACTCGGATCCAGAGATCCTAGGATTGGACTCCTTTCCTGGTGGGTTTTCGATTCTCGCTACACAGCTGAGTCGATTTCAGCAGTTATCTGGTGGACAATTCTAGCGGAAGACCGCTCTGATCGGTAGTTTTCTGTGTTTTTTTTCGATCAATACCAGCCGAAGGCCGAACAGAACCCTAACAAATGGGTCACGGTCGCGCGCGTTCTTTCCTTCCTCTACCTTGTTCTAGCCTCTCCCCTTACGCACACTTCAACTTACAGGCACTACACTACCACACATGTCGGAAAACCATTTGGAAACTTCGTGGTGCTCCGTCTGGAGAAGATATCTGGAGGGGGAAATATCCCGCAACCCAAGGTTTAGATCCGCGTCGGATCTCGTCAATCAGCAAAAGAGAAACATTGCCTCCTTCAGCGATAAAACATTCAATACACCAATGAGACTATCCATAAAAGTTGATTTGTGTATAAGCCAAGAAACATCAATCAGCCAACCAACCAACCAATCAAACAAAGTTCTTGCATAATGCCCCATTTCAATATTTTCATTCGATCTGAAGTTGTTGGACTTACAGGCTTTCCAGTGATTTCACTGCAGAATGTGGCGATCAGGGCTGGTTTCGGGAATAGAGAGGGCCTCAGAATACATGTTAAAAAAATTAAGACATGTAGGGGTCGGAGATTACCATTTTTTGACCATGAAAATGAGGTGTAGAATATCATAAAACTATGTTACACACGAGACACTTGCACCTGATTGTCAGACCTCCCAACGTGCACTGTGTTATGCAGGTGCGTACGTTGCCGCTAAGAGATTTCGTGTGCGTTTCAAACACCAGTAGAAGATAAGCTGCCAACCAAATCTGGTACAAATTTCTCACGTGTAACTTCGTTATGAGAGATTCACCACCAAATGTACATTGCTATCCTAGTGGTGCTACCGAAACACATCTTTTTCGCACTATTTCTAACTGTTCCGCTATATTATACTACTACATAAATCTTCAAAAGTGTTTTCATCCAGCAACACTTTTTCCTGCTCAGATACCCGAAGTCTGATCCTCAACCCTGTCACTCATACCACCACGCCAGAGGCGCCGAATAGATCCAACTCTGGTCGACGTTTAGAAACGTAAATACTCTTCATGTGAAGTTCCTTCAAAAATCAAAATATCTGTTACAATTTCCCAAAGTCTAGAGTTCATTCAGATTGATAGAGAAATCTATCATTGATCACAGACGGACAGATGTTTTGCCGTCAATTGATTTTTCGGTATCGATGATCCCCCAAACATGGATTCTGACCACACTACGAGATAGATAATTTTTTTCTATATTTAGCACTTGTTTGATCTTTTTTCGTTTCCACGACCCGGAAATAAGAGTTTTTTGCCGAAAATTTGCCGTTTTCCGGCGCTCGATTACATAACTTCGATTTTTTGACGTAAAAATAAATAAATAAAACTTCTCTTGTTTACGAAGTACTTTAAACGTTCTCTAATACGAACTTATTTCAAACGGCATTTTTCTTTTCATGGCGTTATAACCCGACTGTCCACGAGATATGACCTAGCATGGTCGTCCTTGCGGTTCAAATTTCAAGAGATTCAAATTTCGCATTTACAGTAATGCTTAATCATCATTTTCTAAAAACCGGCTTCTAATTTCTATTTAGGACGAGATTTTACTCTACTTTAATATTCTTGAAGTAATATTTTGGTTCTACTGTTAAGAAACCGAAAGGTTGAGAAAATGATGACCTTTGAGTGACGATAAATAGCCGCTCGCAAGAGGACGGGGCAAGACTGTGAAGCCAGTATACCGCAAAGAAATTAGAAATGTTTACTACGAGAACGTCTGTGCCATTCTGTAGCACCACTTGTTTCTCTATTACACGGCGAATGGAGCCTGGCATTTGCGTGACCAGGCAGGAGAGCGAGTCTGATGGACAGAGTGTCGCCACGTAAAATAAGACATGACTTATTGATTGATTGATATTGATGTTGCGCGCACTCATTGTCGACGCGCTTATGAAATCAGGGGAATTGTTGCAGCTATCTAATAGGATCTGTTTGCAACTTTCACCGCCATATTGTTGTGTTGTGGATGTTTGCTGCTAGGCTTCTCCAGAGCTCCAGATTAGATGAGCATTTTTTTATAAAAATGCCGTAAAACCGCTGATCTGCATATACCCGTTTCTTTTACTGACTTTAATATCTGACTTTCAGTAAGCATATAACAGACAAGCACGGTTTTAGATGAAAATTAGAACTGTCGTAAGGAATGAGTAAGCCGTGGCCAGGAGTGTGAAGCGACCCTGACTAAATCAACATCTAGTATTTAGCAGTTTCTAGCAAACGTCTATTTCATAACTTTCTTGTACGTTTTGTTAGAATGTCTGTTGATTGTATAAAATTATTTTGTGTGTACACATTCACACTTTTTTCACCTTCATTACATTTCCGAGCGTTTGCATTATTTCTCTTTTAGACGTATCTCTGAATCCCTGATTTTTGCATGTTGATTGCAGCTTCAGAATTCACGACGGTCTATTGTCTCCCTTTCGCCTTATTCCCAATTTCACGATCGCATCCTTACGTCTGTCTTTCGCCCGCCGATCGAAATGTTCTCGAGCTCTCTTTTTTACCGTTGCTACTGTCTTTCAATTTCCCCAGTCTTCACCTCTCCCTGGTGGAAGCAGCTTCGGCTGCTACAGCCCCATCCCCTTAGAACTCGTCTCCCTCGCCCCCATTCAGCCCCAGTTGCTACGCTGCTCCTGCCCCTGTCCCATCTCTCTTTGCCGGAGCTGCCTCCGCTGTCTCCACTACCTCGGATCTCCGCCCCGCCGCTTCCCCCACCTCGCAACTCATTCCCCCCGCCACCGCCCCCGGTCCTCACTCCATCCCATCCCTCCCCCTCCCCCTCCCCTTCCCCCGGCACTCGCGTCATCGCCGCGAACGTCGCTGGTCAACGTAGCTCTCAATGCGCCAGCAGATTTTTCTATCGCCACAATACGGATGATGAATTGCCCTCTGGTATCCCCGCACGCCCAACGACAAGTTCAAAAAGTTTCCAGCCCGATTGTGGGAGAAAGTTCGCAACATTTTCAATGGACGTGTGTCCTCCCCCTCCTCCTTTTTTATTTATTGTTCGGTGCCTTTTGACAAAAATTGGTACGGGGGATGTTCGGGTGACAAAATCATTTTGACCGGAAAGTGAGGCTTTTCCAAACCAGCACAGCGGGTGACAACCCTCGCAACTCGAGCGTCCTAATCGAACTTCTCTCGGGATTCTGGAACCTCTTGAATGTCGTTTTTTACATGAAAATTTGCAGGAGAATAATACGGAGACTGATGAAATCTTCCGCAAATTGCCGCAAACTGTGAACGAATTAAGATCTCCGCGGGAGAACAAATTCATAAAAAGGAGGGGATCGCGAGAAACGGCTTCGAAGTAATATCTAATTAGGCCTATACGTCGACAGATTCGCCCTTCGGAACTTCTGGAACAAGTTTAAACGTTTCTTCGTACTTCATCATTCACGTGTCGCCAGCAAACGAGAGAGTCTGCTCGGTGTTGCTGCCGAACAACATGCGGTCTACAAACTCCGTGAGGGGAGAGTTGCTCTGGTGGCAGTTACAAGTGATAGCGTAGCGCACAACCCCTGCGGTCTCCCGACCACGCAATCCAACTACTCAACACTTCGAAACAGAAACACAACTATGATGGAGAGGCCCTCGGTAATTAGAGAAGTCACTCAACGTGGGAGACAAATAAGCATTCGTCGAGGAAAATAGGGATCTATAGCTCTCCGCGGAAGATAAGAGAGATAAGCAAGCGTTGCGCTTATTAACAAAAGAGTAACTCGGCTTTATTTATGCGAGGCGGTTTCTATACTCGGATAACAAGCCAGATCGTTTATTTCTCAAATGTACGTTCGTGAAAGGTAAACGAAAACTTATGTTAAGTGAATATGTGCTGACATCAGCTAGGAAAAGATCGTTAAGTTAGTTATCAAATAATCAAGATATTTAATTATAAATCAATATAGTGCTGAATTATATATACATCTATAAACTCATGGCATTGCACTCGTGACATTTTATTTATTGTCCAACAAAATTTGTATAGGGCAGAGCAACATAAAATGTAAGGTTGACATCTACTACATTTTTACTCAATGTGTTAATTTTTTCCTAATTATCTCTTCGATATATTACATTTCTTTGCCAATTGCAATTTTATTACCAGTTTGATTTTTCGAAATATTCTAAAATTTGTTACAACTTCCATGTTACTTTGATATTCACTATTTAAACTCTTTCCAAAAAGCAAATATGGATTTAGTACTCGTATAGAGATACAATTATTTCTGTCGTATTTATGATCATTTATCAGCAACTGAAAAATATTGTGATGTACTAATTGATATGCGCGAAAGGTAAACTCATTCGAATTATTTGCTGTAGTACAATAATGAACGCTTAAAAAGTTCCTTCTTACTAAAACAGTATTTGTGTCGGTCAGATTTAAACGGTGATATATTGCCACAAATAAAAAGTAAAGAATTGTAAATATTGGCATAATATCATGTGTATTAAGTGAAACTTCAACATATTTATATTACTATAGTCATATTCAAAAATATTTGAACCGTAAGCGCTCGCATTGTGCTTAATTATGCCGTGAAGAGGAAAAATTAAAACATTGGATATGATGAGATATCAAATAATTTTGTTCATATGTGTTGTTTTAATGTGTTATCAATAAAATCATTAACTTTCCTGCAATTTCGCCATCTAAAAAGTAATGTAATAATTGCATTACACCGTCGGTTTCCGCGGATAGTCATGTGAAGGCTCTCGGCTGTCCGGGTGGTGCCACATCGAGGACAGTGATGCTGACGTTCAGACCATATCATGGTCTTCATTGCACTCCAGCCTTGAAGAAGACCACGATATTATAGTCGAAACGCCGGCATCACTGCCCTTGATGCGGCGTCACCTGGACAGCCGAGAGCTTCATAGGAAGTGTTGTTTTCATTTTTAGATATTCATTACCGCACAGTATTAAAATCTAAGTCCGTGATTTTGTGTAGAGCTAATGCTAACTTCCTAATAAGTTTGTTTCTAGACGATAAGTGTAGATATCTTAGTTCATAAGATGTCTTACTGTTAGTTACATATTATATGGAGTACGTTATTTTGCTTTCGACGTAAATACGTAAATGACAAGTTATAAATACCCAATGTAAAAAAGACGGTCTCCAAAATCTGGCTGTAGTGTGGGCTCACGAAGATGTTTCTTTCAGTTTCAGGGATGGAGGATCTTGCATGGGCTGTTGAGCACCATGAAATTCTGGTAGATGACATGGATATGGCGCTCATGTTGATTGAAGAACTGAGAGCGGGAGGCGATGCTACAAGTGCACACAGGCTTTTTCCAGCCCCTGACCACACTATAGGCCCACAAGGAGATTCAGGACCAGCGCCCGATGACGGCCCAGCCCCCGCTCACGGCCCAGCCCCCGCTCTTGGGCCAAACCCCGCTCCCGGGCCAAACCCCGCTCCCGACCTAGACTTCGATATGGTTTAGGTAAGTGCATTAAGAGTAAGGTTGAGCACAAATGGAAACCCACGGAAAGAAAAATAGAAACCCACGGAAAGAAAACGAAATACTTCAGCATATTAGGCTCTATACTGCCCAACTCTCCACGAAACCTCGCAAATCACCCTATTTTGCCGTTTCCTCGGACAATGGCCAGTCATCCTTCCTGTGAATTATCCATTCTACGTAGTTCCAGCGTGATACTCAAGCCCTCGTCCGATTTTTAATGTGTCTCTTAAGGAGGTAGCACTTAGGTCCATCCGTTTTTCTTTTCGAGAATGAAGGGAGCTGATGAGGTATCCCGTGAAGTCATCTCAGTTAAGCTACTCTACATCGGGTAATGGGAATATGATTGGAGGGGAAGGATATAGAATTGTAGGTCGACGCATGGTGGTTGGGTCAGTCCCGTAATGCCACAACACAAGGAGGATCTGGAAAGTCACCGCCAAGTAGTGCATGCCCACACACGCGCAAGCTACGCGTGGCTCAAACCCGCGACCCGCCGAACCGAGCTTGCCAGTGCACTCTACCCCTGGCCATCGGGCAGTGCTGCAAGAAGGGAAATATGAAATCTATCTAGATTTCCTTCCATATTTTTACCGATGCTAGTGGAACCGCTGCTGTTTGTTTACATCAACTCACCGCCTTTTAAATCACATCCGATGCATGCCTTATAATGAGATTAGGCAATAGTGGATCCTATTAAATAACGGAACGAACAAATTACCGGTGGCAAAACTGTAGGGTCATCTGGTAGGCTTAGAATACCCAAATTAATTTTTAACAAAATCTGTCGTTATGCATGTCATTGATCCAATACTTTTTTACTGGATCGTTAAAGAAAATTAAATGTTTTCGATTCCTTCCCCCCCTTCCGCGCGAGATAATCAGCAAGGCCCCGCTGGCTGAGCGGGGAATCTGCCAGTGGATAGACACCGGCTGGCTCTACCGCGCATGCGCACGACAGGGCGCGCGCTTGCGGCGCGCTTTCTCCTCCTCACTCGCTCTCACTGGGCAGAGAGCCTACGCTCTCAGCTGGTTCCCAGCATGCGCAAACTTGAACCGCGATGCTCACTTCCCAGGCGGGCACATTCGCCTCATCACCATATTATGAGAAAGTAGAGGGAGTTGTTTGTGTGATTTTTGTTCGTGTTTTCTTTAAGAAAAATTAATGAAGCTAAAGATTTAGTGTTGTAGAGAATGTCCCACCGACTGTGGGTCATTCCCATAACTTCCAAACGCTTCACGATATCAAAATGCATCTTTCACTCAACAATGCGGAATCATGAGGAAGTGATATGCCGTAGAGATAGTAGTAAAATGTCGTGTTAGATATGAGGAGACTATTTACATATGCGTTAAAGCCGACATGACCATGAATGAACTTTCAGGATAAGAATTATTTGGAAGACACAAAATTGATTCTTTTAATATTATTGATTCAGTAGTAACTCGGAGTATCGATTTCAAGGCTTTCAAAACTTTCATTTTATTGAATTTCTTGAAGAAATGCACTTTTCCACCTACAAAGCGTTCTTTCCTTCAGGAACGTTTTCTATTCTAATAAAATTATATTCACTCTGTGACAGTGAGTAGCTTCGAACTGAACTGATTAATATATACATTGATAATGCAAAATACATGCCTGCAGATTTTTTGCTGAAATGTTTCTTGGACAGCTTACTCTAAAAACAAGGGACGGTGTGGTTAATACATTCCCCTTCCCCCTCAGTCCATTTTCTACAACATTATGTGAAAGGAATATGATTTTTGATTATATTGAAGAGGTAGAAGTCATTCCTGAGAAATTCCATGGGAAATATCAGCAACAGTAATATCAGCACTCTAGTTATCGAGATGTGAATTAACTTTGCAGAAACGATAGCTTTAAAGAACAAATTATCTATTTTATTCAGTACGAAAAAAGCGATAAATGGAGCTAATTTACAAAAACGTGTAAGATACGATTTTCACTATACCCAACTGCAAGATTCTAGCTTCGCCCCTGCAAATTACTAGTAGTGGCTTGCACCAGTTGTAACATGTTTGAGCAACAACAAAATCTATATTTAATTATATTTAGTTATATGGATGAAATTCTTCCAATATGCATATATTTCATTTCCATATTTACTCTCGTGAGTCATATTTGCATCACAGTTTTCTTCCAATAACTGCAATTCAGAAACTAGAGAATAACACATGCGTGTATGCGCCTGGGGTCTCTCAAGAAGCGCTTTCCGCGATTCTATCATGGAACTGCAATGTTAAAACAGAAGAAATGACAAACATTTGCCTACTAGCGGCCGGAAGTGGGGCATTGACAGGCACATAACTCTACGATGTTAGTCACCATCTCAAAGACATGAGGAAGGGATAGCGACTATGAGATCCAAGAGCAGGCGAACAACCTCAGATTGCTTTCGAAAATGTGGCGTGCTCCGCCAACCGACGACAAGATTCCAGAGGGTAGACGTGAGGAAGGTCGCAACTGTGGGCAAATTCCGTGAGAAAGCTTTGAACTTGACGCAACAAACGAGTCGATATTTCATATAGAGTCTTTTATGAACTTGAACCAACATATATGTGTAAATGTTCGTTTAAACAGAAATCAATGTACAACTCTCAATAGATACACGAGCAATACAATAGATGTTCGTACAAGCATCTTCATGAAGGGGTGAGCATCATTCATCCCGTTAAAATGTGGACGTTCCTGTCCCTCTTTGAAATAAACGCAGTAAGAGTCGCAGTGTCCCGCCCACGGTTCGGTGAAGGATACGGTTGGGCCATCCAACCATTTTTTAGGAACCACCATCTCTTAATTGTGTAAACCGCCAACTTTTGAAATCACGGGCTTACACCGCAAATGCCTCTGCTTGCAAAGAAGAATTAAGTAATTCTATTCGTCAATGTCCGGAAGTTATGGTCACAAGTTAGTATTATTTTTCTGAAAAAAAAAAAACACGTTATTTGTTCGTTTCATACTCTTACAGATATTCAAAGAATACGAGGATCTAGAAGATGGTGACGAAGTAAAAAGTAGTAGTACGTTATTCTGTCGTCGACAAACAAACTGTACAAGTAATACATTAGTTAGGGAATTTATTATTGTGTTGTTCACGGTATATTTTTTACCCGCGTAGTTATTGCTAAAACAGAAGAACCTACAACTTGATTGGCATTTTACGGTTAACTGAATTTTGTTAGAATCAAAAACTTTTATTTAGCTGTGTTAAAAATAAACTATCAATATAATGCATAATATACACTATACATTTTTATTGCGAACAAATCCCTTAACACCGAATCTCATGCAACTGAAGGTAGATTTTGAATCATTCATCATATAATTTTAGTCAAATTTAACGAGAACTCTCATCAACCAAAATGAAGTGATGGTGATGCATAAAGTGCTGAGAGAGCATTTCATTTATTTAGGGGTTCTTCGGAAACAGCTGTCCAGGCGCGATGAGTAGGCGGGAGTGGGTCGAATTATATCCCTTCCGTACGGCTGGAAACGCGTCTAATAAAAAGAGCTGTATCCGCCTTTAATGGCGAATGACATGATGGGAGTAAATTGCAAGCTCTGTTTATTGTTTTAGTAGTTTCCGTAGTTTATGAAACTCAGAGTTCAGGTTAAAGCAGATGTGATACGACACAGAATCAGCTCGACTTCCCAACAAATTTTGATCGAAATACGCTGAACGCAGAAAACTTTTGTAGGCGAAGGGAAGCGCATTGCTGTTGACGTAAATAAGCAGTTTTCTACCAATTGGTGCAGAAACAAAATGGCAAGAATGCCATGAATTAGTGTTCAATACTTAATAAAAACATTTGTTTGCAAGCAAACAATTAGGATTTCAATGAACTCAAATTCATATTTTGTCCAATTGATACAAATTATAAATCAATACCGTGTTTGATGCCTAAGACTTGTCGTTTGATTTATATCACTCAATATGTATGTGTGTGGAGTTTGTTCTGTGGCATCCTGTATTTCTTTATCTGTAGCCCAAACAATATTTATAGAAGAAACTTTCCATCTCTTTACACTGATCTGTTTAACCCCAGAAAGTCCAAGCGTGGTTTCAACCAAATAAGCGTGAGGTGAGTCCGTCGGACTCATGGGGATAAACGATAATGCTCTATTTGTTTTTGATCGTTAGAACAGACAACAATGAAAATTCATTCTTTTATTACTATTTATTATATTTTTGAACAACATTTAATTTGTTGTTTACACTCAAAACTTTTTCTTCATCATGAAGTGTGTTTCGAACATATATTTTTTTATAAAGCATTGAAGGCTTTCACGGCCGGAGTTAATATTCACGTTTTCTTCCGGGCTGATGGGCCGTGGTCCAATTGGCTTTGAACTGCCAAACGTTCAGCTGCCGTCCCGGACACTTCGCCCGAGACCTCGCCACTGAAGATGCCCACCGCAGTCGTGGGCGAAACATTTGGCAGTTCAAAGCCAATTGGACCATGGCCCATCAGCCCGGAAGAAAACATGAATATATATTTCTTTTGCACATATTGTAATGACAGCGTCTTGAAGCTCAACAGTCAATACAGTTACTTATATAGTCATTATATGTACTTCTGATATTTATATTATCTTCTTCACTAGAGTTATTTTCGGGGTTGTAATCGCTATCTTCGCCTCCCGATTGTGATCCATCAGATACATTTTCATCATCTAAATCGAGCCACGCTTGAATCTCAGCATCACTCAGCCTAGACATCTTTATAACTGCACCAATTAAATTATTTGATTCGTGCGGAGGTATAAAATCTCACGATTCAATTTTGAAAATATTTACTACCCGCAAATAACAAGACCACACAACACCTCACAATAATCGCGCACTGGAGCAAACTTGGCCACAACCAAGAATGGTCTGTGCAATTGTATCAAATGTATGTGAATATTCAAAAGTGTACGTGAGTTTACACAAGTCTCACTAGCAATAATAGAAATATGCAGAAGACATCCGACAATCACTACAAAAACTAGAAAATATTTTCGGGACAAAGCAACAATTTAAAAGTCCATCGGTGAGGAGAAAGATACGAAACTACTAATGAGTCGGGTTAGACTTCTGTGACCTAAAAAAGTTTGTCGCAATATATGAATAAAAAATACAAAAAAAATTAGAGAGATTTTGGTGTAATAATAAGAAGGTATATTTAAAAGAATACCTGGCCGCTAGGGAGGAGAGATCAGATTTCCCATAATTTTATGAGCATCGAAAGATGGAAGTGAGTCCGTTGGACGCCCCTCAGGTTTTCTAGGGTTAATATTGTTTCAGCAGTTAACTTTTAGTCAAAGGAATCCTATACACTGCAAAAAACGAATCGTCAGTTTCCTCATCCGGAACTTGGACGTTGCATTACTGAACTTGGAAATATTGAGTACGTTATGTATATGTTGCTTGTCCATTTTTTGAATACAACAATATTGACTCCTACTCTGAATTCATGTTCTTGACAAAAGGATTTTCCTCGGTCTCTTCTAAGAAGCATTTTCGGTCGTTAGCAGGAACATCGAGGCTCATTGTACCTTCGCAACACGTACCACGTGTTAACGTTACGTTCAATATGTTAGCTAAATATGGCAATGAGTATTTTGTTTGAATATTGTTGAATACTAAGTCTTCAATATATTTTCACACGTTACAAACTCAGCGTTTCTATTATGAGCCTACTTTTGTAAATTGTTAGAAAATATTCTCGGTAAGGTTTCAGATCTTGTTATAACGTTCAATGAAACTCACACAGGAACAAGCCTGTAGCTAACATAACACAAAATGCCTTAACTTTCTGCTTGCTCTTACAAGATGTTTGTTACTATCCTTCTTTAAGATAAAATATGGTTGACTTTCTAGGTACAGCTTCTAAATTCCCGATGACGCCCAACCCCTAACATAGCTTCTATGGTGCTCAACTGCTCATGCCGGCCGTCACCACCTTCGGCCGACTCCACCCAGGAGAGTGGAGTCAAGTATGTTTTTCTCATTACGTACATTAATAGTTGTTAATAAATAAAATATAATAAATTGTAGTTAATGTTGCTTGTATTTAACAGATCTATTTTTTTCTACGATTTCAGCTCACGTCAAAATATAGAACATAACAGGCATTCTGTCTATTAACTTTAAAGGGGTCCATGGCGTTAATAGATGGAACGTCGGTAATTGTTTTATATTTTGACTTATTAGAATCGTAAATGTAAGCCTAGATTTTTGACAATATTAGCTATTTAATAACACTATCAACAATGTTATGAAGAAACATATCAAGGTGCTAAGACAATGTGTTTGAAAAAAATATATTATATCTGTCAGCAAGTAATGAATATTACTTTCAATTGAAAATCTTGGCTCTAGAGTGTCCTGTGCCACACTAGTTCATTCTGAGAAAGAAGAAGATACATGTTTCAATCCGAGATTCTTCGCCACGGATTAAAGAACTAATAAGTATAATCGCGTTTGTTACTCAAAAATCAAAAGTCTTTCACAATAATGTAATAAAGAATATGGCGAGTATATAGTGAAATTCTCGTAATTTTGACGAAAATATAGCATAGGACTAGAGCCGAGTCCTTCAGTTGAATTTTACTTTCACATAGTGACTTCTATTTACATGAATCAACAAAATCAAATTAATTAAAAAAATGTTTGCAACAAGCTGATTAAGGACAACGTAAAAGCTAAGATATGGCTTATAGGAAAAGGCAATAATCAGCTCTATGCTTAATAAAGTAATTATTTTGACTGCATAGACATGAATAAATATTTGAATAAAACAGTACCAATTATCTCTTAAAGAATACACGCACGCTCCAGGAACCACGTCAGCAAACGCAAACGAAATATCCTACGAAAAGTCATTTCGTGGAAGTGCCGTTCCCTTACGACTGCTCATAAAATTTCTTGAGTACCAGTCCGGTAATTTGAGGCCTCTCCTTCTATATTCCTTCGTTAAGCGACATTTGAAAACACTATCTCTCTTCTGACGTTCTTCCATAATTAATTCTTAACTGCTCATTTATTGCTCACATCACAGTAGTTGCATTTCCTTTAGTCTCGAATAGTCCAATCCTTCGTAAATTTGTAGAGTATGTTAATCTCGTGGAGCTCCCATTTAGATCTCTTGAAGTCGGTAGTTTCTAACTTCCATGTCTTGGACACTAAACCTTCGGCACGCAAGAGTCTTGCGCGGAAGTTTTCGGGAGAAATGCTTCCCAGTTCTGGATTTATGATGTAGAAGTTACATTCCTTTATTCATTTTTTAGATTAATGCAAGAAATTTCCGAGAATAATCTTTGCCTTAACTTACGCGCTACATAGGAAATACAAGACATTTTTGAATTTTCTGGGATGAATTTTCTGGGAAGATTTTTCTGTAAAGTCTCATTTTATACTAGTGTTTCTTTTTATCGCAATATTTTGAAAGCGAACATTTAATGAAGGAGACATCCTCCCACTTTGAAATGCCAAAGAAGTTAACAAACGTTTCTCAAAAAATTATCACAATTTCCAGTAAATCAGGAGACATTCATCCAAGAACCTGCGTTATATGGAGCGATGATAGTTTCTAATATCTCCTGAATTTTGCACCATTTCAACCCTTTAACGCGTTTTTATTCGTAAATTATGATAATATTCTCAGCTGAATGGTAATTAATAAATATACTAATACTAATTGTATGCTAATTAATGTTTATATAAAATATGGTTTAGTTATCTCGGTCTGCGAACCTCGTTATAACCAGATTTTCCTAGTTTCCCTAATGAACCAATACTGAGAAGATCATTCACTTCTTACAAATTGATGTAGTTTTTCCCTTCCCCCAGAAATTACAGACAAGTTTTTACTATTTTATGGTGAAGTAAATATAATTAAAATGTGTATCTTCTTTGCCTTCTCATGTGCCTTCAATAATATAGTGTAACTTCAAGATAACTCATTTTGAAAACATGATGTTGGGCAATGAAAATAAATTTAGACAGTGTCAGGTGGTTTGATTATTGCTAACATATTTAAGTAACATTATTTATATATTGCTGGTGATGTTGCTATCTGGTGACTTGATACCTTCTTATAAATTAAGATGTACGTGTTGTGTGGGAACAGAATTTCATTCTCCGTCCAAACTTTGCTAGTTCCAATGATCGCTTCGCGACCGAAAAGATCTTAATCTATTAAAAAATTGATACCTAGACATCATTAGTGTCTTAAATCAATGTAAATAAGCATTAATATCACAAGCACATATTTCTGTTCCTGTTTCAGTACTCTTGGAGATCTGGAGTATGGATAACCGCCATCGTTTGTATAACAAAAAGGGGTAATTAGTATATTAAAAACTAGTTTTTCTTGGCTCACTGAGAATGAACAGCTGTTGAGTTGAAGTTACCTTCTTTCACTCTTCTTTTAGAACAGGTTATTAAGCTTGTAATGAAATCTTAACATGTTAGATCAGTACAGATGAAGAGTAGCTATATTTCTGCAGTGAGGCGAGAACAACTGGTAGAAAAATATTTCATGCAGTATAGAAAATTCCATATTTTTGAATAAAAAAATTAAAAATATGAAATTTTTAAAAAAAAAATAAAATTCTAAAAATTAAAAATACTAAATTTAAAATTTAAAAAATTAAAAATACTAAATTAAAAAAAAAGTTTGGCAAATCCATCCATCCCATATGTTCATTCATTATTGGCTTGGAAATTTCCACATCCCAATTTCAGATATTTGGAATCAGAACCTTTCAAAATTTTTGGTCTGGCATTAACAGTGGAAATATGCCCATTGGGGAACTCGCCACTATAAAAAAAGGAGTAACGCGCCATTGGGACTACAGCATGCTGATTTGCAACTGTGGTGTGGAAACGTCCCAACTGTACTATGGAAAATGTACACAGAATACACTTCTCCCCTTAGCAAGGCACACACAGGTTTAAACAGTTTTTGACGTAAAATAAATAAAAAATAAATAAAACCAATAATACATTTCAATACGATTTACATCAACGACATGCACTAAAATTTTACCCTAATTTTGATTTATGTGAGGTATATGTAATATGCACTGCATAGATTTTTTTGAGCTCTAGAATCCCTACCTCACATAATCTACTTAACTACACATAAACTTATTTTAAACAAAGTTACCAACAAGAGTGTTTGGCGACGATTGAAAACTAGAATTTTTCTACACGAGAGTAATAAAAATCTGCGAGGGCAAATGAATTACAAATTTTGATTTTACATTATTGGTAATAAAATAACATCTTCACCACCCACCCTCGTTTTTCCGCGACTCGCAAATAGAAAGTTCAACAAAACCTGCGCAGATTGAAGCTACATTTACATTTTTATTTTCATATCATTATTTATTGTAAGTCATTATTATAGATATAGGTTAAAAACGCTTGATCTCGGAAAATTTAATTTAATAAAAATTAAAGAATTTACAGTGAATAATCTTATTTATTTGCTAAAATAATACTAGTTACTTGTATTGCTTTTAAGTTCTTAATTTTATGTTAATTTTTCTGAATGCAGGTATCATATTAGTCTAGTTACGATTAGATCAGACTCAGCAGCATAGACCTCAAGGCAACATGAGCAGCTTTATATGACTTTATATGTTGTGCACGGGTCTCCAGATCTACTTGGAATGCCGGGTCTTCATGGGACTGCACTGACGCCGGTTCTCGATGCAACTTCACTGCGTGAGACTACACGGGCATCGGTACATTTCTTGACATACAAAGCAACACCTCAATTATGAAGACGTGAAATATTTATGATGTCAGCTTACGTTATTGTCTAACTTTCAGAAGATTCAAAACTTTTTTGACGAATGATCGTCGTATTGCGTTGTATCAAATATTATTTGTTGTAGTTTACAATAATACTATATTAAATCAAATTATTCATAACATCAATAGATAATTATTTTCATGTAAGGAATATGTTATTAACATTACCTTTACATCTCCTCCATAAATACGAATAAATTTATGCACATGCAAAATAAGCTGGAAGTCGTCGACGAAAAATAAAATTAGATTACTTTGATATTTTTCATTATACAAATTTAGACATAATATTCATTACGATATTATATACATAAAGACATTACTCATAAAATGAGTACTTCTGCAATCGCATAAATTCTGACGGCTTAAGAAAACAAAAACATAAACATAGATAGTAGAAATCTACCCAAGTTGACCTAAATACTTTTGCGAAGAAATAAATCCCCACAATTTACAAAATACTTTTGTAAAGAAAATGAAGTTTTACGTAAAGTGAGCCGGGTTTCAGAATGTTCACCACCACCATACATTAACAATATTCTAACATCTTTACAATACAAAATCTTCATTAGATTAATTTCAAGTCAAATAAGTACCGTTTTAGGAAAGTATGAAACCTGAATATCAATGAACTACATTTCTAATACTGACGGGAAAACAATTCTTAAACTCAGTAAAAGCGCACGTGGATTTAAAAAATATAAATAATTCGTGTTAGTACAATTTTACATACAAATTCATAGTTTGAAATAGTAGTGGCAACGTTTGTTAATAAAAGCTAATTTCTCATTTATGATTTCTATAATAATAATAATAATAATAATAATAATAATAATAATAATAATAATAATAATAATAATAATAAATAACAGTTAAAATGCTGCGGGAAAGTATGCACTGTTGTAGCACTCCTAACTTTATTTTGAACGAAAAAAAACAGCAATTTCTTTAATTTATTTTCAGTTCGCTTTGTGGTAATGGGGAAAGACGGTGGGCATTATTGAAATAAGAGATGAAAATAAAAATGTGATTATACACATCATAACGTCATATAAACATGTTATGCCGTTTAGATAAAACTTATACATCAGTTAGTCTTGTACCAAGTAAAAAATATGAAACATTAATTTGACATATTTATCAGAGTCCCGTGGTAATAACATCCAAAAAAAACCAATTGTTAGATGAAAACATCGAAACAAAATGTATACCTATTAAAAAATATTTCATTTTCAGAATTTCGCTGGTTGGTGTATTGCTATAATCGTAATAATGTGCAGCAGATATAGTACAAAATGTTATTCGACGCTTTTCAGGACATCCCAAAAGTCGAAAAACAATCCCGGATATTTAATGTAATTTTCCCTTTAAGTGAGAAAACAGTTAACTCTTAAATCATCAAATAATTTTCAAAATACGCAAACAAGGCATAATATTTTGGCAAGAAGCTAAATCTATTGGGAATGAAGTAAATTTTTTATACATTTTCCCAGGATTGTATACTTGAGATTCAACCTACTTCACAGTAGTTAACGAAAAGCCTTTAGCGAATCGAGTCAGGAGCGCAGCTTCCCCAAACCGTTGCGGTCGTCTAATGACTTCTGCGAACGTTTTGGGCTGTTAAGCTTAACGGGCTGTATTACTGCACAAACAGTTTCCCTAAGCACGTGGAGCTGTCCGACTCTCCGTAGTTAGACGGAGGGCACTAAGCACGGTAAACACAGGGTAAAGAGAACACAGGGTTCAAGTACAACACTGAGGACGATTTAACGTTCCTGTGTCAAATTTTAAAGGAACAATCGTTCGTTTTAACCTATTTTTACGACGTTTTACCGTAATATCATAAGTACCTGTTTCAATGATTTTTATAAAAAAAATGACACAGATGAGCACGAAAACGTCTTTCATGAAACACACCATCACCATCATATCCAGACGAATAAAGTGTCCGGAACACCGGTCGTCTTCATAGCTGAATGATAAAGGAGTAAAAACTACACCACTTACTCCTGGGGACCAGGGATTGATTCCTGATCAGCATGACGAATTATGGACAATTTAGTTTCATACATTGTACTGCCATTGAATATTTACAGAGGGTTTTCAACTAAATGTAAGTGTAAGTGACATTTTGAGCCATCTTCATTGTTATTTTAGAGATTTAAAAATACCTTGATTTAGGCGAGCGAAAAAAAGGTTTTTAAAGTTACACCTTTGAAAGACGATACCGATTACCACAGTTAATTCACACATAACTAATGGCAACAAGAGAGAGAGAGAGAGAGAGAGAGAGAGAGAGAGAGAGAGAGAGAGAGAGAGAGAGAGAGAGAGAGAGAGAGAGAGAAAGTATTGAACCAAGTTCACATGCCACCATCTGTTCACAGTAAAACGTATATGGGAAGTGCAGTGGAAAGAAAATATGTTTTTATGTACCAAGTGATTTTAGTAGTTTTATAAAATTAGATATTATCATTTTTCAGATGCCCTTATTACAACGATATTATTCAAACAGAAAATTGTGTTTTATAACATTCCTTTTTTCTTGTACCTAATTTGGTTTCAGGTAGAACAGTAATAGCAAGAAATTAATTACAAATGTTTAAAACGTTTCATAATAAACCTGTTGTTCAATAATTTGTTATTATTAACAGCGCTCTAGGAGGTAATAAATTTGCAAAATTTACCAAAGACAGGTATTGCAAAAGCTCAGAATCGAAACGTCGTTAGGCGTACTAGCGCTTATGGAAAACGCCCAGCGTCCTAATATTTTAGTTCCCCACGTTCGCCCTAAAGCATGACGTTGCTCTGTGCCTTTTACACACATTATTATCAACGGAGGTGCTCATAAAAGACAGCAGCGTTGATAAAAAATGATTGAATTCACCTCTTCCGCTTTAAGATTTTACCAATGAACTTTGCCACGAAAACAAAAGGAGAACAACAAAGGGTGCGAAGGAATGAATATAGATGTTCGCTATTTTTAATGGTTGACTGAATATTTCGTGTTTCCGGGCGCGTCAACTACTATGGTCAATAGTCCTTTTAGAGTAGTGTATGTTTTATTGGGGATAGCGACGATTCCTTCCCGCTGGATGGTGAGATCTGGCGCCGAACATACAAGTTAGCTTGTGGGATTTTCCACATCCAGATGTCTACCACCAGCGGGGCACCGCCACAGCTGGGACAAACTCTAATCTCCCGACTGGTCCGCGGATATATGTGGTAGTGTTGTGCATATATGTGTGTGTAGGTAAGGGGTGAGGATAAGACAAGGACGACGAAGCAAAGATTGCGCGCGCTCCGTGGCCCGTTTGTAATGGCATCGTAAAGTCTTACAGATCACAACTATAAAAAGAGAAATTAAAAAGACCAACGTAAAATATGTCATGAAGCTATCAGACGACTTAAACGACGTCATTCTTTCATCATCACATGACTTTTCATATACCCGTTCTTTGTCGTAACTCGCAACCCATGTCTGGAAACACCACCTCTTGTTTTTGCAATTTGGCAACGCGTCAAATACCTTCGGTATCCCTTTTACTTTTAGCGATCCCCAGCCGCGTGCCCTCAAGTTTCGGTCTGAGAGAATGTGTATAATTTTAGTTGGAAGAACGAGAAAGCGCTTATTCTGTCCTTGTTACTCTTCAACCTTTGCAGCCACTACACTGAAAAGAGGAAACGCCTGTCTCTTGGTAAATAGTGTTCACTTTAACCATTTACTCGAAGGTCAGTTTTTTATAATTTTAAGAAAATTATATTTTATTTGTTTCAAAAATTATTAATTTACTACTTATTTACATTTTATTAGCATATTTAACAATTTATTAAGATTTTTTATTTGCTAAATGTGTAGATTCAATAATAATAATAATAATAATAATAATAATAATACATTATTATTGCTATAAACAGAGAAGAGCTTGGCGGTACTGTTTCGTGAGATATCTTTCTAATTTCTCTCTGAGCTGGCTCTCATTAAATAATAATTATTGTTACGTTGCTGTTAATAAATCGATAAAACAGTCATAACTTCTCTCCACATCTTTAATATTACAGTTTTGTATCTTAAGCACATTCAATAGAATCTCTTAAAGAAAGGTTTCGTTTTCCCGCTCGGGTCTCAGTTCACGCCCTCCCCCCCGTCTGTGCAACGCGCAAAGATTACGGCGTGTGAGCAACGTATCATCTCGCCTAAGCTCTTAAATGGGAGAAATAGAAACGGGAAAATGCAGCTTATATCCTGACGGTCACCTCCTCCTCTGCTGTCTCGACATGCCAGACACGGCTGTCTTGAAATGCGGCAGAGAGACGCTGTTGCCAAATTACCAAAGCAAGAACAAGTGCTCTCAAAGATGGCTTGCGAGTTAAGGCCCTGTATATTGTAAACTTTATGTAATTAAGTGTTAATTTAGTATTATTTATGTTTATAAAATGTTTTTAATTTAATATTATTATTATTATTGTTGTGGTTTTGTTATTATTCTATGTATGTAAAACATGTAATACTTCACGTGTAACATCCTGAATAAGGATTATTTATGAAGTTCAATCGATGAACGAACACTCATTTCAAGGAGATGCAACAAGTATGCAAATTTTACAAATGTTTGTAGAAAAAGAAATTAGAAATAAAAACGTATGTTAAAGGCACTACTAAATAGTATTTCAGATTTCGTAACTATATATACCAAAGCTGGCTAAACATTTCTGGTAATTCAATAAATTAAGTATTCATCCCGTCATTGCACGGAACAATTTCTGTTCTGGAAATAATTTGCCTCGTACATGAACCAACTAAATTTACACATAGAACATAACATTTGACATTTTGTTTCATCATCCGTACGTAATTGTAGTTTTGTTAAAATGTATACAATATAATAAAACAGCAAAGTGTCGTCAAAAACGAAAGTTGGGAGCTGAGCAAATCTCGTGTTCTTCTTCCAATAGGCAATTCCACCCTTTTTCCGGGTGAACTTAGGTTAAATGTTAGCCAGTCGCAAGGGCGTTCCAGAAGGTTTCCAAACAATCATCCACGGCACAAAGGAAATAATGCACTTGGCAAATGGCTTTTGAGATGAATTTTTAGTCCTCTTTACTTCAAAAGTGGAACAAAGATGGCTCATTTTTTCAATTTATTTCATATCTGTTCAACAATACATGTTTTTCTCAATAGTTAATTTTTGCCAGTTCATTAACATTTGGCTATTAACCTAACTGTGGTTTCCCATCTGGTAACTAATGAATTTAGTCTCAATAGACTATTATAAGACAGATAACAGTAGATTTTTGTAGGAGTTTTGCTATAAGTAATTATAAATTTAATCTACTTACACAATATTCAATTATGGGGGACGAAACCAGTCTCTTGGAAATTTTGATTTTATTCGCAGACCTAACGCTCCGATTTGAGCTATATTGAAACGTTTGGCACACGTTGCAGATGGAAGAAAATCGAAAAATATTTGGTCTTGATTTGTAATAAAGCCTGTTATGTTGGGGTTTGTAATTCATCATGTATTTGCGTGTTTGAAATGAACCATGGTGCTTTTACTATTTTTCGTAAGATTTTACTTAGTGTAATTTGTAAAATTTTCAGGTTAGTTCGGACAGTATTTCTCCAAATTGGACAGGCGTAAATAAACGTTGGTCGTATAATAGATGTATAAATTAATTTTCCAGTATCTAAAATTAGACACTGGATTTAGATTTTTATTGACTAGTGGATAACCTTGTACCATTTTTGCTTTAGTTTTGTTAATTGTGGATTGCAAATGTTTATTTCATTTGTGTTTAGTATCAAGAAGTACACCAAGATATTTAACAGGTTGTGAATTATCCACCCATTCGGTAGAAATATTATTTATTTTTAATTGTGTCTGAGATTGAATTTGGCGTAGCGAAAAAATGTTTGATGATTTGAGTTGTCAAGGTTTACTTTATCTCTGAAATATCTGTCCTTTAAGAAACTTTTGATTATGTTGAATATGTAGTCCGCGGTGTCTTTTTTGTTTTAATTTGTATAATAAGCCATGATACCATACAAAGATAGCTCATGACAAGCCTTGTCAGCAATTTAATATTTATTTTATCAAAAAATTAAGCATCAAATTGTCTGGTACCATTTAGAAACATTGTCGGAGATATTCCTTACGCGAGCAAGAGGACTGAGTTGTATCTCCGGCAATCAATACAGACCTTGCTCCACTGATCACTGATTGATGTTTCCGGGCATGTAAACTGCTATGGCTATTAGTCCCGATAGTGTTGAGAATGTTTTGTTGCGGTAGGTAATAGTGGTCCTTCCGTGCTGTATGAAGAGATACACCCTTGAGCTACATGGTGGCACGGTGATTTTTGCAATTTCCTCCTGAAGTTATCTCTTCTCAGTGGGGTACCACCACAAGCTCTAAGCTCCCGTTTGCATGTGTGTGTGTCGAAAGGGAGAGTATATGATAAGGAAGAGGCAGGAAACATCGCGCGCAGTCCATTGTCATTGTCCGTGTGTTAGGGAATTTATTCGGCATTCACCTGGTATTAAAAGGAGAAACCACGCAAAACTACTAATCAAATATGGACCGCTAGAATATTCCTCCAGTCAGTAACTGAATTCGACTTAGTTATATAGCTACGGTCGAAAATACGCCACCGTCGGGACTCGCACCCAAGGATCTCCCATTCCGAGTCTCCGCAGAGACAACGTTAAAGCCCTCTCTCGGCTAACACAGCCGCGGAACTCCCTCCACGAATGCTAGCGTATTGTGAGACTGTGCGAGCCTTATCGAGAGGGCGCGCCCTTGTTTCTTGCGACCTGGTGACGAGCGCGTCCAGACGCCGCGCTTACGAGGCAGCTGGCAGGCGCATTTTGAGCGCTCCCGCCCGCACACGCCGCCGGCAGTCCATCGCGCTGTTACGAGCGCACCCGTGGCAAGCTTGTCATGCGCTGCAGCGGAGCAGAGTGATCGCGCGCGTGCAGGGTGGGGAGGGTGGGAGGCTGGGGCGGCGGCGGGGGCAGAGCGAGGGCAGGGGGCAGAGTGGGGCGGGGCGGACCCGAGGGGGCCGGCGGCGCCTCTGTAGCAGAAGACGCGGCCAAGTTTTGATTGCTCCTCGAACCAGCGCAGATAAAGCTAAGTGGCGGAGGCGCACGCCGTCGTGTCGTGAAGACAACGTTATTAAACTCCCTGCTTATCAGCACGCCACCCCGTGCCCCCCGCCCGCCGCCCACCGCCGCCGCCGCCGCCGCCGCGCCGTCGTCGTCTCTACCGCCGCCACCGCCGCCTCCTACTCCACCGCCGCCATCGTCGTCGTCGACAGAACAAACTGAAATTGCATTGATGGGCCCGAGACGGGAGAGAGCAGAACCGGCCGATTCAATTTGCCGCCTTGTCGATGCCGCCTCGTTAAGCGGGGGGGGGGGAGCTGCGCGCGCGGGCCGTGTTTGACGGCGTTCCAAAGGAGCAAAATGGCCCCTCCCCCTCGGCCCGCCGGCGCCGGAAACAGTGCACGGGCGCAGGGGGAGGGGGGGGGGAGGGGGGACCAAGGGAGGGCAAAGGCGGGGGGGAAGGAGGGCAAGGGCGAGGCGAGGGCGAGACAAGGGGAAGGGGGAAGGTGAGCGCGAGATCAAGGCCAAATGTGTGGGCGAAGGCGCGGGCGGGGCCGGGTTGAAGCCGGGGGAAAGGAGCGGAGCGGGGCGCTGGCGGCGCCGGGGCCAGATTCCGGGCGGGGCGGGGATCGCGGCTCCGCGTTGGGAACGTGGCGTGAAACGGCTCGGGCGCATGAAGGGCCTGCATCGCGGTGGGGGCGGGCGGGGGCGGGGTGGAAGGAGAGTGGAACAGCGGCGTGGCGTTCTAGGGGCACGTGGGAAGCGGAAGCTGTAGGGAGGGGACGGAACGCTGTGACGGTGTTGCGAGTGGGCTGCGGTCGGGGGAGCGGGAGGTGGAGGTGAGTGGTGCGGGGTTCCACTGGCGGTAGAGCCGCACCGCACAGACCTCCCCAGAGGCGGCTTTTCTGAGTGTCGGTGAAGGATTCAATGGAAAAGGGGAGTTATCGTTAGTTACGCGCATTATATTTTGCCTTTGTTTCGTCCCTACAAACTGTAATGGGTAAGTTGCTAACCCAACCGCCTCAGATTCGAGCTTTCTAGGGGAGGAAACAAAACTGTGATCACGAATCTGCCTATCCGTACATTTATTTTCACGTGATATAACTTTAGAATGACGAGCTTAAGCAAATGGAAAGTTCACCTTTAGTGGCAATACCAGACTTGATCTGAAATACACTCGCTCGCTAGTGGTTTAAGGATAAAGCGTAATGACTAGCGAACGGAATTTATAGTAATAAAAAAGCAAAATATTTATCGTTTTTCCAAAACGAGTAACAAAATATAGAAAATATATTAAATAAAGTCTTAGTGTTTAAAAGAGCTCCATACAAGTGTTTTTCAATTTTCAAACACACAATCTAGCCAATCAGACCTTAAAAATGAATTATGAGCGGTTGAGAAAATGTTTTCTCTCTACCAAACGAAGGGTAAATACACTAATCTTCTCACCACACAATACAAATTTTATTAGAAATATAAAATACCTACGTAGTATATACAAAGTTTTTTATGAAGAGCTTTTGCGCACATGAATAATCTGACCGTGTAGCCAGTCATGGATCCCGGAGACAAGGTGTTAAAGAGAATGTGCACCGCTCTCAAATCCAACAACGCGATAAGATAATGTAAAACACGTTTGTCACATTTCGAACGATTAAAAAATGGGACATGTAGAACATGAGCAAGCACGTAGTTGACATTACTTTTGCTTCGAAAATATTCGCTCGTCCTTGATTCCCAGTACGCAATTTCCAAGAAGCAGTGGTGAAGTTAAGTTTGACAACTCATGGCCAAGACTGTTGGTCATAGAAAAGCAGTATTAGATTTCTTTCGAAGAAAGACGATTTCAGTAACATTGTTTAAGCAAACTCTACATAAAATATTCCATTGTGGCGTTTAAATATATTAAAATGTAGACGTATGCGAGAATTGTGTATTAATACGTAAAATATGTAAAAACACGGAATTATACCCAAATATGTAAGATACAAATGTGTGAATTCATTCAGAATATCTTGTAAACTCTATAAGTATTTTAATGCATGAATTTTGTTCGTTTAAAAGTATGTATTTACATGAAAGTTCGTTTCCTATTGTGATAAATGTTTAATCGAAAATGGAATGTAGATGCAGAAAGGAATGCAAGATGGTTCAAGTGTGTACGAACGGCCGGGAAATAATGTTAACTATTGTAGTACAGGATCATGTAAAATAAAGTCTGAGTAGGAGGGAATTATTACTAACCCTGTATTATAACAACCACACATACAACTCTTGAAATTAAGTTATCGATTGTAAGATAAGTAGTATAAGTGAAAATCCTCTATCGTTTTCCAATCATTCCATCCAATCTTTTAAAAATGTCTGCCACTTCACAATAGTACAATTTTTAGTTTGGCCATTGCAATCATTCGAAAGAGGCAAATCTTAACAATTTCAATGTAAAAATACATTTTGAAGTGTAGGTATAACATTAGTTATATAATGTAACAGGAAGAATGTTACGAAGCTGATGATAAGTAGCAGAAATGCAGATGCACTACGTGGAATCCAGATCTGCACGCAGACCGACAAATCGTCTTTTAATCATTATCCTTTCGCCGTAAACAAGCTGCGTAAGTATCATTGACAATAATCTGATTCAAGAAAAAGGCTCTCTCTAAGGAGAATATGAATGCCGTGTAATAATAGTTAAAAAACCAATAATAGTTGCTATTAAGTTTTTGGTTCGAACATTTTCAATATGTCCGATATTTTAGATTAATCTTCATGATATGATTCATATAATATAAAGCAACTACGGGTTCAAAACGTCAATAAAAAATTGAAAAGAAGCAGCTAATACGGAAATTACAAGTACGGCGATAGTTTTAACGACAGCAAAATAGCCGAACAATTCAGCATATTCCCATGGAATTAACATTTGTTGAAATTTGATATCAGCAGCTAGATGGAATGTAACATCAGTGACAGTGAAATATGTTATTGTTTCCCTTGTGTTCCACGTCAAAACACACAAATGAAAACTCCGTGCTCGGTGCCCAGCTACAAACGACGCCTCTCAATAGCCCATGCAATAGCATCCACATTCACGCCTGTGCGCTCGAGCTGACCTTGATAACATTGCAATGTATACGATTCTTCCCTTTCATAAAGCTCTATGGATCGTGTCGAGGGGTGACTTCCAAGCACTGCCCGTAACATTACTGAAGTTTTATATGATCGACAATGAGCATGCGTGGGTGAGAGTCGGCGCCGTTACTCCCCGACCGCACCCCTTATGACATCGGAAGTGGAAGGAAGGGATGCAAGAAGATAATTAATGATGGGCCATGCGGTGAAACGATGCACTGAAGGGGAACCATTTTGTTCCACAAACTTCGGATCGGGATTCATTTTCATTGCCGCAAATTTCATATGAAACGATCCGCATTCGAATGCAGGTCGTCAGGTTCGAATACGAGTAATTGTCTTGATGTTTATGGTCCTATCGTAAACGGACATACTCCAAAATAATGTTAACAAGGCTTATGTGGAACACCGTCCAAGACACCAGGATATATCAGAACACCCAAAAGCTCCATCATTTCGGTATCATTGTTAAAAAAACACAACGGAATATATGCCTAAACGTTAAAATGTTAATAATTCATGTTTGCTTTTATGGCAAATAAAATTAAATTCGTCACGAAGACAAAAAAATTCAAAATAAATTTCTAATAAGAAATTGCTATTTTTTTTTCGAAAAGTAAAGAAATGTTTGTATTTTGTATACCTCCTTATCAGTAATATTTAATTACACAATATTTTCTTTACGATATAAAGAGACGTCCGCATTGTTAATTCTCCAGTTGGCAGACCAGAATCATTGAACCATTACAACGAAATTATTTCTACAACATTTTGAGGTTAACACCGTTAGATCAACAGCCTAGAAAAATGTGTGAAAAATTACTTTTAAGGATGCCAGTGAACATTCATGGTACCATTATGGAATAATATAACTTACACGTGTAGAATATTACTCCATTAATCAAAATAATCACCTACGGCACAACCATTATTTTCTAATGTTTTTAGAATTTAGCTACAGAACATATTTTTACAACGTATCATTACAATTGAAGCCTTTTCATTCAACGTTGCAGGTAATGCCCCACATAACCTTTTGAGAAAGTAAAGTTGTGTAATGCAGTATCTCGTGTTTGTTTCGCCTCCAAAGCTCAACACAAGCAGAAAATTTTCTAGTGAATTCCTTCAAGACTTGCCCTATATCGCAGACCGACAAACTTAAAAGGAAAGAAACCTTTTAATAGTTCTCTGCCGGCAAGTTTTCATACTGTATTTTTCCTCTTCACGTAGTCCGTGTACTACACAGACCGTGGAGAGTACATAATTATGTCCATGTTCCTATAGCCGCCTAGTGGATGCCAATTTTCGACACAATAAATATTATCTTACTTTTCCATCTTATCAGCGCAGTCATTCTGGCAATTCCCACTACTTGAAATTTGAAAGAAAACTTTTCACAGCAGCCTAATAATTAGTTTTCCGCCTCACGCAGGGGCCTAACAGGAAAGAGAATAGTGAGTAAGAGGGATGACGAAAGAAAGAAACGCAAAGGGTAGGAAGATGCACGTGCCAATAATAAAAAAAACATTCCTAGAATAATTCGGTAACTTTTCTTATTTACTGGAAATTTAACATTTCTTTCTAGCTTACGTGTGACGCAACGTGTGTGTAGTATTCACAAATAACTTCGCTTACACGCTTCATACTCTCTCGAAGTTCAGGTGCTCCACCCTTTGTCGCTTCAATACTATCGTGTGGATGTTTCTGCAATATTCTGCCATCACAATTCTTTTTCATCCGAGATTCCTATATGTTTGAAATAAAACGGCATGGCGAAGCTTAAGCAGCGGGATACAAAATTTAATCAAAAGTAATCCTGCTGTGCGCACGTTCATACAGGAGAGATGTAGGAAGAAGTAGTCCAAAACATGACTGCCCTCGTGCATTGATTGATTGATTTTTTTCGTGTTTCCTGGCGCGTCAACTGCATTGATCATTAGTCCCGTTAACGTAGTGCATGTTTTTTCGCGGAAGCTGGCAGTGATCTTCCCCCGCTGGATGGCGAGATCTGGCGCCAACCTACCGTCGGCTAGTGGAGTTTCCCCGAAACCAGGACTCTCCCACCAGCAGGGCACCGCCCCAGCCGGGACAAGCTCTAAACTCCTGACCGGTCTCCCGGAATATGTGGTAATGTAGTGCATGTTAGTGTAAGTGTGTGTGTGTGTGTGTGTGTGTGTGTAAGGGGGAGGATAGGACAAGGAAGAAGAAGAAGGAAAGATCGCGCGCGGTCCGTGGCCCGTTTTGTAGGGTACTGCTCCGGCATTCGCTTGGTGTTCATCCAAAAACCACGGAAAACTACCGATCAGAGCAGCCGGCCGCTAGAATTCTCCTCCAGACAGCGACTGAATTCGACCTAGCTGAAAAGCTAGTGTCGAAAATCCTGCTGCCTCAGGACTCGAACCTATGACCTCCCGGTCATAGGCGCTGCAGTGACATCAGTTGATGCACTGAGCTACCGCTCCCGGTGCCCTCGTGCAGGACGCGGTTTAATGGAAAGTTGGAATATCACCGACGTATAACTTTCACTGACCATGTAAACATTGTTTCGATTGCTCTGATTGTTTTATCATTGCCGGCGTTCTGGCGATGAAATATGAATGACAAGAAAGAAAGCATTGTCAGTTTTGTTTTAAATAGAGCGTGGATTCTTTCAGAAAAAATGTTTAAGTTCGTAGAATGGTTCTGAAAAAAAAACAAAGCTGCGAGTTTTGTGACATACAACAGAATTCATCAACTTCAATATAAGAGTAATAGCAAGTAATAGTGATCAGTTGCAGCAAAGATGCCCAACTATTCAACGTCATTTCAAAATGTCAATTAGAACCATTAGATTAAAGGAATGATATAAAAAATAATAAAATAACAAGATTGATTTTTGTAGACGTTACAACAATAAGATTTTTGCACATTTGTTAGGTAATTACATAATATTACCGATTAGTAAAATGAAGTGTTACATTTCGCAGTTCATTTAATCAATTTTACTGATTCATTAATGATTCTGGGCTCACCCACTGCTAAGGGCATTAGTCCCGTAATTGCAGTCAGTTTTCCTCGGAGGGTAACTGATATTCCGCCTCTGGGGATGGTGAGATCCGGCGCTGAATTACACATTGGCTAGTGCGGTCGTCCTAAACAGTTATCTCCCTGGCACTGGGAGACATGCCCTGCCACCGATCAGAGCAGCCGGTTGGTAGAATTCTCCTCCACATAGCGGCTGAATTCGGCATAACTATTTAACCACCCATACGTCGGTTCCATTGATTTTTGAGAAGCACCCGAGAACGTCAAGACACAAGGTGAAATTATAGTGTTACCGAATTGCAAGACATCGCGCCAGCAGTAAATGGTATCCCTTGCGAGAATTTACTAAAGTTCCTGAACGCACTCGCGTAGAATGGAACGACAAGTAAAAACCGCCCTTGAAAATATCAGCACCAGCGCAAAGCACCGCTACGAAAAGCTCTCTCTTTTGCTGCCGACCGCCGATCTGGACGCACCGCAATTGTTCGTGTTGGACCGAGAGAAGAATTCACCATATTTCGACGATAAGAAGCTTGATGAGACGAATTACCTTTTTTCATGTTAAAATAACGATACCATGTATGAGAGAATTGAGAATTTTAAATCATGAATATTCTGATAAATTCACGTGAACGCTTTACGCAGAAATATAGTATTTTCTATCAACGAGGAAATAATATATTTCAACGTTCAAGAACGTATATTGAAGTGGAAATCATGTGCTATAGGAAATGTTTCTTTCTATTTCCAGCTTTTTTTGTCTTTCGTCTTGGCTTACCACGTAAGAAATTCATTACGCGGTGATATTGCAGTCATATTGTATAAAATTCGAAGGGCTATGGTAGCGATTCACCGGAGGACGTGTTCGCCGAAGCAAGGGGTTGACTTTGAAAAGATCTGGGTCGCCGTCGCCACTCCAAGCTGTGAAAGTATTTCTTCGAGACGACTTGTAAGTCAGAAAACCTCACTAGAAATTCTAAAAAAAAAGAGAACTGTTTAAAGAAACGATAATTATTTTACAGAGATAGAATTCACCTCACTTACAGACGTAGATAGTCGAGTAATTATATTAAAATCATTTAAACGTAATCTTTTACAATATTGGAGTCGTAAAAGGTTATTTTGGTATGTGATTCTTTTTCGGTATTTTGTGTTTCCATGTATTATTGTCTTGTGTACAGTTATTTTATTGTTGTTTTTTTTTGTGAAGTGAAGGGTAATATAATTTTATGTAAAGTGTTTATGCGAGTGTTAGAACGCAACTGCAGTTGTTAGGTAATCACGTAATAGCTAAAAGTTGAGCAAGTGATATAATGTTTCAATTCAATGTGTAAATGATAAAATTGTATTCAAGTATTTAACAGAATATATCTAGAACTCTGTTCATAGTTAAAAAATTAACTTGCCCATGTTTCTTTTATTACAAAAGAGTAGGTTAAAAGACGAACCCATTCCTGTAGGGCAGTTAAGACATATACAAACATTCCTAATTTTTGGTGCGATATTGTCATAACTAGTCATAGGTCAAGTAATACTACTAAGGTTACTTGAGTGACCCGCTATAGGCTTTTTAGTGCATATAGAGAAAAGGCAGAGCAGTCACACTATGAAGCTAGAGTTGAAAATCCTGCAAGCATCGGGACCCAAATCCAAGGATCTTCTCGTCAGAGGCACATTTTCACTCCACCGTCCCAGCCGGGACACACTCTAAGCTTCCAACTAGTCTCCGGACATGTGTGGTAGTGTAGTGTTGGTGTAAGTGTGTGTATATATGGAGTGAGGATACGAGAAGGAAACATCGTGCGCGTTCCGTGACCAATTTGTTAGGGTACTGCTCGGGCATTCGCCTGGTGTCGATCGGAGAAACCACGGAAAACTACCGACCAGAGAAGCTGGAATTCTCCTAGCTATAACGCTAGCGTCGAAATTACCATCGCAACGTGAACCCTGGGACCCACCCGTCAGAGGGACTGCAGTGACATCAGTTCCTGGACTGCAGTGTCCTGAGCCACCGATTAGAGCAGCCGGTCGGTAGAATTCTCCTCCAGACACCGGCTGAATTGGACAAAACTATGAATCTAGAGTCGAAAATCCTGCCACCATCGGGTGCCTCCCCTTCAGTATATTTTAACGCAATAATTATTTATTATTGCAGGATTCTCAGTGTTATGTGTCTATTTGAAACGGAAATCGTATACTCCGTATTTTTCTCGTCAGTGTTAATGTTATTTCTCGCACCAAGCCGTGTTTCTGCAATGCTGTGAACTACACACATTACCAATGTAAAAACCTAACTTTGAATGCAGCCAAGATGCGTATTACTTAGCTTTTTACACGAGAGAGGCGAGTCGACACGAATGTGCTCGGCTTCTTGATAGTCAAACAATGTGATCCCATCGCGACTTTTGTGAAAAGAGGCAGATTCCGTGAAATTGGGACATTGTGCAATATTGTCTATTCTGGTCGTTCTTGATGTCTGGTCTGTGGTGCGCTCTCACAGCTTTCTTCGAAAGAAGTTCTATAAATGATTGAATTCCAAGTAAGGCACCAAATTTGAACTTATTTTGACGCCTAAGTGTCAACAGGATATATCGTTATTTCTGCACAGCCAGCTGGTCTTAATGACCCAGAACTTTTTCGAAAATAAAAATCTTGAAATCAGTTTGAATGGTTTGTGGAACCAAGTGGAAATTAAACAATCTATTTAATTTAAATTATGATATACATAAATTGATTCAAATAATCTCCACTCAACCTCATTTTGAGAGGTTACATTACAGACTAAACATTCTTTACAAATTTTTAGTTGCTTTGAATTGTGATTGAACTGGAATTGATTCCAAGATACATTTTTAAAAAGTGGATTCAACAAAATGGAATTTTCTTCCTAATTTGCAAATCGAACACGAAAGAGCTTGCCCCCTTCCGAAAAATGTTCTAGTTTAACCCATGTATGTCTCTTGGTAAATGGTCTTTGCAGTTAATTGCTACAATGGGAAAATTTGGAATGTTTTTAAGAAAATATTTCTTACGCGTTTATTAAATGAAAATTAGCCTTTTTGTGTCGATTTGCAATCTAAATCTTTTAACATTTCGAAAATTTTAGGACATTTAAAGTAATTGTGCCAACAAATGCATTAAATCCCAAAATACATATACATCTAAAGTAAATGTTAACGACGTGCGGTATAAAAGTACATATGTAGTTTTCGAAAATTAAAATGTTTAATCACAATGGCTCTTGTGTCATGTATTATGTTCGTTGTGTTGTAACCATTCATCTTTTATAGTTTTGATGAGGTTCAAATAAAAAAGTTCCTTCCAAAAGGAAATCAAATCCTGCGATACGAAGACACTTTGATTTAAAAAGAACATTAAGACTTGTTCCCAACTACCATATATTAATTACTAGCGGAAACCGGCAGACGTTGTGCCTTTCATCTCTCTCCCTTTCTCTTTACGTCTCTCTCTCTCTCTCTGTCCCTTTCATGCATATTTAGTTGCAGATCCCGCACGTCTCTGAGCAGGTGAGGAAGCGCCGGACCAGCAAAACCGTTAGTTTTTAATTCCCTAGAAAGCTTTGTTTAGGAGTTATTTAACGATATAGATAAAAATGCTGCCTAGAGTTCCGGGTTGCATTTGACGTGAATATATATCACTGTTCTACAGCGCCATCTCGTGGAGTTACAAGTAAACTGACATAACATAAACCTTCTGGGTGAAAAATACCAGTGATGAAAATGTGCCAACTTTCATGGAGATCGGTCGCACAGTATCGAAGTTAACCGCTTTTATAGATACCAACCTCCATTTTCATGTGTGTGTCATGTGTGTTCTAATATACAGGATGAGTCACGTAACCTTAGCACCGCCTGTAGCTTGTGAACAGTTCAAGTTATTGCAATGCAGTTTTCACGAAAGTACACGAGAGAATGGGGCTAATTGACACGTGTATTTATTTGTAATTTACTACCTGTATTTTACGAGATATTGGAGGTAACTTTGTTTTTTCAAATGGAATTGTACATATTTTTTCAGTATATCATGACGAGCGTAAAAAGAGGAATTCAGAGATATACATATTGTCATATGTTAGATAAGAATGTTTTTGAGTAATTTTTTTTTTTTTTGCGTCTCATGTTTAACGGATATTTTGAATGTAACTGCCCAGCACGCAAGGCCACGAAGGGCTACATCAGCAAACGCGCACTCGGGTAAAGAAAGCTGATTTTAGTATTTCATAATAACAAACATATTCCAAATATTCACAAAACTGTTGCAATTTTTCCTGAACTCTGCTTTCCATCCCTCCACATCTTCAGATTTTTTGTCTTTCGTTGATTGAAGGAATTGAAGGATTGAGAATGAAGGTTTGTCATAAGTATGTATTATAATTGTTTATTTCTTTAACTCCATTAAAGAGGTTTTATATCGAAGGTTATTAATGGAATCTTGAAACAAAACACAATAAGGATAAATAATTAAGACTGTACAAAGAATATTGCTCATTTTGAGCAAACAACTTTAACGTTAATAAGCATATAATAATAACTTAGTGAGAGAAGCATAGGGATAGTTATTATCATTACCTTCGTGCACGTTTTATGAAGTGTTATTATATTCGCATTAACAAAACAACTATTTGCTGAAAATGTGCATTTTTCATTGTACAATCTTAATAATTTATACTTATAATGTTTAGTTTCAAAGATCCTATTAAAATCCTGTGGAATGGCACCCCTTTAAATGAAGTTGAGATAACATTGTTATTTCAACACATGCTACATATGACAAATCCGCATTTTAAATCCTTAATACAAAAAATCTGAAAATGCGGAAGGATGCAAAGCAGAGTTTAGGAAAAATCTGCAAGTTTTGTGAATATTTGGAATTTGTTTCGTATCTTCAAATACTGAGATTATTTCCCTTCTCCGAGCACGCTTTTGCTAGTGAAGCGCTGCGTGGCCTTGCGTGGCGGGTAGTTACATTCAAAATATCCGTTAAATATAAGTCGCAAAAAATCAAAATTACTCAAAAAATGCTTATTTAACATATTACAATATGTAAATCTTGAATATGTCTTTTTAATCTCGTCATGGTATACTGAAAAAATATGTATAATTCCATTTGAAAAATTACCTCCAATAAAAATACATGTGGTAAATTACAAATAAATACACATGTTAATTAGTCCCATTCTCTCATGTACTTTCGTGAAAACTGCATTGCAATAACTTGAACCGATCGAAATTTACAGGAGGTGCTAAAGTTACGTGACTCACCCTGAATATAGAAAAGAAGATGTATACAGAAACTGTTTTTTTAAGATACTGAGCTATTACGATAATCTGAAAATGTTAAGTTTAACTTCGCCAAATGTACGAGTTTATGATAATATTTAAGAAGAATATTGAATAATGCAAGAAACGTGTCATAATTCTGCTGCTAACGCAGACTTTTTCAATAGCAGACAGAAGAAAATTACACAAGTGCTAGGAACCGTGTAACAACATTAATGACTACAATATAAAACATTAAAAGTAATATTAAAATTGTCCACCATGCGTATTTTCCCTCTAGAAGAGATACTGATTGAATGAAACAAAAGTACTTTACCCATACACGAGGACACTTCGTCGTTTCTGATGGTAAAGTGAAATGTCTTCCCGCATTGAACGTCGCGTCAATCATTTTGCAAAAGATTGCAAATGAATGCAGAGTGCACAATGAAGAGAATTCCAAGAGGGCGTTGGAGTGCTGTCAAAGGATGCTTTCGATCAATATCAATTAGGACCTTTTTTGGATTGTTACAAGCGAACTTCTCTTGATTTTGTATTATTAACCACAGCACTACTTTCAAATTCGCAGAGAATTTGAAAGAAAACTATACAGACTCCAGCCATGTGCGAGGTGTCTGTGATTTTTTTTAGATACCTAGAAACTAAGGAATAATCTAACATTGACAGAAAAATGGAAATGTTTGTTTATATAATTTAGCTTATGCTCATATTGCGTGTGCCGACTATAATCTCATGCTTAATGCTTCTCTGCTTACGACACAGCAGTTATGCAACAGCAAAGTTAGTAAATACTTGGTATTCACCAATTCCATTCTGGAAGTGCAATGTTTTGTATGTTCTCGGGTATGTAAAGAACTGTTGTACTGTATATAATAATATAATATGTTATTCCAGTATTCATGAAGACTGTTTTTGTTAAAATATTTCATGTATTGTAGTGTTATACTAGAGTATTTTATGTGTAGTTCTTTAGCTACTTTTAGGAAAACTATTCTGTGTGCTTAAACTCAGCAGCTTTTACGCTGCTGCAAGCCACTGGGTGTGGTTACTGTTATTATTTTTATAATAATAATAATAATAATAATAATAATAATAATAATAATAATAATAATAATAATAATCTGTGAAGAAAAGGTATTTTATTACTGGTTGACTGACACTCAGTGTAGGCAAATCTTAACTGTAGTTGAAAAGCTAAAATCCGAAGCAAAATCACTCATAGAATTAATTTCACTTTGTTACTATCTCGCCGTTTCAGGTCTACAAGGTGAAAGTTTACTAGTGGTTAAGTTTGGTTTCAGAACCAAATTGATTCCTAAAACTGTTCAAAAAATTAGAAGAAAAAAGTTAATTCGTTGCAAGTACGAGCGAGCAAATTTTTTGAGCTTGTATCAAACAAAGTTTCTCAGAACATTATCATGTTCAGAAATACGCTGCCACGAAACTCTAAGAAAATGAAACCAGGACATTAAACATGATTGTTAATGACACTCAAGAAATGTATCCGATCCTTCATATCTGGATTGTAGCGTTATTTAACCATAACCAACATGGTGTAATATTTGTCACATAATTAGTATGACGAAGTCGACTCGATTGAATGGTCTACGCTTAAATTTGAAAGAAAAATGTTTTAATGCAAGCATTCAACAAAGTACTATTTACATTACTCATTTTCATAACAGTTCAAATTCTAGGAGTTATCAGTGCAATTCGTTTAATTTATGACAGTCAACAAACCTTTTTAAAACAATTCTATATAGATACTATACATTTTTTGATGTATGAAAATGATTTTTTTTCTTTGTCCGTTCTAACTACGAACATTTTCTTGCGAACACCGAGTTAGCCCCATAAACCAATCGTGACTAAGAGGTGCCCACTAACAAGTAAGGGTACAAAAGTTACTTCAATCAGTATTTTCTTTATATTTGTATTTTAAAGCGAAGCTTTTAACAGTTACTCCTATTTAATAACAAAATTCTAACTGCTAGAGACATGTTTCTTAAATTCATGGTCATTCGGTTGTTTCATGCCGTTGGGTCTCACCATTAAATCCGTCCTCTACGCTTTTCCAATTAATGCAAAGTGCGGTTCGCAGGATAGACCCCTCATTTTTTTTTCTCTTCGAAGGAGCAGTACAATGTCTGTATTTGTACTTTACATTGCAGTGGGTGACAAACAGATCACATTCAGCTAAATAAAGTACATCGACACATCTGGCACATGGAGAACGTTATGATTTGGCACCCTCCAAATTTCCAGAATCGTTACACAATTTCCACCCTGCGCGAAAGGGTTCTTTCGCTCAATCCCCGGCGCGCGGCGTCCAGCCCCCCCCCCCGGCAAAGCGAGAGCACACGCTGCTTGATATCCCTCTCCTAGGGTGGGGTGGGGGGAGCGCCGCGCGTTTTGGGAACCGCTGCCCTAGACCTCGCGCGGCGCGGCGGGCAGCCCTTCGGGGAGCGGGGGAGCGAACGAGGCGAGTCGCGGGGCCGGGAGCGGGGGCGAGGGGAGGGGGAGGGGAGGGGGCGGAGAGTGTGGGGGCGTGTGGCCGGCCGGCCAGCCAGCGCCGGCACGCGGGCCCCATTTGACTATGGAAATGCGCGCGGTGGCGTGCCCGGGCGGCGCGCTGTCCCCGCACGTAATTGGACACGGGCAAGAAACTAATGAAATACGTCTCGCGCGGAGCTCAGTGTGCGCGAACGCGGGCGCCCAACGCGCCCGCCGCCGCCGCCGGCGCGAACACGCCAGCGCCGCCCGCGGCGACACGCATACGTCGCCCCTCCCGGCCGCCCCCTGCCCTCCTCCTCACCCCATTCGCGGGGCGCCAGCCCCCTCCCAAACCCCAACCTCCGCCCCCGCACCCACGCGGCGCGCACAGTGGTCGATTGACGCGATTGCACGGCCACACACAGACGCTTCCTCCCTTCCTCTCCCCTCTCTCTCTCACACACACACACATACATACATACGCTTACTCGCTCCCATATATTTACTCCCACTCTTTCTCTCTCACACGTATTCACTGCCATACACTTACTCGTTCCCACACACGTATTCACTGTCATACACTTACTCGTTCCCACACTTCTCTCCATCTACTCCCCCTCTTCTCATACACACAGTTATTCCCTTCCTTACACTAACTCCTTCCCAAAAACTATCGCCCTCACTCTCACACACACTTATTCACTACCATACACCTTCCCACACACTTCCTCCTCCTCTCTCTCTCTCTCTCTCTCTATTTCTCTCTCTCTCTCTCACACACACACACACACACACGATTCAATTTCCCTCCCCCTCCTCCACTGGCTGAAAAAGAAATCGGTGCGATGGTCACGGGAAATGGGCCGTGCGTTATGCAACAGATACGTCTTCTTTTTCCTAGAAATAATGCGGTGACGGGCGACCCCTGGGGTGGCCTGGCGCGTGGGAGGCGGAGGCCGGGGCAGCGAGGGCTTCGTCGCGCCGCTCCGCGCCCCGCCGCGCCGGTTGGGGGCGGGGGCGGGCGTGGACGTTTGTGCCCGTCCATTCATCACGTATTGTCGCTTCCTCATCTGCGAATACAGGGAGTCGGCGCGTGTGAAGAGACGTTCCTGGCACTTCGTGTCGTTTGGTTACAAACGAGACATGTGGTGTATGTGCGCACGAGCAGCGTGTTCTGCAAATGAATTTCTTTGAAGTATTGCAAGGAAACGTACAGTCGGTGCCAAGGCGTAACGGAAATTTCGGAAGAAAGAACCAGTCGAGAACGACGTCTGTAGAGACGAGACCATGCAAGCTGTGACTTTTTAACAGTTTGGCTTTGGCGGGTAAAGTAAAATTTATCTAACACATATTTCGTGGGTTTATCCAAATATAAGTTTCAGAAGTAGTGGATCACACATTAACCTTTGGCTGTACCTTACAAAAGCTAAGACAACCTTACATTCTCAGAAATGTGGAAGTGACCTACTTCTTTTCAAAAGATATGACCCATTAATACGTACGAGAGAAGCGTGTACTTTAGAGGCGTAACAAATGACACAAGCGTGAAAAAATCAACTACTATTTAGGCCTGTGTCACACGAGCGCTCAGTTAACGCGCGTTTGACTAACACGTCGTAAATTAACACTGTTTCTTACGCGGAACGTGTGCCGATTCGCATAAGATAATGTTATTGTAGAGCGCGCGTTACGCACGTCAACGCAACGCTCGTTTGCAGTGGCGCTTCATAAGCTAAGCATTTGATTTTTCTATAACTAATGCTGCCATAAAATTCCCGAACCCTATCATTTAGTGTGTCATTCAATCATTTCGGGATAGATCTTACAATGGTTTTAAACTATTTTGCATGTTGACGATTAATGATGTGCAATTAAAGATGTTAGTTAACGATCCCAATGTGTAGATTCATGTAGGAGTGCACAGGAATATTCAGTTGTTTAAAGATCTGGCCGCAGTTTTGATTATTAAATTTCCTAATTTTATTTTACATTATAGATAATCATACCAAGTCAAAGTGTCTTTTTGTGTCTGGCTTTTGTGTTTTGCACCTGTGCCCTGGACGCGGCGTCTCCCAGATAGCCAAGTAAGTTCGAATCCAATAATGTATCGTATGTTAGCATTTTGTTAGACATTTTAGTATAAAAATAGACTTCCTGACATGTGATTTTAAATTAAATGGACAATACTTCCCCTTGCTTTGGGGAAGGTAGTCTTCGCGGCGTCGAGCTTGTTACGGATGGCCGCGCCTCGGAGCGAAGGCCATCTTCCCCAAAGGCGACAGTTGCAAGGGTTGCTAAAGGAAATAGTGTCCGTTTAATTTAAAAACACAACTCAGAAAGCCTATTTTTATATTAAAATTTCTATCAAAACACTAACCAATGATACATCATTGGATTCCGCTTTTTATGATCTATCCACTGCTGATGAGAAAAATATATAGTTCCATTTAAAAATTCAAAGATCATTAAAGTTCACGAAAATTAAAAATATTTCAAACAATGCCTCAACGGCATATCTTTTGTCTCATGATACTGCATTGTTGAGAGAAAACTGCACGTCGTTACCGTGAACCATTTAGAAGTTATAGGGTGGCCCATAGTTAGTGGGATACCCGATATAGAATAAAATAAATAGAACCATCAACAATTCCAGAAGAAGACATTAACGTGCATAAATTATGTCTTGTTCATAATGCAACTGCGAAATTGTCCTGCTAAATGACTTTATGTTGAGAAAGGCGCCGAATGCGGCGTTAATACGGACGACCCCTATGGTTCCTCGAAAAGGAGCAGTGAATTTATCATGCGGCATAAGTCCATTTTACCTGAATGCTACACAAGCAAGTCTGTGGCTAGTCATTTTGCACTTTTCACACTACTCACGTGCCCTGGGTTTTGAAGTAGGGGAACATTCGCTTCAATTCATGTAGCATTTCAAGCTTTTCTTTCATATTAATTTCTCTTTTTTTCTTTATGGCCAGGCTTTCCGACACATCCGTTTCATTAATGAAAATGTTTTAGTTATTGACACCATAACATATCAGCCTTAAACAGAGATCGGCATCATTTTCGTGAAAGCGTCTGGTTGCAGTTGCGATGATACAACGATCTACAAAAGCGACATTTGTTCTACCATTTCAAATAATTGCATGTTGTTCTAAAACATGCGAATGAGGTTTCAGATTCGAACGATTATTTTCTCTAAAAAGTATGAAGTTCCTGGTGATCACTGAGGCAAAATGACAATGAAATGGAAAATGACACAATAATTTTATTATTAGCTCTTCTGAAGATCATGGAATACCTCTAAATTTCATTTTCAGCATTTTCTACAATTCCGATAGTCAATGAAAAATATTTAGTGGAAGCGTTTTTAATTTCCTTCTCTCATCAGATTAACTCTAAAAAATTCCTTATCTTTTCACAAACACATTTAATGTATTTCAGCATCCAACTACATGCAAGATTGGTCAATAAAAATGTCCAACTAAAATACTTTCCACACGGTTCGAAATATTGAGATGAAATTTTCACCAAACGATTCGTGTCACACGAGTTCAGCAGTTTACGTTATTAGCTTTCTGATAGAAATTTTTATTTCGAAGATATTGGATGAACGTAATTTTTCAATAGAACACTGTACTTATATTTATACAAACAGAAAGACCTTGAGAAGACAAATTCATCAATAACACATCTTGATATTTGATGAACAGCACAAAAGGGTTTGAAATTTGGCGAAATGATACGTAAAGCATGTAAACGGACGTTCGTGGTGCGGCATTGGGTAGCTCAGCTGACCAGCAGCGACCTTGGAGACATCGGACGAATCTCTCTTTCAACGAATGTTCCAGAGAATCCATGTTACTATCATTCACAGAATTACTGAGATCATATTTCGTTCAAATGAATCAATCGAAGTGATAAAAAAATTCAATGGTTTATTCTCAGTAGTTACATCGTTCATCAAGCAGATTTAAACAATTTCTAAAAGTAGCATACTTATATGATGTGTGGTCTTGCAAAATACACTCCATAATAAATATTAGGTCGCCGTTTGTTTAAGAATTGTGTGTCGATTTGCATGAGGCAATTTACTCTGGTTTGAACGACTTCGGTTGTTTTCCTGTAGGCAACAAAAATTCAGGAACTCATCTCTGCTTCATTGTGAAAATCGCGCTATTCCCAGGCAAGTACGTATTCAACTGAGCTGCAACTTCGTAAGTAATTGAAATAGTCTTAATAAATATTATTTTAATGTAACTTTCCAATTTTCTTCAGTACATTCACCTGAATTTGCCTTAAAAAATTAAAAAATGAAATAATTTTCACTGAAATTACTCGTTAATAACAACACAAATAAGTCGCATATTTCTAAAAGTTTTTCCTTCAACTGTTCGCAAAAAGAACTCGCCACAGGGACACAAATCTCCGCTCTCTACATTATTCACGGTCTATATGGGAGAAACGTATTGTTCGCGATTTCTAGACTACCTCATTTTTACTTGTGTATAGCACTGTGGATTGTCGTTTAGAGGTCACAATATGCGCTAGACTTCTTAATACGCTGCGTTTTGAAACAGTGAACGATAGCGGCCGTGGAAATTTTTAAATAACCAGCAACACCGCGAACTTCCGAACCTGCTGTAACCTGGGATTTTGAAACTCATTAGACTTTATGATTATTCATCAAATACCAACTTATGTAGTACTGCTCAATTTCTGTTCTCAAGATCGTGTAAAATGAAGTGTTTTATTTAACAAATTAAGTTACTCTAAAATCTTTAAAATAAAAAATGCTATCAGAAAAAAGAATAATTAGAACTGATGGGCCTGTATGTCCAAAATCATGTGAAGATTTCATCTCAGTTTCTTGAACTTAATCAGAAAATATTCGAGAAGGACGTTTTTATTGACTGACTCTATATTCATAGGACATTAACAATACTATACGTATGTAACAAGAGGCAACTTATTAGAAAGACAATCGATAGTTGTACTACCTCTCAATGCTTGATTTGCAAGCTGTTATTCAACAATCATTACATGGTAATCAAATAACCTGCGTCCGCCCGTCAGTGGGTCCATAACTCACGAAAAAAATTGGGTATCAGTCGATGCGCCGTGGTATCCTGGTGGAGAACTAATCATTTGTTTGCTGATCAATCCAGAAGTTTCTAATAAATTTATCTAAGAAATGTGTTTTAAGCAATAAAAACGTCTTCAGGATGACTTACGGCCTCTACAAAAGTTATCAATTGCTCAATCGATTCTTTTCGACAAGACAAATCGATTGGTACAATTTCAATCCGACTTCCTCTCAGATTGATGACAATTAAACGTAATTTTGTAATGAAATAAGAATTATAAAATTTATTTTAATCGATACCGTTTCATGTAACTTTCTATAGCTGTAAATGGACGAACGAGGCAACTCTAATATGTTTCAATTGTATTTTTATTATGAACTTGCAAAGCACAAATACGACTTTTTTACCTAAAAATACGCATCGGAGGCATAACGCTACGCTAGTAAGAGATATTTCAATTTATTTATTTATTTTATTTAGTCAAAAACAGTGAAAAAACTGTCTGTGGCGTACGAGGGAGAAAATCATCTGCGCAGACTTTCTGGAGTTCCAGAATCCTTTCTCATGAATTATTATTTACAATTTCATTTGTATTAACAATGGAATTTTAGTCATTAATTGAACTGTACTATTATTATTATTTTTCTCTTAGTCATGATGAAAAATTCAAATTCAGGATATTTCTTGCTCTAATTTAAATGGTAAGCATAGAAACCTGCAAGAATGTGTAATTCTATGAAATACAAAACAATGGGAAAAAATGAATTATAAACAGTAAATAAAACTAATGGAACAATAAAAGCACATACTTTATACCATTCTATGTAACAGCTACGCAATATTGTAAAACTACTTCAACCTGCAAAATGTTTCCACACAGCAATTTTTTCCTTGCTGGAATTCTAACTCAGGCTCTGAAGTTGAGCAGATTATTTACATTACCCCTAGACCACCAAACTGACATAAAACAACCTTCTTGGCGTATTATAAAGTGGAACATTTGCATTTTTTGAAAATTCAGAATGTTATAGCAATTATTTCAAGATCTATTTTTTATTGGTTATTTAAGGTCGCATCAACATCTAGGTCATTAGCGACCATTATTGATGTTAACGGTACGGTAACTAAAGATGAAACGATATGGTGATGATAAGGGGTGAAAGCACGAACACAAATACCACCATGCCCGAGCAAGGACTCGAACCCGCGACCCTTCGGGCAAGATCACTACGACACTACTGCCTTAGCGATCTCGGCCATCGGCCATCTATTTTTGGAGGTCAAATTTTATTGCAGAAGGAAATCAATTCTTTGTTCTGTTCCACAAAAATGTATAGAAAACTTTTGGAGACGTATTTGAGCATTTTTTAAAGCCTTTATTGTGACGCAGAAATTACGCAAAACTACTCGTATTTTCGAAACATTGTACACGACCTTATTGAAAACATTTATTGAAGAAACAAAGATCGTTAAGGAAATATAGATTTATCATCAATACTGCAATTTAGAAATTTTAAACTTTTCAAATTTTAATATTAAAATTTGAAAAGTTTAAAATTTTAAAAGAATACTATTTACAAATTTATTTAAACAAGCCCTATTTAAAAAAGAATACTTTCAAGTAGTTTTGAGAAAACCTTGCTTTCAAAACTTCATTTCTTTCATGTAAAATTATGTGATCAAACGCAAATTTTCGAAAAATTTACATAACATTATTCGACGAACATAGTTTAATAAGGAAAAAATCCCTATACAGTATATGACCTCCTCGAGTGTTCAGATGTTCCGATGTGCCGTTCCGTCACTCACTACCGTCGTAGACCATTTTCCGTGCACTAATCGAGACATATGAAGAGAGAATCGAGACATTCCACGCGTCTCGGTCCCCTGATGGGGAACTGATATTCTGTTTTTGGATCCGGCTCGAACATTCAAAGAAATTTCCAAAACCTTTTTTGCGTGTTTTGGCGATCGTAGTAAGCCGGGAATTAAACCAACGCCACCTACATAGATCTATGTAGGTGGCATTGATGAAACTCCAGTACCCAAATATGTTTTTCGCTCGATACGCCATATTTTTCCTTCAAGACTTTGGCAACACTGTTGTTGACATCTTTAAGTGAACAAGTGAAGTTAATTCGAACAAAAGAAATCGCGCGGCACATTTCATTGTAATTTTTATCCATATGGTCTATTATATTTTTAAAATTTAATTTTCAAAATCCGTACGAACAAGTATTACCGTGGAACTTATTAAATTGGAAGAATATCAAGTGAACACGGAGAAAACAAAACTACGAGTAAGGTTAGAGAGTAAAAGAACGTTCGACTTCTCAGTTTACGTTCTTAAGTCCACAAATACCGATATTCAAATGAATGGGACCCAGAACTTATTCTTATTAAACTTTACTAACACCTTATTCACATAAACATACAAAAGAGCCGGCTTTAAATGTGTATGTGTGTGTGTGTATAGTGACATACCAAAAATGACGGATATTTTATTTAGGCAAATGAAGGTCAAAATGTTGTATATATTGCAAAAGACGTGGGTTTCTATGGTGCAGATACGCAGATGACACCGTAGCAACGCGCAACAACAACGAGTTCGTTTGGAAGTAGGTGCAGGAGACACCGTAGCAATGCAAAAAAGCAATAGAGAGAAAAACACAACGAGCTTTGAAGAGTGGACCAGATTGAGAATCATGACATTCCTATGTGTCGTGCTGGTAAGCGGATCGTTTGAGCGTTTTTTCTTGAAGTTAATTATCAAATCGGGACTTGTGTTATTTCGTGAAAATGAACATTGAACTTGAACTTGGAATATTTCTGCATTAGGTGTGCAACGGGAACTAGTATAGGCAGTGCTTCTGAAGTGGTTAGAGGAAGTTTCGACTTGGTCGCTGATCATCGTGGACTTCAACAAGAATGAATATTGGTCTACCCTACGTGGCGATATCGAGCGACGTGCGCTCGAAGAGGCAAGAAATAATAAAAGGTTCCATAACGCTGTTATTGCAATAACGAGAAAAATGGTCATGACCGATATATTCTAATAATCAATGATAGGTGATAACTTTGGCATGCATAATAAATTATAATTCATAGTTTGAAAGAAACCTGATTCTCATTTGCCATTACGTGCAATTCTAGAGATGACATTTTAGAATTATTTTCAGATTCCTCGCCCCTCCGTATGGATGGCAGATTGAATAATTGGTTGCGGAGTAAGTAGCAACAATTATTTCATAAGAACCCGTCGACCGACCTAGCGGGATTTACATTTATTTGTAGTATATCCGACTACAGCAATAGATAATCAGGAATTCAAGTGTAACCTTTTCCTGGCGCCCAATTATTTATAAATTCGGAAATTGGATACGATTTACATTTAACTTTATTTAGTAATTACGTTTCTCTCTCTCTCTCTCTCTCTCTCTCTCTCTCTCTCTCTCTCTCTCTCTCTCTCTCTCTTATATATATATATATATATATATATATATATATATATATATGTATATTCGCATACGAAACGATTAGATTAATTGAGCAATTGTAGAAGTGAAAATATACACAACTTAGACTGGGTTTGTGGAGTTTTAATCTCTTAAAGGATTAAAAGGGAGAAAAATATGGAAGTATTCAGCAAATTTGGAGAAGAATCAAATGTAGTTGTAAACGATTTTGCGCCAGAATTATTTTCAGAACTGATAGAGAATGATCTTATATTAGGATTAGGGAGTATCCCAGAAGAACAGCTTACATCTTTGTGCATGTTTGTGCATATTAGCAAAAATCGTAAAAATGTAGCTGTATAAACTATATTCGCATCATCAATGCCTTCCAAGTACATTTTACGGGGATTATAATTTTGAAATTGCAATATTACCAGTTCATATTCCGTATGGATGCAACATACAAGGACATTGAAAATAGAAAAATCCTTGAAAATAGATTTTATTACATGGGAGTTTTTTTTCCTCCCTTTCAAAATTCAAAATTTATTGCCTATTTATTCTTGAAAATAGATTTTACTACATGGGAGTTTTTGTTTTTTTTCTCCCTTTCAAAATTTAAGTAGTATATGACTTAGTGTAGGGATCACAGAATTTTGAAAATGTGCACACAATTCACTTTTCCCCATAGCACGTCATACGCAGTTTTTAACTGTTTTTTGACGTAAAATAAAATAAATAAACATTAGGTGTTGGAAATTTTTGAAGGGGAGTATAACATTACATTACATTACATTACATTACTACTACGATTCATTTATAAGTCCAATGCCAGATACTGTGAGAATATATTTGAACAAAGCTACGCATGGAAGAAATGAAGAATGAAAGAAATTTTCAACACATGAAACTGCTTTTAAAACAGTTTTCGCATCGGCGTCGACAACACCACATTCAACTAGTCTTCTACAATTATTGCAGTTGTAGAAAGACGGCGAAAGAATTTTGAACTTTTACATTTTTTAAAAATTCGAGAGTTCAACGAAAATGAGACCAGTCACCACAAGCTCTAAGCTTCCGACCTGTCTCCGGGAATATGTAATAGTGTAGTGTATGTTAGTGTGTGTGTGTGTGTAAGGGGAGAGGATCGTACAAGGTAGAGAAAGGAAAGTTCACGCGCGGTCCGTGGTCCGTTTGTAAGGGTACTACTCCGGAATTCGCCTGGTGTTGTTCGGAGAAACCACGGAAAACTACCGATCAGAGCAGCCGGCCGCTAGAATTCTCCTCCAGACAGCGACTGAATTCGACCTAGCTGAAGAGCTAGTGTCGAAAATCCTGCCGCTGTCAGGACTCGAACCTAGAACCTCCCGGTCAAAGGTGCTGCAGTGACATCAGTTGATGCACTGAGCTACCGCTCCCGGTCATACTGAATTATAGTAAGTAACGTACTACATATAGGAGCAAGAATTATACACTTTTTCGGTATCTAAGACACACAATACAAGTTTCTTTATTGAGAAACCGAAGCTAACAATACTTTCTCTTTACTTTCCGTAAGTACACAGTAGGCGAGAAAGTAAAATAAGTACTCATGTAAATAAAACGTGGTTGTGATATTTCTAGAAATCTTTTAAACATTTTTGAAAACTGTTCCAAGATAAATTACGAATTCCACCACATTCTCCGAACTGCATCTGTCCTGGAACGATGCGTCGACGAGCTTAAAACAGAGGTAGATGTAAAGCAATTATTCAATAATCTATTACAGTTGGTTGACCCACATGTGGTCCTCTGAAACCTAGCGATATTGCCTTAATATGGACTCACAATGATGTATTATGTATACGCGCTCTGAGACCGAGGTAATGTTTTCGACATGGATCGGAGCACCTAGAATGTTCGTGCGCGGCGCCGGTCAGGTCAGGTCCATAACGAGAATTTTCAGACTTGGACAACAAATGTGAAGTACACCTCAGGTCTGTAAGGGAACTGGAGAGTTACTGATACTGATTTTTACCATTATTAAGAAGATTTTAAAATTATATTTTAACAAGATATAATTTTAACAAGAAATTTTAAGAAATGATAGCAATTTAGGTACACCAATTAGCGTAGAGTATAACGTTGAAAACCGAATTCTCAACTCGAGTTACACGTGGCATGAAGCATTAAGAAAGAAGCTATTCATGAACCTTAATTGAGAATAACAATACTCATACATACGAATTTCAATAATCACTAAATTGCATCGGAATATTTTTTAAAAGCACGCACTTTTTCTGTTCTAGAATCTAATAAATTTACAAATAACTGTGATATTTTATTATCAAAATTTAAACAATAAGTAATTCAAAATTTTCAATTAATTCCATACACCCAACATCCTTTCAATATCCGTCATTTTAATAGCTACCGCGGCAACCTTTCCAAAAAATAATATTTTTCTTTTAAAATAACCATAGTGAATAAAGTTGTTGAATAGATACTATTGTAACCTATTCAATTCATTAATTTTTCTTTCATACAAAACCGAGATAGATGACCTGTATCATTTATAACGTTTTAATTAAATAACAGGTGGGTCTCAAAAGTATTATAATGCATACTTACCACATAAACTTTGTTGCGAATGTTGGGTAAGTATTAATTTGAAAAATTGTTATTATATTGAATTTTACATTTTCTTGTAATAATATTTTGAAAAAAGAAGTACCTAGAAACTTGTAATGTGTTCAGATAAATGTTTATACAAATATGTTTCAAAACTTGAAAATGAAATATATTCGTCGAAACATGTACGAATTGAGCAATTGAAAATATAACAAGGTTAAAATGATGAACTGTCTTTAAATTTCATGGGCTAATTTAATAATAAGGTACGGATTCCACTCCACTCAGATTGTATCTGTGGATTGCGCAACGTCCCAACGACGGGCCTCGCGCCTGGGTACCACGAATTCAGCCCACGCACTTCCCGCGGCGGGGTTCTTGGAGCGCAGCTGCGGCGGGGTTCTTGGAAACGTGACGTAACTCATACACTCATCTTGAAATCACATCGAAAAATTCAAATTTAATTAATTATCTCCACACAGTTACTTCAATTATAAATTAGGCCAGCTCGTAATATTTCCAAACTGTAATGCAAGTTATTTGGCTTCTTATTGATGGAAAATATTCGTACCCGCGGAGCGGTACGTCGCCAAACGTAACAGTTCTCTGTCGCCAAACTGCGCCTAACGGTTCCTCAGTCAAGCGCTCGCAGTATTAGGGGAGTGTGAACGAATGCTTCGTCAGCTCTCATTTTAAGTCATAGCAATGCATTTTCTAACTGTGGTAAGTCTGGAGAACAGTCTTTTAAGGCGCGTGCGTGTGCTCGTTCGTTCTCCATTAATATGTGCGTCCCTCGTTCTCAATTAATATGTAATCTTATTAACTGTGGAGTCAAGAGCCCAGTGTCTAAAAGTACGAACGGAGAACTTAGTGCCGGTACCAATTCAGATTGTAAACTGTGTTAATTTTTGTACAAGCAATTTCCGCTAGCAGTGACATTAAGTTATAATTCTTGATAATAATCATAATCCAATTTACGCAATTCGTGATCTATCGTCACTAACTAACTCTTGGGTGCAGCAATATGTTTGCGCCAGTGATACGTATTATTAAGAAGCTGATTAAGGTGTCCAGTGAGCTATCATATTCTTACGCCGGCATCAACACGTGGTTTGCATGTGTCATCTGGTCACGAACCCACGCCTCACGAAGTTGGGCAGTTCTTCTGCTCGTTTAGATTTCTACGTGTGCCAATCGACCACTATAGTTTCAGAGGGATGACTCCACCACTCCTGTCACTCGTATAAATTAAAGCTGGTATCAACTGTCATTGTTTCATTTTTTGTTATAGCATAAGACAATGGCCAGAATTCGTTTCAACCTAACTTTTTTACTATGAGTACGTGTTAGCACGGTTTCATTTTATTTGTGCCAATTGTCTGAATTCTGTTAGAAATAATTTCTTCATCATTAGTAACTGTATTGAGTGATCATCTCATTCAGGTGTTAAATGTTTCACTCAATTTTAAACATAATTCATATTCTAATTAAACATCATTCAGCAGTCAATTATCACATTTGTAATTTATGTATTTATTCAGTTTACCTTTAATTATATTTCAGTCAAAGTTAAATTCACATCTTATAAATTTCGTTCCCGGTAGCTCCTATTGCTAGTCCATTTCAGAAAGCTATTTCAGATGAGCAAAAATCTGTCTGCGCGATCATTCTGCTTGGTACTGCGTGGTACTGCGCCACCATACTTCGAGAGAGAAAAAAGTACATTATAGGTTATTTAAATTAATACCGAGTCTATCAAGGTCAATGGTGGGATAAGCAACTCAGGCATTCTACGGTCCACTGCTCTGCCACCGCTTATTCCGACAAAGACTATCGACAAGTTCGTTATTTTCAAGACTACGAAGAAACGTACCTTCTCTACCCAACAATACTTTTCAATTTAGCAATAAAAAGATTGCTTTACTGATTGCATTTATTTTTTCACACAAAACAGTGTCAACGAATGAAACGATAGAAATACGCGAGTTTGAGTGCCAACCTGAATGGATAATATTGCGGTAATAGTACTACCTACCATTTATTACAGATCATTGGTCTACAAAAAATTTAAAATGCTGTTGATAATAATATCTTTACACCCAGTATTTACAATTTGTTACTTGAGAACGTTAATTAGTTTCAAATTTGAAATCTTCACAAAATGACAGTCAATGTTCAATCGGTAAACTTGGATATAGTTGTACAAATAAGAATAAATGCAAATAATAAACTCGAGGTGCCACAACAGTAGATTCTTTCTTGCATTATTTGTAACTTGCAACTCGAAAATGCAGAGTTCAATGGAAATGAGACCTGCGCTATCATTATAAGCGCGCTTTCCTCTATCAAAAGAAAAATATTAATGAAAATTTGAAACCATTTTTCAGTAAATTTTGAAAATGTTAAGGCTAAATGTAAAGATTTTTTAATAAAAAAACTGTTTAAAACTTTCCGGACCTTGAGTTGGGGCAGATCAATCAGGGAGTGTACATTTTGGGGAAAATTGTCTGAACAGTTGAAGCGATAACGTTGACCATCGATGGCCAGTACACTAGCAGGTAGGCAGGCATAGACACGAACGTACAGACAGACAGACTGACAGAGGCACACGAACTGGAGATTTCACGTAAACCAATTTTTCGGTATCAAGGACAAACAACACCAGAATTCTGAATAAATTCTGAGTTAGAAAAAGTAATTTACTACATACAGCGTCAGGATCTATTTTTCTCAATAGCAAGACCTTACAATACGAGTTTTTCTGAAGAAAATTTGCCACTTTCTGCTGCAGTATTTCCATACTTTCTCTCTAGTAGATCGAATCAGATAGCTAGTTGGAGTTGAACATACATTCATTGGACTCGAACCTAAGATCCATCTGTAAACGAATAATCAGTATCTTTCTCGAAACTACATACGCTTTAGGAGTTGATGCAATCCATCATACTATTACCATTATCATTATTAGTATTCATTAATCTATTCATTTTTCACCCATTTAATTAATGCAGCAACCATTTTCAATAGTTTAGTTTTGTTTCGGGAGTGATGACTACAAAATACATCTAAGATTTAGAAATCACTGAAAGGAGCACTGAATGGCAGATACGAATCCTTAATGAAACAATAACTAATATTTCAATCATGCTTTCTTATGAAAAATTCTAAAAATAACGTCTTCTGTCAAGGTTAGTCTTAACTCGGCGAGATTAGAGGCAAGAAGAATAAAATACAGAAATGTGGTTACCAGTTGGATTTGAAAAACAGTGCTTTTCTTTCTTACTGTAGATAAATGTTATTCTTAATATCAAGGCGTTTCGTGGTCAAATATGAGCACGTTATCAAGTACAAGTATGACATATCTTTTTCAATTTCAGTACAATATTCTGACGTTTCAATTTCGGATCCTTACGTGATATTTTGTTCATATTATTATCCTAATGTTTCCTTCTATATTTTGCTTGAGAACATCCCTCCCTTTTTTCCCGTTTGCGTCCATTAGTCTCCCCCTCCATTATTTAGTTGCCCTAATTGTTATTATTGACACCAGATCAGTTTGTCCGAATGGCAATGAGTGTGTCGTGGACATGTCTTTCTTTGTAACTTTCGGGTTCTCATAAGTGAACTTGTTTCATTATTCTAGAGTATTATTATGTGAAGGTAATTAAAACGCAGAAGCTACCATAAACCCATAATTTGTCAGCAGGTGTGGCTGTATTGATTTTTTTTCTGTGTTGGCACTTTGTACATGCGAAGATTTTCCCAATAAAATAGAATAGAATATTTGTATACTTAATTGTTTAAATTAAAATTTTAAAGAATTTTAACTGAAATTTTTTAATTTTTTTTTTTATGGGTTTTGGGTCAAGTCTTGTTTTAAGACTATATCACGCTCAGTTTTATTTCATACTTTACGTTGTATTGATTTTCGAATTGATTTATTTAATTTTTGTCAAATAACTGTAGAAACTGAATATTACGTATGGGAGAAGTATAATCTGCGCGTAATATAATCTATGAAAAATTTATTTACATCAGTAAACGAACTACAGATTTTATTTTATAGCATTACTAACAAAATAACTCGCACTCCAGCTTCCACTCCTACACCAGCAAAGAAAGAGTTCAACAGAGCGTGGGCACGATGAAGTTGTTCCCTTGTTTATTTTCCAGTTTTATTAAATGTGTTATTTACATATGGTTATTTATGTAAATTACAGAATACTTGTACGTGATGACGTCGTCATGCCCGACACCAAACATCTTCCTTAAATGACAAATAAAATTTCTCTGCAATAACGAGCAAAGGCTGATTGTCTTTAATTGCACCTATAAAACTCATTCTGGTAACTAATTTCATTCAGAAAAAAGATTTAAGAATTTTTAAAGAAAGAAAGGTACATGAATTCTATATCATTTACAACTACATGTGAATCCAAATCTTAAATGTTTTTAAGATAAAGAAATGCATTGTACTATTTAATTGATTGATAATACCCCTCTCCTCCGCACTCCACGCAGCACTCCGTCCTGTCTCCGCGCTCCATGCAGTATTTAGTTTACTACAATATTTGAAATGTACACTTAAAAGCTTAGTTTTAGAGAAAGGAATATAAAGAGATTTGAAAAGTACAGTTTCAGTAAATAAGTCACGCATAAGAGAATTGAAATGACCTGAAAGTTGCAAACATTCATGGTTTTGAATCTTTAATCATTTCCACGACTCCATTTGCCATTTCGTATAAAAACCTAACACATACGAGTACTCTGCAGAGCGAAGGTATCCGTAGAGTAGCGGACAGCGTTCTGGCTTTCCTCCTCAGGGTATCTAGGTTCAAACTCCGGTCGATCCTTGAAGAATTTCCAGTGCTCAAAGAGAGGTCCTAGAAAATTTTCCTTGATTTTATTTCATTGCGTCATATTCGCCATAGCTTCATTATCATTCAAGTCATATCAACATTAAATGTACTAAATATACTGAAACTAACGAAACGCCGTGGTAACGACTTTTGTCCATAGTACATGTGAATAAATTAAATTAAGTAATTTCATTTGAATGGAAAACAATATGTTGATTGTCGTAAATACTTGCCAAACAATAATTAATGCTATACACCCTATTATGCATTCCTAAATTATTTTATCCATTCATCTATTCATCCATCCATCCATCCACTCATCCACCCATTCATTCATCCATCCATCCATCCATCCATCCATCCATCCATCCATCCATCCATCCATCCATCCATCCATCCATCCATCCATCCATCCATCCATCCATCCATCCATCCATCCATCCATCCATCCATCCATCCATCCATCCATCCATCCATCCATCCATCCATTCATTCTTCATTCATTCATTCATTCATTCATTCATTCATTCATCATTCATCCCCATTCATCCATTCCAGGTATAACCAGTTGCTTAGGTGTAAAAAAGTACATGGTCGAGCTAGTGACCAGGTCACTGGGTAGAGTGAGCGGGATCCATGAAATCTACTCCTGTCGCTGTCTGGCGGACGAAAGGGGAGCGCGGGGGCGTGGTCGGGACTGGCTCGCGTGTCGGCCAACGCTACGGTGCACCCCGGCGCACCGTGATTGCGCACGGGGTATCGCGATCAAACACCCTCGCCCCCAAGGGAAACGATCCTCCGCCGTGTTTTTTCACTTGATGTGCTAAATTACGTACTACTGCATTCTGATAGCGTCAAAGAGAATGCGGATTAGGATTGCCGCAAATTATCCTCCGCGTCGAGCGAGTGCGGTGTCTCCTCCTCGCGCCGGCGAGATGCTATCTCCGGCTCGCCCCTCTCCTCCGCGCTCCACGCCGCGCTCCACGCCGCACTCCACGCCGCACTCCACGCCGCACGCCGCCCCGCCTCCGCGCCCCATCCCGGAAGTCCAATTCGCCTTTCCAGCATGCAGATAGGAGGCTCAACAACTTTTACATGATTTTTCTCGGTATTTTATATACACCTGCATTTTTCATTCTCTCTCACTTTTTGTGGTGTATTTTTTATACGGTATTAACGCTATGATTCTGTACAGACATAATTGAAATACATGTGGTACTCAAGATACGTCACAGGATTTCTGTGGAATAAAGAACATAGATATATAGAAGATAATGTTGTTCCAAAATATTTAAATTAAATATTTAAATTAAACGTTGAATTAACATGTTTTCCTGGTGAGACATTGTAAATCTGTGAAGATAAAGTCAATCAAAACATTAAGGGCCTTATGAGAATATTAAAGAGTACGCATGATTATCAAATTGAAGAAGCCCTGAAAAAGAAGAGTCAACAAAACTTTCGAATACGCTTTAGATCAAAATTGCGTCATCGCTTCGTAATAAATGAAGCATTGAGAATGAGAAAGACCAAAGCCATCAGAACAAAATTTTGCAGGAAAGAAATATAGTGAAGAAAACTCGGAGTCATGGAAGTTCAGTCCACTTTGTAATGGTATACTACGTGAAGAGAAGCTCCTTATATGCAGTTTTCGATTGAAATATGCAAAAAAGTTACTTTAAAAAAATGAGGCTTAGGACTATAACATGCCTAAAGCTTCAGATCGATGGCATCGATGGACGAGGAAAATAATTGTGACTGATCGACATTTTAAAAACCAAGATTCGAATTAGATGTCAAGAATGATTAAGGAGACAGCCGCATCACATTTTCTTTTCAAAATAAAATATTTTTCTATCCTCTTCAAATTTCTCATTCATCCTAAATTATTCCCTTCGTAATCGTAATAATAATGTATTAGTTACTGTGCTCATTCATATGGTAACCCGATGAAAACAAGCCTTAATTCTTAGCGTTCCACGACTTCACAAAAATATCTCGGTTTACATTGCATCGTCCCTTATGGCTTTACATTACACATAAAATAATATAATTAGCGTTTCAAGAGTGTTTATACTTACGCATTTCATGCACCTAACGTGTTTTCACACGCACGCAATCGCAGGGACTCAATGTAATCTCTATTTATCATGTACTATGGTATAGAAACGCGAGTTCAATAGACGTAGCCGCTTGAACCGCGGTTTGTCTTGCCACGGTCTTTTTTCCTCTTGAGAAATGGCGGAGTTGCCGAGGGTTTGCAAGGCCCCTTTTAATGCCCCTTCAGGCATTGGTCCGGAGGAGTTGAGAATAAATCCTGGCTGAGAACCTCATCTAAACTGGTAGATTTGCATGCACCAACGCCTCCAGGACTCGAACTTGCAAATGTCCCAGGCCGTAAGGCTCAAAGCGACGAGTACGCTACTTCCTTGCCTATTCAGGCAAAGAAGGAAATGAGAGACGTATACAGAAACGAAACCCTTTGGCACAAAAGATTACGGATACAGAGGCGCCATTCCCGTGCGTTCCGAAAAACGATTGCGTTCATAACTTCTCAAATTCTTTGAAGAACGATTTTCAAAAGAATTGAGCTCTATTCCCGTTGGATTTTTCCCGCAGTATCCCTCTAACCACCAGGAATGTTTTCAAATAAGACACAGCTTCCTCTTTCCTTTCTAATCTCGACACAGTTCTGAATGAAAGTGCTACAAGCGACACTATCATTTCACAGTTTTCTTGAGATATATTTTATTCTTTTTTCGAATCCCACCAGAGAAATTGCAATGACTTATCAGCGTGATTTGAAAGGAATATTCTTGTTTGAGGCAAACATATCCCAAGCACTTTGAAGGTGGTTTGGTGTCCGATATGTATGCTCTTGTTTTCTGCATCCTAAAGACCACAGGCGATCTAGAAAGTTTAAATGAATTCGGTGTATGAAAACGTGAAATATAAACAGCCACATGATGCATGAGTGTTTGAAAATATATTAAGGCACGAACTCAATGTCAACCATGTTTAAAGTATCTCACATTATACTTTAAATTTTTGCACGACAACTAGAGGATACAAAATGCATTCATTGCATCCTTACAGACGAGACAGATATACAGAATTCGAATCACTTACAAATTGTGAACAGTCAAATTCAAATGATAGTTCTATAGTTTTCTCCCAAAAATAATACATTGAAAATCAAACAGTTTGGTTTTGAGTTCGCTGCTTTGTTATTATTATTATTATTATTATTATTATTATTGTTGTTGTTGTTTATTATTATTGTTTATTATTTTTTATTTATATTGTCTTTATTTTTATTATTAACTAAGTAAAGTAAGCGAAAGTTTGTTAGTTTGAATCCTCATGCATTGCCACATGAAACAAAGGACACAATCACATGCATTTCCTTTCTTTCACCCCAGGCATTCTTCAAGGAGTCTTATTTTTGAATGCAGCAATGACAGCTGTATTCCAAATAGCAAGAAGGGAACGCACGCACTGGGAAGCAGAGCAGCGCAAACAAAAGGTCCTCTGTCATTCGTCTTTAGGGAGAATGTCCCCTCTTCCGCACACAGCCTCCGCCACCGCCTCCATCGCCAGTGCCATTGCTTTCACGGCCCCCTCCAACGCGAATGGGGGGGGACACAGTCGCCTTTTAGCGGCGACCCGCCATGCAGTCACGCACCAAATGCACGCGTGCATCCAAACTCTTATGGGAGATTGGATATATTAAATTATCATAAATCTCTACCACTTTACTATTATGGAGATGAACTGCTTAATGGTCCGACAAGTTGTTGAGAAGTATCCAAGTACGAAATTTCATTAAAATCTATTCAGCTGCTCCTGAAAATGAATCACGCTCACGCACAGCCAGCCCAGATGAGGCAGACGGACAGAATAAAATCCATTCAGCTCTCCTTGAGATGAATCATCCGGACGGCAGCGAGACGGCCGGACGAGACAGACGGACAGACTAAAATATATATTCAAGCGCACTCGCGATGAATCACGGAGACGGCAAGACGCCCCAGCGGCAAGCGACTCGAATCTATTCGGGCTTCCTCGAGATGAATCCCGCGGATGGCAGAGAGTAGCGGCGGAGGCGGGACGGGCGGTCGAGACAGACGTACGGACAGACACCATCCCTCCTCCTATACACGTTCTTTGCCTGCACTACGTGCAAAGAACGCGTAAAAACCCAACCCGTCGTAAAAAAAGTAAACCTCCGCCCGCGCCGCGTTCCTCGTCGGGCGGCTTGGCGTCGACGCGTCGGGGCCTCAGGTGCAGAGAGCGGCGCCGAGATGCGGGATCGGAACGGGGGCGGGCGATAAGCTCAGCACCCCAGCTCGGGAGGCGGTGCCGGCGGCGGCGGCGGCGAGGCCCTCTTCGCTGGCTAGGCGGAGGCGGCTGGGAGGCGATGGCAGCTCTGTGCGGGGCGCGGTGGCGGGGGGGTGGAGGGTGTTGCGGGGCGCGGCCGGGCGGTGCAGCGGGGGGCGGGGCGGCGGCATGAATATGCAGCGGCGGCGGCGGCGGGCCGAATGCCGCCCGCCCTCCCCCGCCGCCCCCGGCTCCCCCCCCCGGGCTCGCCGGCGTGAGGGGCGGGCCAGAAGCAACCCTCGCCTCCTGCAGACGCCTCCACCGCCTCCACCGCCGCCGCCTGGCCTGGGCTGCGCTCGCCGCCACGCCGCGCCGTCCCCACCGCCCGCCCTCGCGCAGCTCCACCGGAATTTGGGCAAGTTCCCCGGCCGTGCTGTGCAGCTCCGCGCGGATTACGGCGACCGCGAATCACCCCGCCGCAGAAGAGCGCCGCGGCGGTGGCGGCGGCGGCGGCGGGGGCGACGGCGGGGCCGGGGCGGCTCGGCGGGGCGGGGGCGCCGAAATTGCCGCCGTGGGAAGAAGGCGGGCTGGCGACGCCGCGCGCGGAAGCGGCGGAGGGAAGGCGGGGAGGGCGGAGGTCGCAGCGGGGCGCGCCCCCGCGAAGCCGCCGCCGATGCGAAACCGCTGCCTTCGCAGCCCCACCGCATCAGCTGCCCCCGTCGCGCCCGCCTCCCAAGCTACTCCACGCCCCCGCCGCCCCCGCCGCCACCGCTCCAACCTCGGCTGCCGCCGAACAACGCTGCCTACTTTGCCACGTCTGCTCCCTCAGACAATTCGTCGCCTCTCTCACAACTACCTCAGCGACTCCCTCCAACCGAACCTCTTGCGCTCGCTGGCATCCGTCATTTTCCAATTCTGTCTCAATCTTTTAATTCGGCAATATTTTTTTATATTCCAATATTATGAATAACTTTTTTCATTAAAGAAAATCTGAATAAAATCACTTCTTATGGCACAGATTCTGACGTATTGGCAAGTGAGGGCACATTGCGTCATCACACATCCAGTCAATCGCAGCCAGAGAATCGTGGGATGGTAGCGGGAAACTGAACAGCCGACCATCGTTATTTCTCAGAGATGTCAAAAACCCAGGTCACGATAAAATGGTTGCCAAAGATTGATGTTGATTCTCTGATACATTTAAAATGCTGTTTTACAGGAAAATAACGTATTCAACTCGTTTATAATGTTATTTTATTGCATTTAAGTAAATCTAAAAACTCGTTCCTAACGTCGCTCGTCTTCGAGAAGTGTATTTATGCGATAAAGCATAATATTATAAATTATTTACGTAATATATTATTCCTTGTTGTCTCTTGGTGTCTCTTCTATTTCGTTTCGACTCTCGGATATTGCCGACTCTTTATGTACTAACAATGCTTTGACTTATTTTCCATTTCCTATCTTTCACCGTCCACCTACCAGCTTTTTCCTATTCACATTTCTCATACTCTATCAGGGTTTGTGAACCTCCATCAGTGAACAGTTTCTCTTCATCATACATCAAGCGCAATCATGTGTTCCTTATACTTACGCTCGACAACAAACTTAAAATTTTAAATATGATTGAAAAACGCATTAACTGGAAGAAACAAACCCATTTTTCCTCTTTGGCCTGCAATTTTTGTTACCATATTTTGTACAAGCATTCCACGAAAATCATCACACTTTCAAATGAAAACCAATTCGGAAAATATGCCCTCTCGTCAAGAGAAAAAACGCAAACTTTTTTTATGATTTTAGCCTGCGAGCGTGATATAAACATGACCATCAAGAGAATTTTGGCTCGCGTAATTTTTGTCATGCGACCTCAACTACAGACGTCTCTGCTAACTTTTGTATTAAAAAATTGATTATTTAAATGATTACCTCAAAGACTGAAAAGAGAAGAACGTCTTTTAAATTTGGCCTATGTTTGGAAAATAATTTTTTATCCTTTTTTCTGGAATTGCGCTTTCAATTCATCTCCGATATTTACCATCAACTTTTTTATCTCAATATGCTTTTAGCTCTCTAGTATGTCCCTCTCCTTTTCCTTCCTATTAAGTTTTCGCAGATTCGTTGCTGATCATGCTCTCCTTCGTTATTTATCAGGACATGCGCATATAAACACCACATTTCCTTTCCTGTCTATTCTATGTATTTCCCTAACGCACTTCAATATCTATCTGCACACTGCACGAAGTTTTCGTTCTTAACAAACATAAGCGTCAGCGTACATTGTTCTCCTTGAACTACCGCCATTAATCATGTCCCATTACATCCATTTTTCTTTTTACAAACAAATATCTTAAGTATAACTATCTTACAACTTTTTCACTCCCAAAACTATCTTAATCCTAGATCCTCTTTCATCTCTCATACACACACACTCTTGAAAGTCATTTTAGTTCAGCGCAAATTTTTATTTTATCTTCTCTAATTTATTTTCATTTATTAAACATCAAAAACTGTGTGACTTATCATGAGGTAAAGTGTATCACGTGCACATTTAATAAATTCTGGTATCCCTGCCCGAATTCGTAACAATTATGAATGCAGGTGGGAAAAAAATGGGTCAGGATTAATAAGAAAATATTATACTCGTGAAATAAAAAATATTTGCAAAGGGAAATCATCTACAGCATTTTGATATTATCTGTCATTGTGCTCTTCGTGAAGGAATCGACTTACTACCGCGAGAACACTGAGAAAGTTAATTTCAATATCTATATTTCCCACGGAACTCTAGAAAACGTCCACAAGTAGTAAAGTAACACCTATATCCAGAAACAAAAAAGGGACCATTACACTATGCGGTCAAAAGTTCAGGGAAACTAGACAAAAAACTGATGATTGAGATGGGGGACATTGATTCAGAAGGATACGTTTCATACTTGTTACAGTAACATTTAGTCTTCCAGAATTACACATTCAAAATGGTAGCTAATACAATAATATCATTGTTAAAATCAATATTGCCCTCCTTTTTGAAGTTCATTATAGTGCCTAACTCTATAGAAACAATTTATGGAGCAGAAAAGTTTTTACTTGATTTTTACTTAGACTTATGTAGAAAATTCAAAATTTATTGCTTATTTATCTTTGAAAATAGATTTTATTACATGGGAGTTTTTTTGTTTTTTTTTCTCCCTTTCAAAAATTCAAAAATTCAAAATTTATTGCTTATTTATTTTTGAAAATAGATTTTACTACATGGAAGTTTTTTTTTCTCCCTTTCAAAATTCAAGATTTAAGTAGTATATGACTTAGTGTAGGGATCACAGAATTTTGAAAATGTGCACACAATTCACTTTTCCCCATAGCACGTCATACGCAGTTTTTAACTGTTTTTTTGACGTAAAATAAAAAAAAAATGTATCGAGTCATTTAATAGCATTAAGTAATGTGTTGTAAAATAAAGTACATGTATTATATGCGATTTTTTAATGTAATTGCTGGCACCTGATGAATGTATCAGGTGCCATTGAGTGTTATAGTTATAGACATCTGTATTCTTTTAAAATATATTCCGATCCATGAATAAGTCATTTTTGACAAAACCCCCTAATTCGTAGTTCAAGATACATTTTTTTCATTTTATTTTACGTCAAAAAACAGTTAAAACTGCGTATGACGTGCTACGGGGAGAAGTGAATTCTGTGCACATTTTCAAAATTCTGTGATCCCTACACTAGTCATATAGTACTTGAATTTTGAATGAAAAAAAAAGAAAAACGCTCCCATGTAATAAAATATATTTTCAAGGTTAAATAAGCAATAAATTTTGGGCTCTTATCCATGATGTCCTTCGTCAAGGAATAATAATTCCTGCCGCGTCAACATGGAAACGATAATTTAAATAACTATATTTCCCACTGAACTCTAGAAGACGTACACAGATAATGAAGCAACAAATAATGAAGATACAAGGCAATGGTAGAATTTTTGGCTTAAAAGAGGGTCTTACAAGAATTACTTGGGCGGGATTTGCTTATTATTCGCACGATTTTTTTTCTGTAGTCTAAAAGTATGGGAGGTATTGAATGTTTCCCCAGAGTATTATGCCATATCCCAGATAGGAATGAGCATTCGAGAAATATACAGAACGAGCAGAGCGAAGTCTGTCTAAAGGACCTTATTTTTTCGATTCATTTAAATGGACGTTTCAAGTGATGTTTGATTGAATTAAGAGATCTAAAGATTTTGTTACCATGGAACCAGTCAATTGCACATCGTTCATTTTCAGTGGAGTATACAATTGTTCACTTGAAATGGAAAACTACTTTGAAAGGATTATCACTTCATTCACAATTAATTTGCTAGTACGAAAAAAATTTGAAAAATCTGATATTGTATCATTTACTGCTTCTTTTTTCCAAAGAAATATTCATGTTCTCCTCAAATAGAAATGTCCTTCCGTTCTGAATCGTCGAAGAGACGGCGTTTATGTATATTTAGAAGAGAAAAGGGAAGGTGAATCAATCAAGTCCTACAAAAACAGTACGGTATTTCTGCTCTCTGAGATCGTTAAGGTACGAACATGACCAGTCTAGAGTAAGAATTCCAGTCGAAGGTAATTTTGAAAGTAAAATGTTATAATCAATGACGTTGAAACCTTTTGAAAGATCTAAAAATATTCCAATAAGTGCTTCATTTTAATCCATGGATTAAGAGAAAGATATAAAATGTTTAAGAAAAAATATGACTCCGTAGATTCTGATTTTCTTAATCCACGATGCAATATGAAAAGGCTTCGTATTTACTGAGAAAGGTTCTTCTATCACGCTCTCATTACCAGAATATTTCTCAATCATCTATTTCCTTTTCACTGTTTATACAATTCCCACAAATAACCAACTCCAACGCGTTTCCAGAGTTCTTCCTTTCTTTGTGTGAAACAACACCCATCTCTTTCCTTAACTTTCCCAGATTAGCTCATTCATTCCTCTATTGCCACTCACGAATTCATCTGTCACCTACCGACGCTTCCTCCACCTCTGCAGCAAAAGTTTTGTTCTTCCTCTTAGTAATTAGTCTATTTCCTTCTCTTCTTTCCTAGTCCACTACCATCAGTGATACATGATGACACTTTACCTCTCGCACACAATACAACAAAAACATTCTCCCCTCTTTTCTCACCTTTCCTACTCATACGTAAAAATCACTCGTAATTTCCATCATTTCTCCTACTCAGCCCATCTCCGTTATCAGTTGCCATATCTGCAGTCATCCAGTGCGTCCGCTTTTTCTTACGTCTCTTTCCTTTCGACCACTGCCGTCAACTGCTGACCGGAAACCACCACCTCCGCCCACGCACTTTATTAGCGCGGATCAATTTATCTCGCGCCGCTCCCGCATGTTCCTCCCTTCCCAACTTGCTCGTTCAGCCGCCACTCCCATCTTTTGGCATCTATCCCCGATCGCTCTGCTCCCTCCGCTATGCCCGTATAAGCATTTTCACTTTTCCCCGCTACGTCTCCCTCTACATCTCCATCCTCTTCGTCTCCCCTACCACCTCTCCCACTGCCACCTCGCCCTCCTCCCGGCTCCTTTCGCCCGTTCCCTTCACCGCTTCCCCCCTCCGCCACGCTTCCCTCCACACGCTTCCCCCGCACGCTTCCCTCCGACACGCTTCCCTACGCTTCTCTCCGCCCGCTTCCCCCCGCCACTCTTCCTTTCCACACGTTTCCCTCCACCTCGCTTACCCCCGCTACGCTTCCCTTCCGCTACGCTTCTCTCCACCTCGCTTCCCTCCGACACGCTTCCCTCCGACACGCTTCCCTCCGACACGCTTCCCTCCGACACGCTTCCCTCCGACACGCTTCCCTCCGACACGCTTCCGTCCGACACGCTTCCCTCCGACACGCTTCCTCCGACACGCTTCCTCCGACACGCTTCCTCCGACACGCTTCCTCCGACACGCTTCCTCCGACACGCTTCCTCCGACACGCTTCCTCCGACACGCTTCCTCCGACACGCTTCCCTCCGACACGCTTCCCTCCGACACGCTTCCCTCCGACACGCTTCCCTCCGACACGTTCCCTCCGACACGTTCCCTCCGACACGATTCCCTCCGACACGTTCCTCCGACACGCCCTCCGACACGATTCTCTCCGACACGATTCCCTCCGACACGATTCCTTCCGACACGCTTCCGTCCGCCACGTCTTCTCCGCCACGTCTTACCGATCACGTCTAACCAGTCACGTCCTCCCTGCAACGCGCTCCCCGTCTAGCCCAATCCATCTACCCCGTTCTGCACATCCTACCCATCCCGGCGCGCTCCGCTTCACCCGAGCCCTGCCACACCCCGTGCGGATCCTCGCCCCGCGCCAGACGCAGAAGAAAGGAGAGCGGCGGGTGCGGACGCCCGGATTCGCGTGCGGCGGTCGGGGGAATGTATACGGACGTCCGCCGGCGCTTTGCCTCTTTCCCGGGGCTTAGGAAAGCACGGCGCCGCTATTGCCTTCGCGCCCCGCCGCGCCGCTCCCCTCCGCTCCCCGCCTCACCGCACCCCGCTGCGCCCCGCCGCGCACCCCCGCGCCGCGCCACGCCGCACCGCACCGCGCGTTTTATTTTCAAACAACTCTATGCCCGGAATGAAAGGCGAGACAACACTAGGCGCAAAGTCATTTTAGATTACGGACCGAGTGACTTGAAATTGAGGAGTGTACATAACTTAAGTTTAAAGAGCCACTTTTATTCGTTTACTTTTTTGCGTTGGAGGAAGGGAATGGTAATTAACGACTGTAGATAGTGAGTTGAGGCAGGGGACAATTCGTGGTCTAGTGGTCACAATACTTTTGCGATTGGAATAGAGATCACACAAATTGGATTTTTTGTTATAAAGCAGTATCGAGGCATCGTTTGGAACACGAAAATATTTTCTTCTATAGGATCCTTCCGCCGTGTCTATTATATTTAACATTTATCATTGTATGCCAAACTCATTTTTATAAATTATTTGATGCATTGCAATACAACCAGATGCTACACACTCATGCCACGTCTGACGGATGGAAATATGGCGATTCCCTTACATTCTATATGGCGATTCCCATACATTAATAAAAGTAAAAAGATAAAAGTAAAGATTAGAAAGTTTGCGAGTCGTATTTAAAAGTACAAGCTTGCGAGCTTAATTGAAGGTGTTTCAGAATCGTTTGGAATTTCTCGTTTTGGCAAGGAAATAATTTCACAATAGCTTATTGTGACAGAACTAATAGAAAACTAGAATATCTACATTTATTATCTCTACATTTAATTAGCCACGCAATCCCGAGAAAACTAAATTCGATCAGTTTTTTTAACATTGACAGTAATATCTTCTGCCTTGTAAGAATATTATATTACAGATCAGTTCCATATAAACGGCATAGGAAGAATTTTTTTCAATCTATGTCGTACTTCTTAATTGGAATCGGAATTACAATATTGAATTAATTACATTAGAGAAGAATGAAAATAGTTTCGTAATTTACCTCATTCACTTCATCATCTTTTTTATGAGTATGGACAGTGATTGATTTATAAAATTTTAGGTGCCGGAACGCGCCTGAAATTAATTATTAATTTATTAGAATTTTTTATATATTTATAATCTAATTTAATAATTATTTCCGAGGTACTGGAACGCTGTTCCGTCGCGTTCCGCCAGAAATCAAGCCATGTATAAACTGTACATAAATATTGCAATAATTGTATATATTACATATTACATTAACTAATAAATAAGTCAATAATTAAAAATATTATATTAGATAAAAGAGTTTAATCAGTTTAGTTCGTAGTTTTACTGCTACAAATATGTTGCAACTCGTAATAACTAAACAATTCAAAAGTTACTATTAATGAATGTCTCAAAATACCTGAAAAGTATCCATTCCTTCACTACTCGTGTGCTTATACAATTCGGATTTATAGACATTCAGAAAGCTTGGCTATTGCTTCTCTCCGCTTTTCCATTCCGCTTTAACAAGTAGCTGCACTTTGGGATGAAAGACGATACCTCGTTCCAACAGGTTTGCGGTAGGTTTTGGCACGGTTTCGTGTTATTAGGGGTGCACAGTGTAATTGTCCGCCAGTCTGAATGCCTTTTACGAGTCGTAGAAGATGCTCGCTTCGCATACCCAGCCTGTTGTGTTTTAACTGACTGTAAACCTACAGTTCTTGTTGCGTAACTATGGCTAATTGAGAGGCTATTCGAAACTCACGAGTACTGTCTGAGGAAAAAAGTAATGATATCTTCTGCCTTAGCTTCCGCGGTACAACTGTTAGCTTTTAAACGATAAACTGAGAACTATAATTGACAGAGACGATTGGGATACATTTGTGCTTTTTTCCATTGCTTAGTTCGTTTAATGTGTATTGTATTGGCAGAATAAACATTATAACAATTAGCTTCTAAAAGAAACTCTTTCAAACAATATATTTATAATGGTAGGCATTAGATTTCAAAATGAAATTCATTATAAACGCAATGCCGAAGGAAATTCATTTTCGAGTGCTGTAACGTGAAGTGAATTTCTACAAAATATTTTTTTGATAAAAATACATTCCATTAAAATTGTTGTGTTAAAGAACTTTATTGTGACACGCTTGGTATTTTTTTAGGAATTTTAAATATAATACACATTGCCATTCTATGTTCTGGTCTTTCAACGTACTGTCAGTGCGGTATGAGTAAATTGCACCTAGTTCAGCGTATTGTAATTATATAACGCGCACAAAATAAAAGGGACGTGATTATTTACCCGATAAAATTAGTAAGAATGAAATCTGGTGTCCATAAATAACTTACATTTTATAGTATATTAAAATATAACGATCGAACGTCAGATACAAATGTCAAAATTTTAACTAAAAAATCATTTGTCATAATTAGAGATTTCACAAACACATCTTTCACAAACACATCTATTGAAAGTTTAAGTAACAATTAAAAAAGTATTATAAGCTGAATTGAGCTTTATTACACAAATTCGATACTTTCTCCTTTAATAAGGACGATTCCGAACCCCATCCTAAAGACTATACGCATTTCCAGTTTGTAACAAGAATATGACGTAGGCAGCAGACTTTAAGACAAGATGCAAAAGGTCGTAAATTTTAGCGACATAATGGTATGTAAACAATGCTTTCACAATATACACAGAAGAGGCCGAATGCTCGCTAACTTGAATTTACTGCGTGTACACATCTCTCCCTGAATTTATAGCTTTGGATTTACGATTTCTTAGTTTTTCTCTCTCGTGATATCTCTGTTACAATAATCGAATTACTCAACGGGTTCGATAGTATTTATTAAAAAAAGGCCCTGCTTCATATTCGACTACAGTAATATCCAGAGTGGCGTGCTTTGCAAAGTAGCGTTTTTCGTCTCGACCGGCACTTGTTTTTTTGCGTCGTCAACACTGCGCGGTGTTCCCCCGTCTTCTCAGCCTCGGCGTTTATGCGCCTCTACCCCCGCAAATGTTCTGGATCCTACAAGACTCTCAGAACTCCCAGGCTTCGCGGGCTTCAAAGTTGCCCCGCTTAAAAGCAGTTCTGGCAGAAGGCCACTGCCTCTTCTCTCCAATTTCCTTTCGCAGCAACAAATTCTCAATAACAAAACAAATTTTAGATGAGAAAGCAACGAAGATGGCAAGGGATATCTTTCGCATTTCTACCAAGCTGGCACATTCCTAGAGATCCGGTCTTGCACAATAACAGCGTCCGAGCATTTGGCACGGTGGTACACGATGCTTTTCCGTAAGTATCATAAGAGTTTCTGAGCACACACCAACAAAGGCTGGCATCAGATCTTGATAGCAGAAAATCTTACAACTGCACTTATATACACAATTGGGTTGACATGCACTCAGATATGATATTCTTCCCAAGTAAAAACGAATGGAAAAAGACTTTTATCTTCAGTCACATTTGGCAAGGATGATTTCTTGGATATTAAAACTATACATTATGTTTTCATTTTAATGGAGTTTCAAGGTTCCTTCTATGGGCAGAAGTAGATATGAGTGGTGCAGAGTCAATAATCCCTTTTATTCTTTTCACACTTTGCTGGCATCGCTACCAGTCTAATGTAGGACTTCTGTTTCCTCTATTATTGTAAGTTATCAAATATTTTCTAGGATTCATTTTCTTTCATTGCTATAACACATCAGAATTCAAAGAGTTATATAGTTCTAGTATATTCGCGAATCTACTGAAAAATGAACTCCACTACAAAATTATTAATTTGGAAAGTGCGTCAATATCACCATCGAATACGGATAGATCACACAACAATGCAATTCGAAAACCCACCAGCTAAAATGTTCTATTAGAATACGCTGTGGGTACAATTTTCTTGGAAATGTAAACCAACAAGAACGTACTGCAAATACATGGAATGTTTAAACGCAGAGATGATAATTTTACTCCACTCATTAAATACTAACTCCCCGCGCCGCAGTGCCAAGTGTTTTACAACCCCCATTAGCGTGATATTGAATCCATGACACATTTCCAGTCGCGTAAACGGCTTGTCCTCTTAACACAAGAACAAAACACGTGCTCACCCCGCCAGCGATGTCTGAGCCTCGTCGCTCCCGATTATCCGCGAGTGGAGATACAAGTACTCGAATACGGGGAAATCCCAGCGAACGTCACGAGCCTGTTATGCATGGGCCCCTGTGGATGGGCTCTTACCGCACTCGCTCACACTCGACGTCCACCCGCGCCCCTCTCCCCAGGCCCCTCCCCCTCCCCCCTTCCACCCCCCGACCGCCTTCACCGCCACCCCGCCCTCTCATCCACAAGGGTACATTAATCAAAACCTGTGGCCTAGGGGGCGGTGGGTGGGCTCCCCCCGCCACTTGTTTACAGGCGTAGACACCGCGCCACTGAATGTCAAATCTCCCTCTCTATTTTTACACAAAAAGTTTACACAAGAAAAGAAAACTGCATTCTCATGCATTGAAAATTCCCGTCACGGCCGGCATCAGTTATGGAAGTCTGACAAACTATGATATCCTCGGCGGCGGAAACGACAGCGGCGGCGGAACCGGAGGAATACAGAAGAGAGCGAAGGAAGAGGTGCAGGGGAAGGCGAGGATTCGTATTTATTCTGAGTCGCTACTCGCGGCGTCGCGAATGTGTGTGCCCAAACTTTGACGAATAGCGTGCGTACGCAGGCGAATGTTTTGGCGCTGCCCCCCCCCCGGCAAGCATCCCCCTCCCGCCCCGTCCGTTCGCCATTCTCTCAACATCCTCTCACCAACCCTCACGTCCCCACCCCACCCTCGCAACGCTCACCGTTCCTTATCACCACTCACCATTCCACCCCGCACCACCCACTCACCAACCCTCACCCCCTTACGCCAACCTACACGCCACCCCATGCAATCTCTACGCCACCCCACGCGACCCCCACACCCACACGTCGCCACCCCCTAAACTCGCCTCCTCGCCACCCTACCGTAGCCCCCCTCGAACCCCCTCGCCACCCCTCCTCCACCGCTTGCCTCCGCCGAAAACATCGAACTTCCCCAGCGGCCGAAGCCGAACGGGAGGGGGAGGGAACCGCAACTCCCGGGCTGGCAAGAATATCCCGGGAGCCGCGATGGGGTGATTTCTCGGCGGGGATCCAAGTACCTGACACCGTCCCGGCAAGGATTCCGGGCACGTCCCGCGCCTTCGTCCAAATATACGCGACGCGGAAACGGCAGAGAACAACGCTAGAAACTCCATGTAAACGCCCGACGCCCCGGCAACGCTCGCCTCGTTGCATTTCCAGGCGCCGCGGGGGCGGCGCCGGCGGGAGGGGGGCGTGGCCGTTCCGGGCGGAACGGCGCCCGGCGTGCATTATGACGCTTAACGTTCTAGCAGAGTACGAATAGAATTAAATCGTCCCTCCAGGACGAATACGGATACATTCCTGGGCGTAACGGCTACAAGCGAAGATAAACCGTTTCCTTAAGCGTCCCCATCGATGTAAAACTCGGAAAGCAGACGGTATCTCGGCGCGTTGGGTGGCACAGCGTCCTCCAGGCCTAGGTGAACGACTAAGAAAGATAAGGGGACACCGACGAAAGAGAATACGCAAAACAGTCCTCGGACTCTCCCGATGCGGCTCCTTATGGCGCGTCCTCGGAAGAAGGGTGACAGTAGTGAGTCGTCGAAGAGAGCGAGTGGGAGAGGAGGGGGAGGCGGTCGGAAAGGAGAAGCAGATGGACGGGAGGGGTTGGGGAAGGCGGCTCCAGGGAAGCGAGAGCTTGGGAGGGGCCGCCGCCGGCGCTCGCGTGATTAAAAGAGGCCGGACCGCCGCACCACACTGCCCGCCACGCCGTGCCGCTCCGCGCCGTCCCGCGTCGCACCCCCCCCCACCTCGCCGCCCCTCCCCGCGCCGCGCAGACGGACAGACAAATAGCCCGAAAGAGAAGGCGAGAGCGCGGCCAACAGGGGGAGGTGCTCACGGGTTGTGAGACCGTGCGCGTTCCGGCGCGACGGGGAACGCGCGCTGGCGGAGAGAGTCCGCGGGGGCTGCGGGGGGACGAGGGCCGCGGGGATGAGGGGGACCACGGGTGAGAGGGGCCGTGGGGCTGATGGGAGAAGAGGGGGCGGGCGGGGGAACGAGGGCCGGAGACGAGGGGCGGGGCGCGGGGGGGACGGAGGACGACGCGGGGTTAACGGGAACCGTGGACGCGGCGAGGGGCCAGAGGTGAGGGGCGAGGGGCGCGGGGACGAGAGAAGCCGCGGAGTTGACGGGGGCCTGGGGGTTTGACGGGGCCGCGGGGAAGACGGGAGCCGCGGGTGTGACGGGGACCGCGGAGGATACGGGGGCCGCGGGGATGATGGGGGCCGCGGGGATGATGGGGGCCGCGGGGATGATGGGATGACGCGGGGGTAGCGGGGACCGCAGGGGTGACGGAGGCGGCGGGGTTGACGGGAGCTGCCCGGTGACGGGAGGCACGGGGTAACCGGGGCGGGGGGAGGGGGGGGTTAAACCGGGAGCGGAGGAGAGGCGGGCCGCGATGATGAGGAGGCTGGGGGCGGGTGGGCCTGAGGTGTTTAGGGAGGGCAAGGAATGAGTAGATCGTGGTGAAGAGCTGAGGGGCATGGGACAGGGGCCGGCAACGGTCTCAAGACATGGCAGGAAGTTGGGTTGAGACGCGCGGGAAAGGATTTGTGGAAACGAGCAGAAAAGAACGAGAAGTGATACTGGAATCACGTGGACGGCATTTAAACGAACGCGCTTAGACCAGGAAGGACGAAAGGATGCAGGAGAGACAGAGAGAGAGCAGTGAATTGATGGAAACGAGAAGAGACTTGATGAGACAAGCAGAATGAAGGCGAGAGGTCATTAGAGGAAGAATAAAGGATGGAACGAAGCTACGACTGAAAGCATGCTTTTGCCGAAGGAGTACAGAAGATGAGAGGGACGTTCGAACAAAGATCGGATACTTTTCCATGAAAAGGCAGAGACGAGGAGGCACAAAACGCAGTTGTTAGAGGAAGAAATCGAGGGTAGATGAACAAAGAGGATATTGAATAAAGCAGAAGATGAAAACGTTAACAGGGAAGACACGATATCAAAATGAAAATAGAAGACTACAGTAGGGTGGAAACAGATGTGGAAAGCTGAGAAAAAGAAGTAAGGCATAATAATGTGAGGAGAGGTAACGGAAGTGTCTCATGCATTTGGGAACAACTAGGACTATTACGTGAGAATTATTGGTGTTTCCCCAATTGTCTAACAACTCGTGAAGTAAAGGTGGAAAATATTCTTTGTTATTTCTGTTCATTTCATGCAGATTCATCCATTATGAGCGCCATATGCAATATCTAGTACTTATTGATGAATTTAGTATATTATTAGTTGGGTAATCGCGAGGAGGCCAGAAAAAGTAAAGAACGTCTAGAAACAATAAAGATAAAAGAGGTTTGCTAGCTATCGAGCAGCCATGTGTGGCCAATGATGAGGCAGGAGGTGGGGAATTGCATGTTACTGACGGAGGAGGGACACAGACAGCAACCGGCACCACCACTCCAAGTGCGAAGACCGGGCTGGCGCTGGATTGAGCCACTAGACCGCCCGGGACCGTGTCCGAGTGGCGAAGTGAGTGCGGGGGGATGCCATGGGGGCGAGGCCCGTGGGGGGAGGAGAGAGGGGAGACGGGGTGGGGCGTGCGGCGCCCGGCGTGCGGGGGCGCGGCGGGGGCCTCGTGTTTGTACATGAAACTACCAGCGCTCCCGGCGACGATGACGACGGCAGCTCGGCGTCGCGGAGCTATTCGGAAGCGCCATTGTCGGCAGCCGAGAGGCCGGATACGCCGTCCTTGCTTCAATTTCGGCAGCGAATGCTAAAAGGGCGGGCCGCCGCCGCCGGGCACGAGGCAGCCGAGGGGCCGTCGGCGGTGGCGGCTGGATGCTGAGCGGGGGGGGGAGGATGGGGTACCAGAGAGCTCCCCTCGCGACCGAGGGCGCCCGTCGCGGGCCCCTGCTGTTCTCAGAACCCCCTCCCCGTCCTCCGTCCTCACCCCTCCCTCTCCGCTCCCCGCCCCGCCCCCTCGTCCTCCCCCCTCCGCGCTCCCCTTTCGGCTTTTTATGAGGCGCGGGCGGCCGGGAGTGGGCGCTCCGGGGCGCAGGCTTTCGGGCCAGCTGGCGCTACTTAGTCTTCGCTGCCATATATAACAAAACTTTCGCGGGGTCTTTGTGAAACATGGCGTACGACGGACGCAATCGCCTTCTTTTCGACAATGGACTGAAAACTGGCCACAGCTACGTTTTATGGGTACCGCCATCTGGTCCCAAGTGCGACCCGTTTTCGCACCTGCTACAAAACGCTTGGGTTAGACGTTCCCCTCCGGGTGGTTGTTTCATTAACGTTAGTGAATACAATTCAGGCCGAGTTTCCTACACTCCATTCATCCTGCATGAACACATGGAAGAGTTCAAACATCGCTCTGCTCATAAGCAGATAGGCGACTCGTAGCGTTTATTTAGGAATATATTTCCTTTGCAATCATTCAAAGAAATTCACTCAAGCTTTAGTTGCTTTACTCAGTCACTCATGCATATATTCATTTGGCAACTTCTGCGTTTGTTGTCAAACATGCACTGCTGAAATAAATTTCCTATTAGACCCGATGACATCGTCGAAGCGCACCACTCTAAACGGGTTATTAAATGTGTATATCTACCATGAGGCAGCAAGTTCTTATTAGACGGCGAATATTAGCCCTTGCACGTCTACATGCCTGAAGCTGGGAATGAGTAAAGCGTTCTTTTTTAATTTTTTAGAGTAAACACTTCAAGAAGTTGCTGGAAGAAGATACACCTACTTGCGTCACAGCGACCCCTCGCTCCCTCTTTCCATTTACAGAGTGAAAATCACAGTTACCGAGAATTTCTCCAACGTACAAACTAATGTTAGGGTAATGAAGTCGTGCTGATAAGACACAGTCGGCGAGCGCTGCGATGAGCTCCGTGGAAAGAGGAAAGAGAGAGGCGCGGAATTTATGATTACGGCGAGATGGTGGCTGAGATGACGGAAATATTTCCCGTTCACGTTGTAATAAGCTGCTCAAAGGCCCAATTACGGAGGACAGGGCACAGTGAATGAAGTGCCAAAGATGAGAACAACGACAGTCATCTAAATTTTATGATCGTGTAGAGACGTGACATCTCTGTAATTGAGAAGCCTTTGCTGATTATGTGTATGTGACTGGGTTCGCTGAATACGGCCCATAGAACTCCGTGATTTTTCTTTGATACGAACAAGAAAACCGTTATAAATTATTTTTCATTTCAAAATTTTACATACATGTAGCGACAAAAGCAGTTAAAAAGTATGTGGCACTTGGAAGAGATGTACGATCGGAGCATTTTTCTCCCGCTTTGGAATCCCTATCTCTTCAATTCGTGTGTGATGTCAATTAATAGAACATTGTTACATATACTTTGTGTATAGTTCATATTGGATACAAAATCAGTTTGTTTGGAACAATTTTCTAATAATAAAAATAATTAACTTTAAGAAATAGAAGAAAAAAATTGAAAATGAGATTAAAAATTTTTAAAATATCGTGAAATCGGAAAATGATACGTTAGTGCCATTAGTATATTCTTATAAAATGGTTTTTGTGTAACTGTGTATATATATTGCAAATAATCGATTGCGCAACGTGAGTTAAGATAAAATGTTCTTCCATTAGCTTAGCTTGAATTTACTAATTAATAATTAATATTTGGCAATTTATTAATTATGTTGTTTTAAAGAAACCATCAAACTTTACCTAATAGTTTTGAATGTTTGATATATCCATAATTAGCAAAACTTGCAGGATTAATATTTCCATTGCTTTAATATCTATTTCTTGCGCACTGTTACTATGCTTACGATAGGCAAAAACAAACGAGAGGATCAAAATTATATAGGATTTTAAAGGGATCATGATTCATGAGAGAAATTTATCTCCCGTTAGTAACACAAGATCAGAACCACTTGGTGGCGCAAGTGCTTGGGGTATTAGCCCAGGTTCTCGTTGAATAGGTACTTAGGGGTTACGAGCCACATCTGCGTGAAGGTGGAATGATTTATTGATTTTTCCGGGCACGTCAACTGTCATGATCATTAGTCCCCTTAATGTAGTGACTGCTTATTATGGGAGGAGATGGTGGCACCTTCCCTGCTTAATTTTTCGAGGTCTGGCTCCGACCTACACATCGGCTTGCGAGAGATTTTACCACCCAGGTAACTTTCTTGGTTCCGAGGCTAATCCTTGGTTCTCTGAGCTTGATTGCTTTTTACCTCGGGCAAGCTGCTAACCTCACCGGAGACCCGCCTTCTTTATCCGGGCTTGGGACCGGCAGTGGGCTGTTGGGTTACTCAATCCACCCAACAAACACCATAGGCGAAGATTTTAACATATGCAGCAGAGACCCGACGAGACATATGCAGCACTATGAAGAAAAAACATGCAAGGTCGGTTAGAAGTGACAAATGTGTGTGTTGACGAAAACATTAAACAAAACGTACTTAGAGAAAGAAATGATAACATTAGAACATGTGGAATTAGTCCCATTTGTGAATGGATAATATCTCGTAGGAGAGAATGGAATCAACACATTGATAGAATTGCAATGGTCTTGAGATACACTAGACCTGTGAGAAGAATATATCCCGGAAGACCTGGGCGGCGTTGGTACGAAAGATTTTAAATCCAAGGAATGGAACAGGCCTATCGCGTACTAAAAAGAAGAAGATGAAAACACCCACAGCGGGGCACAGTCCAGTCGAGACAAGCACTAAGCTCCCAACTTGTCTCCCGTCATGTGTGGCAGTGTAGCGCAAGTGTGTGTGTAAGAGGTGGGAATATGACTACGAAGGAAAGATTACGCGTAGTCCGTGGCCCGTTTGTTAGGATTCTCCTACTGCATCCGCTTGGTATTGATCGAAGAAACCACGGAAAAGTATTGATCAAGGTAGCCGACATCTAGAATTATGCCCCTAGCAGCTGCTGAATTCTCCCTTGTTATGGAGCTAGTGTCAAAAATCCGTCACCATCGGAACTCCAACTCTAGAATCTCAACATGAAATTTTGTTCAGAGGCAATACTAAACTCAGCCGTCGTGTAGATGGAGAATTCTGTGTATCAGAGCGATTTTATTCGGAATTCTGTTTCAGCTCGCCTGAGGACGTCTGAAGACACACGCAAAAATAAGAATTCGTCTTTTCACTTACATATCAAGATACATACAACTAAGTAGCGTTATTTTTCAATATACCTAACATAATATAATTCATTTATCAGTCACAAGTCATCAAATAAAAACAAAAAGTTCATGAGACCACTACTGCTGGCTGGGCCAAACCATTCACGTACATGAACAGAACACAGGAAAATATGTATTTAATACAAAAAGATTAAAGCATTTAGAAGAACTGAATGAAATAAATGTTTTGGTCTGTTAAATACATATACTACACCACATTGCTGATCTCTCGAGTTTAAAAAACCCTTATTTTTATTATGAAATGTTACTTAAACTGTTTCCTAGGTTTGGTACTGGCTATTCTTATCAACTGTGCAAACTTAATTATTCCCAATTAATTAAACTTGCTGGAGTATTTCTAATGCAAATCAATGGTGAGTTGTAAGATCTTACAGTCATCAAGAAAATAAGAATAGAAAAGTTATAATTTTGTCCATATATATCATCAATTATCAAATATTATTATTTTATCAATATTACAGTATAACAATAGTTTTCCTCAGTATTGAGTTGTCTGGTTATATTGCTAATTGATCGTGTGGTCGACCAGATACGCATGGTTTTGCGGAATGGAGTGGCTGTGACACGTGGTCCTGACACGTGTCACACGTGTACACTCACACGTGTACACTCATTGAGATTCGGGCCGTGGCCTCATTCAGACGTGTCTCACGATGGACCTATGTGCTGCAGCACCTCCATGTTGGAGTTGGTTTAGAGGTAGATATGGAGATTTACCATCTAATATATTATTGAGTTGTGTACAGTTTATATTACTTTGGTTTTTGCATATTGAGATATAATCTGTATTGTATAAAAATATTGTTTAGATAGTTGTCTTCATTCCTTGTGTTGTTATTTTGTACTGGAGCCCTGATAAAGTAATTATAAATTCCGAAACGTTGGCAAACTAGTTGTTTCATTAAAAATATAGACCAATTCCATGAACCACACCTAATAGAAAAGTAGTTATGCTACTAATATTATGGCTGCAGACAATTTTTTTGGAATTGTAAAATGTAAAATTCCCAACTTGCTAAGCTCGAAAAGCTAAAAAGTAACATAATTAGCAAATTCGTAATTGCCTAGTTAAAAAACATATATCCTTCGGAATAATTAGGGAGTGTGTTTAGAATATATACATGGGCTTGTTGGGTATGCGAACTTCGGAGAACTAACTCCGTCTCGAGTCAATTATTCCTTCTTGCGATCAAGCTAATTAGCTAGAGTCGAACAGACGCCCCTTACTGTACTCGAATCTAGAATTTGCCCCTGTTGTACGTCTCGACATACAATTCGTGCAAGCTACTAATTACTAGAAATCCCATCTGTTTCCTCTTCAACTTCCACATACGTCTCATCAAACCAGTTGTATTTCACAGGTTGCATACAGTTTCCCTCAGAGTTGGGTATGAATAGCACACCAAAATTAAACCGAAGGGTACACCATTTACTTTCAAGAAATTCTGGAAAACTTCTCGGGAAACTTCTTGTCTTTCGTGTACATCATTATTCTCTGCGCTTCCTGTGACGTTCGGTCTATGATGGGAAGTGCCTCAAAGGACTTTGACGAGCCAAGCAGTCGCGATTTCAATGTGAAATTCTCCTAATTTAAGGCGGAGGCCTACTCTCAGAGCCCAGGGTTTCGTAGGAATTCTTGGGACCTAGCCGAACCAGACGAAACTGTTAAAACGCGTTGCGCATCTTCAAAGGGAAGGGGCTAGTCGAGTGCGAAGTGGAAAAGGAGTTTGTATCCGTCTAATTATTTTTCCGAGTAAAACGTTTTCTAAAATGCTGAGACCCAACCGCTGTATGAACATTTAAGATGCGTTATCCTTGGGTTTCATTACTGCTCTTGGATTCATTATGAAGTTTTCTTCCTTTGATGTCACACTCATTAAATTTCATGTGATTGTTCTCGAAATATCAAAGGTAGTAGATCGGGATATTTTCATGCTGATGGCATCTCATTCTAAATTTTTAATATTTTTTTGTGGATAAGAATATGTTCAATATAATTTAACATCTCAATATAAAAATAAATTTAAAACAATTATTTCTTTATTTTGTTAAATATCGATTAAGTAGATTTTAGAAGTCTGTTACATTATTATTATTATTATTATTATTATTATTATTATTATTTTTGTTGTTGTACTTTATAAGTTTCTCTGGAATGCTTTCTGTACGTTCCTATAAGAACGGATAGCAACATCAGAGTGGAATGTTGTTTTCCGTTCTTTGAGAGATATTAAAATTTCTGGCCAATTATAGTCCAAAAGGTTATTCGTCAGTTGCTAGCAATCGAAATAAATGTTACGTTCTAACTGTACAAACTAGGTTCAAATTTGTAGGCTCAGTAGAGAGCAAGATGATCAGCAACATTATGGTAATTATGGTTGATTGCAATTGTTCGAGTATAAAATAGGTGTTCTGGTTGTTGATCAGAAGACTTTAAACAAAGTATTGGTATTAAACATAGTGCTTGTTCAAAATATTTCCAATTCGCGTTTCATTAAAAAATAAACGATCCCTAATTTCTTGCGAACGCGAGAACGTGGACTGTAAAAGTAATTCACTAATACATTATTTTGGTTATGAATTTTCGGGCCAAACAAACTTGTATTTATTACACAGTAGAATGCAGAATTGAGATTGCTCCTTGAACGTCATTGTTTGCATAGAGGTTGCCTTGCTTGAGTCTTTGCGTTCCCATTAAATAATAATCATGGTTTCAATAATGAAATATGGGAACCAGAATGCAGTCAGTGTAACGACTGTTGTTTGCATTATGATATAAAATATGAAACACCAATTCTTCCAATTTGCTAGTGTAGCTGAAGAAGTCAACACAGCCTTAGTTGAAACATACTAGGAAGGATGTAACTGCCTACAGACGTGGTTTTGTGACTCGTCAGCGTTCTACATCCAAACGGCTATACGGCCCTGAATAAGAGAGGCTAATTTATTTGAGAAGTAAAGACCAAATTACTTTTAAGGCTGTTTACCACAGTAAAATTCCATCCAATTTTGCTATTACAAATATATAACCAATCAGAGCTGGCGCATCTGAATAATTAACCCACTCTGCTACTGGAGGGATCCGCAAAAAGTCAATATTGCCATGGCATGTTTCTTTGTGAGTTTGTGGTTAGATTAGGTTAGCGCTTAATTTTTAGGTTGTTGTACATTGTGATCTGCTGCCAAACTGCTCAATCGATTTATATCAAAAATCCAAAATCACAAAACACAAACATCTACGTAAGTCAGAGCTGTAATTTCGAACATAACAATAACCAAAATCGATACACCATGCTATATTCAATTTCGTGAAAATAGCAGAATTTACAATAATCAGATCAAACATTTTCAGTCAAATTTCATATATTAAATATAAAATGACTTCGTTTCTTCATTCAACTTCTGTCCAAAAGCTATTTAGTTTAAATACCCAGTGCACGTCATATTTATGTCTATTTGTAGACCTATACTAAGCTGAAATTGCACCGTGTAAAATAGGCATTAAAAAACGTATTTTTGGGAAATTGTTTTTTCCTGAGTTTTCGAATCGCGTTTCTTCTACTCAGCTGTTATCAAAGGCAAACTTCATTGTGCAGATCTTATATTGATTCGGAAGGAAACAGATGCTCATTTCTTGCCTTTGTTGTATGTATTCTTGACTATCAGCATTGATAAATCTCCCTGTAAATTGACGATGTGCTTATTTTTCATTTAAACAGCGACCGCATTTTCTTTCCAAAAGAAGTGTTGGTTTTAATGTTCTTTGCAAATAAATGCTTAATCGGTTTCATACATTCAAATACAAGACGTTTGTAAATAAAAACGGGGCGACTGTTTTCCTAGAACTATTAACATAACAACATAAATCTTTTTCTACGTCCTTCATTTTGTTTATCACGGTGAGTACCGTTATTTCTCATATGATCTTCGCGGATGTTTTTATACGTCGTCAAAATGGAGCCGCAAACAAGTCCTATTTAAAAGCGGTAAAAGCAATGTGGGAAATGAACAAGTTAAATGAAAGCGATTGTTTAGATTGTCCAGTGTTTCTTATGGCCTTCAGGTTTAAGAAATGACACTGTGAGTTTGGAATATGTTTCTTGAACCGGTAGTCCGCATACCAGCCAAAGCGATGCCATTTTTCAATTCTAGAGAATTATTTATCTCGAATTCATTCCCCTGGTTAGACAGTGACAGTTATTCTATGTTCAAATCTTCCAACACTTCCTCGCAATTTTTCGCGTCCGAATAAAGTTCAACAAACGGTGTCTTCTGGTCGACAATACGAAGAATTGTGCTTCAGTTTTGGGTCAAAACAAGAGGTAACGAAATTTTCGATCCCTTTCCTCCATATTTGCATGATTTCATGTGTACTTTATGATCTTCCCCAAACGTAAATCTACTTTCGAAGAAAAGTACCGGCTGAAATAGCTCAGCGACAACGCCATTGCCTCCTCTTATTTCGCCAGGCGATCCTAATGTTAGAGTACCGACGGTGTCGGTTTTTCGACCTGGCTGGGTCAAATTCAATCACCGTCTACGGACCAATTGCTCTCGGTCGGTAGTTTTCCGTGGTTTCCGGAGTAATAACGTGAACGATCTATCCTTCCTGATCCTTGCACCTTCGTCACTCCTTACGAACACACACTTTCATACCGAGAGAGGTGGCTCCGTACATCAACTGATGTCACTGCAGTGACTCTGACCGGGATGACCTAGGTTCCAGTCCCAACAATGGCAAGCTTTTCGACACTAGCTTGTCAGCTAGATCGAATTCAGTAGCTCTGTGCAGGAGAATTCTAGAGGCCGGCTGCTCTGATCGGCAGTTTTCCCTGGTTTCTCCGACCAACACCAGGCGAATGCCAGAGTAGTACCCTAACAAACGGGCCACGGACCGCACGTGATCTTTTCTTGTTATATCCTCACCAATTACACACATTTATATTAACATGAACTACAGTAGCACATGCCTGGAGACCGGTCGGGAGCTTAGAGCTTGTCCCGGCTGGGGCGATGCCCCGCTGATGGGAGATACCTGGTTAGGGGAAACCCAACTAGCGGACGGTAGGTCGGCAACGGATCTCGCCATCCAGCGGGGGAAGATCACATTCACTTCCCGATGAAAAACCATGCACTACCCTTACGAGATTAACGACGTCAATAGTTGACGGAATCACTAATAACCAATCAATACACTTTAATGCATTTTACCAGCACACATGGCGAGAGGGCAGTCAGGAGCTTCGAGAGTGTCCCAGCAGAGATGGTACTCCTCTACGAGAAGTAGCTGAAAGGGAGAACTCCGCAAGCCGTGTAGGTGAGTACTGGAGCTTACATTCCAGTGGGGAAGAAATATCGCCTCCTCTCGGGATAGAATATGCACTACATCTACGAGAAATGACCTGAACTCAAGGACAAGCTAAGAATGTGGAACAGATTTAATTTGTCAACCATTCTGAGCATTTCCGGCAACGCTTTTGCCAACCGATTCCATCTCTTCTACATGTGTATGGCAGGGCAGAGCTATTTGTAGCACACTAAATTATTAACAATTTGCGAGGGCATCATTAATTATTTTATTTCGAGATTATATTGAAATTTATGGAACCGTCTTTGTTGAAAATGGTATTGAACACCTCCACTCGATGTCGTAAAATGTTATTACGTAACTCCACGTCCAATAAAGCAATGAGCGGATTGAGGAAGATTTTCTCTTGATGTTCTTTATAAATTTAGCGATAAATAAGAATAGCAAAACAGTGCGTCAGGACATGTCTACAACATCACTTGGAGACAAAAGTTTACTGAAATTTCAGTTGAAACAATCAAGTAGATAGGTGTCTTTCACCTAGCAAACTTATCTTTGGCCCATATGCTGTCCGAATGTAGACGTGTTTCTCAGAACTGTTTTGTCATATAACCTTCGCATCTCTATTTCGAACAATATATTTTCTAGAAAATCTTTATGAAAATTCACAATAAATTCACGAGTACAATATATATTCATGACCAGGATAAAATATTTCACTTTTTAACTATTTAAGACAGTTTTATTAAACGAGAAAATCATGCTTAAAAATTATCTTCGTATCGAAAAAAGTAATAATTTATCGCTCTTTGAAAAACGTAATACCTCCCTAAGGCAGACTACGGAAATTTAATAAACCTCTCGTTGCCGCCGACACAATGACAAAATAATATCAGTCTCACTTTTATTCTAATGTGAACAAACAAGTACAATAAACGTAATGAATTCCACAGAAAGTTTCACAAAGATACGAAATGAACAATACGCGACTGAGGAACAATGCAATTAAGATGTCGTCAATAATTAAAACAAGATGCACATTCCAACGGAAGTTATGAAGAGTACGATTTTGCTTCTGCTGCAAAACTTCAAACTATTTCTTATTTAAATTACTCGAATAAAGACCATAAAAAAATTGAAAAGTTAAGGAAGAAAGTTATTATGTTCAGCAGTAAAGCAGAGATTTGAAAATGAAGAGAATGTCATCATCCTAAATAAACACAATTATGTTATATTAAAGAATTTATGGAAATATCTTACATCTACAATTGAGTGAGAATGAATGATTATGAGCGATTTCTGATTGGCGAAAGACAAAACACAACTGGAATGTTGCTTAATGTGTATTTTGATAAATAACTCATTTACGCCGTAATCTAATCTTGGATCCTTAATTGAAATTCAACACACATTATTAAAATGAAAATACATTATTGTATGGATCTCCTGACATAGTTGCCACGTTGGTCTTGCCCAATGTTATGGCAAATTACTACTAGTAAATGGGACTATCTTGAATTCACATTTTGTCGAGAAAGCCTTAATATCATAATCTACTTAAGAGTGTGTTGAGAACAGGTAGTGTTGATTTCCATTTTTTTAATTCTAGAAAAGATAGCAGATATACTAATCCAGCTTACCTTATTTGAAGATGGGTGAATGGGTGAACTCTCCCTCCAAAATAAGGGATCTGACATTTTGTGGCTAATACATACATGAGTAATTGTTTCGGCAAAACAAATCTCTTTTGTTCGGTAACTCATCCGAGTAAAAACGACGGCATTTTTTTTAAGTATGGCTTCATTCATACCAGACTAGCTGCAAACAGTCAAGAAAATAGAAATGCTTTCTGCACATTTACATAGTTTTGTTTGCCGCAAATTTGCAGAACAAAACGTTTTGTTACGTAATAAAACTAATGAAAATTTAGCGACCTCGAACGAAGGGAAAAAGTCTCTCTACATTTTCGGTGTTACAGTACAATATCAATATACTCGGAGTAAAACGAGGAAATCTACGTTGCCTAGAACGTACCCACTAACCACTAAACTACACAGATTCACAAATACAAAACAAAGAGTAATAGTCTGCTGTAATCCCACATGTACTGGGATGACACAAAATGCAGAAACATGGGAAGCAATAAAAACCAATGCTCCATTAACACCTTACGAATGCTATCATCCGAGCAATGTACCTCATTTCACAATCCCACCCGCTTGTGTGAATTACCGACCAGAATACTGACCGAGACATTCCCTCACGAAATTTAAAATTTCGTCGTTTCATTTAGCTTTCTCGTCAGTTTTGAACTACCGATGCAGTCTCGTGCTTGCTCGCATTCAGATGTTTTTATGCAGTACGTCAAAAATCAACACCGTAAATGGTTCAGATTTAGATTCTCAGTTACTCAGGTTGCGTAATGAACACTTTTTTCCTTACAGGGGGAATATGCTCATAGTTATTCCAAATGAATTACAAAGTTTCCATATTTTGTAATAACGTCCTGTAAAAAACGAACGTAGTTCCCTTAGCGATAAAGTCAATACAATACAATACAATAGAATAATAGCACTAACACTTAAATTAAATTGCAAATGAATTTGAAACACGGCAGTGCAATTCGTTACAACTTATTTTGGATATCCAACGGATACTAAGTATCAGCAATGATTGGACAGTCAATTTAATTCTGCACATTACGCGGCGTTGCGCAAGTAACCCATTTCATAAAAGTCTACTTAAGCTGAGTTAGCACGTGAATAAAACAGTCATAGTAAACACAAAATTCTGTTCCGTTATTCCCGCAGAGAAATACCGTCGCAATTTTTTTCTGAGCTTCGTGCCTCATGTTGGGAGTCCGTACTTCAGCTAACGTAGAGCCACAATGGTACAAAAACAAGCACCTCTAACTTTTTGCTCATAGAGAAAGCGTGCAGGGATGCTCATTCGTTAATTCTAATAATGATTTCCATTTTCATTTGCGGCCTTGCGTGTTTATAAATTCACTCTTAGCAACAACGGGACGTCTCTTTAAATCCTGAACTTTTTTACGTTCGGCCATGAACAGAAGCCACGCTCGTGGTATGTTTAGATATATTTGGAGCGGAATGGGGCGCTCGGACCCGTTCTGGTTTGGTTTGTTTTTTCGTGTTTCTGGGCGCGTCAACTGCTTTGGTCATTAGTCCCGTTAGTGTAGTGCATGTTTTTGTCGGGAGATGGCGGTGATCTTTCCCGCTGACTACCGTCGGCTAGTGGGGTTTCCCCCTAACCAGGACTCTCCTACCAGCGGGGCACCGCCCCAGCCGGGACAAGCTCTAACCTCCCGACCGGTCTCCCGGAATATATGGTAGTGTAGTGCATGTTAGTGTAAGTGTGTGTGTAAGGGGGAGAGGATAGGACAAGGAAGACGAAGGAGAGATCGCGCGCGGTCCATGGCCCGTTTGGTAGGGTACTGCTCCGGAATTCGCCTGGTGTTGATCGGAGAAACCACGGAAAACTACCGATCAAAGTAGCCAGCCGCTAGAATTCTCTTCCAGGCAGCGACTGAATTCGACCTAACTGAAAAGCTAGTGTCGAAAAGCTTGCCGCCGTCAGGACTCGAACCTAGGACCTGCCGGTCAGAGGCGCTACAGTGACATCAGTTGATGCACTGAGCTACCGCTCCCGGTCGGCCCCGTTCTGCAATGCTATGTATAGATATATGGCATCATATGTGGTCTCTCATTGTCCATTCTTCCCACCACTGTTTCGTATCTCTCATAGCCGAGCTCTTTTTTACTGGAAGAATTCTCATTATCCAGCACCTAAGAGTGCATCGGCACCAAAAGACTCTCCTCATTCACATTCATGATCTTCGAATTTCAGAATTTTATCTGATTGTGTTCACACGCGATACACAGAGAGTGACAGGAAGAACAAAAGAGGAAATAACGCAAATATTATGCAATCATGACCGGCACGATGGTAAATATTAACTCTAAATATCTAGGCAAAACTCAGGCCAGTGTTATCAGATTATGGTCGATTAGGACGGAACAAACACTATAGAATACTCTGTATTCAATGTGATGGCGATAAATTTTGTTTATGCAACGCAGCTGCTCCAAAAATATCCACATTTTATAAAAGTGGGAAAATCACGTATGAATTATGCGATCCGTATCATTAGGTATACAAAAGCAAGTTATGTGAAGATTATAACAAATTACGTCCTAGGTCATTAATGCGAGTACTGTTGAGCATATCCCAATATTTAGAAGATATATTTTCACTAGAAAATGCTTATTTCTGTATTTTTCCATTTTTAATTCCAATAGCAAATCAAACGAAGGAAAGGTTAACAGAATCAACAATCTCAGCGTATTAGTTTTCGCAGTCACGATAAGAATCCTGACCTCACGTCACCAGTGATCCACAAGCTTTAAGTCAAATATAACATTATTATACTATATGCATACCACTAACTTACATAAATATTTAAACAAGTTCTTCAACAAAAGAACAAATTTCGAATATCTTACTCTGAGTGCAATATCCAGAGACCGGACTTCTCCCGCACAATACGAAAGAATGTCTCTCGCAATTCAACCGATTCGTAGCGACCCCCGGAAAAGCGAACTCTGCGACTCAGCAAAGTCGTCCCGTATAAGACATCTGCGACGGCGAGGAACAGAGCCGAATAAGACGCAGAGTGAAGCGGGCAAAGCGTATAAGGCACGTAGCAGGCGAGGCCGAAAACGACCGTCCTCCCGCTGCCCGCGGCTTCCGTCCTCATCATCCAACGTCGTCACCTCTATCTCCTCACTCCCGCCGTCCTCATCAGCCACATCGTCTCCACCAACTACACCGCCTCCTCTCCTCTCTACTTTCATCGACTCCGCCGTGCGCACTATTTCCAACGTTTTCCCAATCCCCATACTTCTCGCCGACCCAACTCTCCCGCTCCTTATAGACGAAACCCGATTGACTGATTGATTTTTTCGTGTTTTCGGGCGCGTCAACTGCTTTGGTCATTAGTCCCGTTAGTGTAGTGCATGTTTTTTTTCTCGGGAGATGGCGGTGATCTTCCCCCGCTGGATGGCGAGATCTGGCGCCGACCTACCATCGGCTAGTGGGGCATGCCCCTAACCAGGACTCTCCCACCAGCGGGGTACCGACCCAGCCGGGACAAGCTGTTAGCTCTTGACCGGTCTCCCGGAGTATGTGGTAGTGTAGTGCATGTTAGTGTAAGTGTGTGTAAGGGGAGAGGATAGGACAAGGAAGAGGAAGGAAAGATCGCGCGCGGTCCGTGGCCCGTCTGTTAGGGTACTGCTCCGGCATTCGCCTGGTGTTGATCGGAGAAACCACGCAAAACTACCGACGAAACCCGATGACCTTCCTTCCCACTCCCCGTATCTCGCCTTTCCTCGCTGTCCTCACTACGACAAAACGTTCTAGCCATCCGCCCTCGTCATCCACGCTGACCTCTTCCTCACCGGCCCAACCCCTCCTCTCCCACCCGCTCCCGCATTACGCCAGTTCCCGCGGTCCTCATCGTGACGCCCGCTGGCGTCGTCCTCACCACCCCCATCACCGCCCAACCCCCCCCGCCCGGTCCGCGTCGTCCCCGACGTCCTCGCTGGCCGCCCCCGCATCTCGCGAACTTGGCGCGAGTTCCGGTGCGCTATAATGAAGTTTCCGGTCACTGTTTTAATTAAGTGAGTCACATTTCCCATTGCACCCAAGAAGTTCCCGTCCGACGCGCGACCTGCGAGGGGGAGCAGGCGAAAGGCGAGGAGATAAGAAAATTAACGCCCCTGCATTTCTCTCGGAAGGTCGCGCATTTGTGACCGAGCGCAAGATGTAAACGATTACGACGTCAACTGTTTCGCGTCGCTCTATTGTGCCTCTTGTCACGCATTGGGCGTGAACGTTTCATGTATCCCCATTCACCTCCCCCGGAAATAATATACATGGTAACAAATTATTCAAATAAAATAAATAATACTTAAACCGAAATATGTATTTGATTTTAGATGGAACCAATTAATCACAGCCGTATGTAAATCATCACATGTCAAAGATACTGCATATAAAAAAAAACTCGTCATTTTTTTCACTTTTTAAACCGATCATACATTCCGAGCGATACGTGACCGATATTCTGTCCATAGTTACGAGCTGCAGTCACGACTTTTTCAAAACCGACGCGCTAACGAAAGAATTCTGACACCACCCACATCAGAGCCGCCCGTACCACGGCGAACACAACGCGTAGCAGCAACAGCAGCCGGCGGGCTGTGACTTCGGGGCGGAGGGGGCCGATGGATGGGAAAGAGGGCAGCCAGAGGTCTGCGGGGCGAGCACTGGACTATAGCAAGGGAGAGAAGAAGAGAAGTTACGACACGTGACAAGGCGAAAGAGAAATCAACGAGAAACAGCAGTTGTGTAAGAGGGATGGGGAGCAACGGAAGGAAGAAACAAGAACGGAAGGAAGGCGGGGGGGGAAGGGAAGAATGAACGGAATGGATCAAGTAGAAGCGGAAGCATCAAAAAGACGGGGCAAGGGAGACGACGTGGAGAGAGGAAGAAAGGGCGAGTGGAGGAGGCGGATACGGAGCGAGTGGTCGTCGAGGAGAGGATGGAAGGGCATAGCAGGGAGGGTGGATGAGCGGGCGTGGCCGGGCTTCGGGTCGTTGGGAGGGGGCGCGGGCGAGAAACGAGCACCCAAAGAAACGGCCGCCGAGCGGGCGCCGGGTGCCCGTGGGGGGCGCGCAGCGCCCGGAGTGTCAGATCGGACGGGAGCACGACAGAAAGGGACGGGACGGGACGGGACAGGATGAGGACGGCGGGAAATAACATATTCCTGATGCAGATTGAAAGCTGTTGGCTGGGCCAATTGGGGTTCTCATTCCACGGTTGCCGTTTTTTTATTCATGGAACTATCTGCAGAGCTATTCGCTCAACGATGAAGGTTTCAAATATATGGAATAAAAAAGGATAAGAATGAAAGGAGGGAACACAAGAGGAACGTTGAATATGTGACTGTGAAGGTTCGACATAAGAGTAAGAACAAATTTATTGAGTGGGAAATAGAACATGGGTGGAGGGAAGAAATGTTTTCTTCTGATACTTGTTTTTCTTTTTATATTGATACATATAAAATTTGTACTTCGGGAGTGAAAGGTTCTAAATTCTCCCCCATCGTTTTTTAAATAAATTTTAAAATATATGTATTTTTTAAAATATTTTTGTTACTTGAATGGTTATATTATGTATGTAATTGTCATAAAATTTGTAAAAATCAAACTGAAAGTAACATAGAACGGCATTCTTGTAAAGTGAACAGGGAGCAAGGTAAGAGCAAGATTAGTAGGGAAGACTTCATGTGAACGTGGAGATAACGTAGCAAGGCGAAATCGGAAAGACTGCAGGAAAGTTCACTTCGAATCCCGACAATAAAATGTAAAGACCAGGTGCGCAATAAAAGAAAAGTCGAGGTGATATGTACGGGAATATATCTGAACATGAATAATAAAGAGACCTACTCAATGTAACCAGGGGATAGATGCATAGACAATTCGAGCATATACTCTTCTAGAAGACAGATCATACTAATGTATTAGAAATGGAAAACAATAGGCAGATAAGATTAATGTAATGAAACCTTTTAGAGATCTGTGGACAAGGATTTTGTGTGCAAAATAGGAAACAAGAAGCACTAACAGAAGAAAATGATGTGATATTATAAACAATCACAGCGTTACAAAATACCCCCAGAGAATATAAAAATGCTTTATGTAATGTTAACAATAGAAGTGGAATAAAAACCAAAAAAATATGTCATTTACTTGAGGACGAAAAAGAGTATCCATTAATGCCACCCTAAGTAAGGACTGTGATACTTATTTACTTAAAACGCATTAACAGGCAGCGGACAAGCAATATGAAACAAAACAGTAATAAGACAGCAAACGTTAAATTAAAAACTTCAGATGAAGTGAGGGACCTTGGATGGAGGAGAGCACAGAGGTAATGGAAAACGTTAAGGGGCACAGAGCGGAGCAAGAGCGATAACGTAATATGACAGAAGGACGCGGATAAGACAGATGGGGTTTACGCAGGACTGCTGCACAACGAGTATAAACACGCACTGGACGAGAACAGGATGGGAGCGAGAAGATCAACCAAGAGCAGAACCGTATCACGACATGGAAACAAATGAGACAGCGAGATTTTCGTGGTATCACCGTGAAACGGAACTGGATATGCACAGGATGTCAGTCTATAGAATTTCTACGTGACGTGAACACAGTGACCGCAAGTCAATATAAGCACAGAAGAAAACTAGGGAACTCGAGACGATGTATGGATGTCAGATGATACCTGGAGAAATACTGGAAAACACGAACAAAACACGAACATGGAAAGACACGAACAAAACACAAATTTCTGAAAGGCATAAAATAAGAGGGAGTCGTTCATAATATAAAACTGAGTTGTGGAAGGGAAGTTCAAATGACCAGTGTTAAGAAAAGACAAAAGAAAATCGTCAAATAAGGGCATGAAAAAAACAGAAGACGATGGAAATTCGAAACGAAAAAGCATGTTTTTAAAAAAAAACATTGCAAAAAAAAAAAGAATAAAGAAGCAAAGAAGGAAATTTCTAAACGTTCACACAAACAATTACAATAAAATATTATTTTAACAGAAACAAGGACCACGACAATATACTTACTCATTGGACAAACATGGTTTCTCACAAACAGAAAGTAGAAGATTTTTGGAAAATGTAAACAGAAAAAGTAGACAAAATAATTAGTACTTGCAAAAGCGGAGAAAATTCCAGATACTAAAATTCAGCAGAATGAAGAATGAATGGAAGCAGGAACAATGAATAAAAAATTCGTAACACGTCTGCACAGAGAAAATGGAGCAAACAAACAAAATTTGCACAGCATCACGGCGGGACGGAACAAAAATAATTGACAAAAATGGGGCCGCCAGCAGGACAGAAGCAGAAAAAATTAAAACACGACATTTTTGTGAACCACTAGCAAGACCGAGAGCATTTGCTCAAGACGGGAAATGAACTAGAAGGAAACATTCTTGAAGACGCAAAAAGGGAGAAATATCAAAGCAAGCGAGCGGCGCAACGTAACGCGGAAACAGAACGCGGGAATGGGACGCGGGAATGGGACGCGGGAATGGAACGCGGAAACGGGACGCAGGAACGGGATGCGGGAACGGGACGCGGGAATGGGACGCGGGAATGAGACGCGGGAATGAGACGCGGGAACGGGTCGCCTGAACATGAAGCAGGAACTCGACGCGGGAACGGCATGCGTGAATGGGACGCGGGAACGGGACGCGGGAACGGGACGCGGAACGGATCGTCAGCCGCCTCCAAAAGATCGCACTCAGCCCGTCGGCCCCAGCAACGTGCAGGTGCCGTCGTTCTCCTGCCACTTAACGCCGACACCGACGAGAACTTGCCAACGCGGATTTTTCTTCTCTTCGCTGTAGTTCCATTTTTTTTGTTTTTCCCGAACTTGGCGTGACGAAAATATTTGTCAGTCACGCAAGTAAAGGCACTCTTGCATGATTTTACACGTGTAGGTCTCTCTCTCTTCTAGGCCCCGTGCAGCTACCGGTTAACGACAAGTGCGGAAATTACAATTGATTCGCGTGTTGCACGAACGGCCACATCGTAGATCGCACCCTCTCGCTTTTCAAAAGTGACACCAGTTGAAAACCGAGAAGTGGAGAAACTATTTTTTTGTCTTCCTTCCTCGAGCGCACCGCGACCTCCGCCAGTTATAACCCTACGATCTCACTCGGCGGAATAGTTGGGCTGCTGGCAGCGCGGAGAAAATTTCGCGCAACCGTTTTCCGGTGGTGTCAGTTCGCGAAACACAAAAAGTGCGAAATGTGTCACGAGATGCATCCTTTTAAGAATGGAAGTCAACGGTGACACGCGAAACCCGTTCTCCAGATAACCTCAAAGTGTCAGGAGATAAAAGGGGGAAGAATCGCTTAAGAAGCTGTCGACAACGGAATCGTTTCGGGAAGCGGATTAACGAGAAGGCGTCGCCCGCCGCCGGCTGACGGCCGCCGGGCGCGGCGAGCGGGGCTGCAACTTACTTGCGCTGTGCGGTCTCCGGCGTAAGGCAATCCAAGAAGCGTGGAGCGTGGAGCGAAGCCTGGGCGGCGACGGCGGGGCGGCCGCGCCGGGCGCGTGGGCGGCGAGGGCGGCGGCGAGGGCGGCGGCGGGGCGGGCGGGTGGCGCGCGCGCGTCGCGCGAGCTTAACACGCGGCCGGGGGCGGAGCGCGCGCGCGTTGCGAGGAGGTGCGCCGGCGACGGCCCGCTGCTGCTGTTGCTGCTGCCGCGGCGGCGGACGCGCGGGCGCAGACTGGCCCGCAACGCGGTCGGCCGCTCGCTCGCTCCGCTCCTCTGCCCGCCGCCGCCGCCGCCGCCCCGCCACGCCGCGCCGCGCCGTCCGCGAGAGAGCCCGAACCCGGCCGAGCGCGCAAATCCCCAACGCCCGCTTTAGTTCGTGCCCACGGGGTTGAAAGCCTCCTCGTCGGTGCCCGAGACGGCGCGCGGGAGGCCGAAAAGAAAAGGGGAAGGCACCGCCCACTTGTTAATTAGTGTTATTAGCGAGATTTATTACGGGACGGGACTTTCGACGAAAATACTACTATTGAATTTGTAGAAACGCGAGGCGTACGCGGCTCACCTACACTCCTTTGGGGCTGCGAGAAATCCCCAAAGAAACTAACATGCCAGAAATCAGGGTTGTTCCAGTGGCACTAACGCGATCAAGTGTCTGCTCATTTACTTCGGGAAAATATTCAGAGTCCACTTGATGCGCGCTGTTATCGCTGATTGTGTTGCTAATTCGTCTATTCTTTATACTTGATCCATTGCTAATAACATTATTTCGGTTTTATGGTTCAAGTCATGATCAATAATTCGTGAATCTTGTTGCAATGGTTCACAGGCACACTCGGAATTTTTCCGGAGGGAAGGCTACAGTTTGGAGGGAGTGATATGCGCCAGCCGACGTGATATTTTTCAAAAAATGTATTTTCATTTATGCGAAATTGATTGATTGATTAGTGTAAACTGCTAAGGACTTTAGACCCGTAAGTGTAGTGTATGTTTTATTGCGGGAGTGGTGGTGATCTTCCCCCGATGGATGGTGAGATCTGGCGCCGACCTACCTGTCGGATAGCGGGGTTTTCCCTCACCAGTTATCTCCCACCGCCCCAGCCGGGGCAAGCTCTAAGCCCCAGCCGGATTCTCGTCGTGTGTGTGTGTGTGTGTATGCAGGGTTGTCCAACTGGCGACCCGCGCTGCCATTTACTGTAGTCTGCGAAAGGTTATTAATCAAAAGTGTATTCTTGCGCAACCATGACGGGCGAGAACATGTGCCCCTCGCGCATGCGCTCTACTGCCACACTTTAGCCCTTTATTGCATAATGTTTTTTGTTCTTATTTGCAAAAATTATTTTTCATTACATTTATTTATTTTAATTAAGGGAAAAATAATAAAAAAAATCAGAAGTAAATATTGCTTGAGAAAAACACAATACTAAATTGTTTTACTTTTCCAACAAAATGTTCTGTTTTTCACAAGTTAAAAAATGTACTTATTTTTCAAATTGTGCATGTGATAAAATAACTATCAAGCAAGTAAATAAAGTAAGTATCATTCGTATTTTAGTTTGATTATTTTCCTAAAACCATTTCGTTCCTGATATACGAAAACTGTGCGTGTTACCAGGAAGTTCTGATTCACGACGCTACTAGATTATTATCACTTCATCTCATAATCGTATCGCGTTTAGCGCTTAACAATGCATGCGGTGATATAAATGCATGATTTGCCTCACATGTAATATAAAATAGTCCATAATTAAATCGTTAGAATGTGTTTATGATCTGAAAAACATCATGTTACAGCTGAGTTACACTATGCAATGAAGGGTTAATATAAAAATTGGTGAAGTTTGGATTTAAAGATTTTTCTAGTAAATACATAAATTAAAAATCATCCTAGTTTGATTCATTGCGTTATCCATGGTACGGCCTGATGGCATGCATGATTCCTTCCGTCCCCATTTCAGAGCAGCCGGGCAATGTGCAGATCAACATTACGAGGCAGCCAGGTATGGATTGCCCGAGTAAGGAAAATATGGTCAACGATATTAAAGGTTGTAGTTTTAAGCCTTGAAACCTTGCAAGTTGGACACCCCTAGTGTAGTGCATGTAAGTGAGGGGAGTATAGGACAAAGACGAGGAAGGAAAGATCACGCGGCCCATGGCCCGTTTGTGATAGTTATTTTGTTATTTATAAGTATCTTACACGATTACTTAACATCTTCAAAATTTTCTTAAAAAATGCCTCGAACTTTTCGTATTTTTTCCTTTGATAAAGGCTAAAGTAAGAAGTAAGCACAAACCGTGGTGCAGGTCCCTTTTTCGCGGAACTCTGAATTGCAATAGTTCAATTTTTTCGGTCTTTTTCTACAAATATTGAAGATCCAAATTTTCTTCCTTGATGAAATTTGTTCTTCAGGATAATTTGTAAATAAGATAATATACAATTTTTCGAAATTGTGTTTTTTCGGGTAATTTTCCATAAAATATAAGTAATTTTAAAAACAAGAATTTCTGGATATCGTTTCGGAATATTTCTTTCCTTTTTTCTTTGGTCCCATTTTTGAGGAGATTTGTAAAATGTCGATGGGGCTTCATGTAAAGTATCTTTAAAAACATTTTAAATTAAAGGGTCCGCGACATCAGCGAGATCGGTCAATTTTGAGGAATATTTGTGAAACGTTCACAGGCGTTAATAACAGAAACCAAATTTTCGGTATCAAGGACCCACAAAACGTAACTTACTACACAACGTACTACGAACAAGAAATATCCATTTTTCGATATCAAGGACACTCAAAATTAGTTTTTCTGTCTTTTGTCGTTACAGCTTTACGCTGCAACTCTTTGCTACGTAAATAGTAAAGAAAAAGTAGAAAGGATATGATAAAGAGATATAGGATACGATTGTTTATACAAGATCAGATGTTCGAAGAATACAATTATTATTTCATGGGGCTCCTATGCCATTGACGCGGGAAGTAGCGAGTAGGACTCTAATTTAAGGCTTCATATTGTTACCCAGTTCCGCGAATATCTTAGCATTATTCGTGTAATCATTCCTTTGTAATACATTTGAGTGTTCCAGGAAATTAAAGAGAAATGAATTCACGAGAAATGGCATTCTGAGTAATTCCATATTTTATAGGCCTATTATGAGAGTTTCGTATATAGGAAAATCAAGCCACAAACTCAAATAATACTAATCCCCAAATAAGCAGTTCAATGCATGATTAATTGCAAAATATGCAAGATAAATCAAAATAAAATAAAATAAAATAAAATTCATCATAACTCTGAAATAAGTAATTTTATGCAAATTTATTTTGTATTTCAAATATCTGCAATAAAACTCCAAAAGAGGCTTATCTAGATATAAACGTACCTAGTTCCAGAAATTGCTGCTGTCTTTACATCAGAAGTACTTCCTAAAGCTCAAGGAGAAGTAACTAATTTTTGCAAATGCAACTCCTCTCTCCCGAGAATAAATTAGCTTATAACAAAGTAAATGATATAAATAAATAAATAAATAAATAAATAAATAAATAAATAAATAAATAAATAAATAAATAAATAAATAAATAAATAAATAAATAAATAAGTAAAGTAAATAAATAAATAAATAAGTAAATAAGTAAATAAATAAATAAATAAATAAATAAATGGTGAAAAATAGACGGTCCGACGACGAGCTTCCAAACGACTCGTGGGGCCACGAACCATCACAGGGAAAAGGCCCATGCTGCATGCCAGTGGGGACCCGCCCACGTGGAGCACCGCTGCGCTCAGCATCGCTCACTCCGTTCAGCGCCTCCCACCGCCACAGCGCCAGCCAGCCCCGCCTTCCGCTGACGATCCGCAAACTTGCTTATTTTCTTTACGGGCCCCGCGCAGAAGCAGAGCGACCCCGCCGCTGCAGGAGCCACACGTGGAGAGCGCACGGGCGGGCGCGTGGGCGCCCGAGTGGGCGAGTGGGCGAGTGTGGGCGAGTGTGGACGAGTGTGGGCGAGTGTGGACGAGTGTGGGCGAGCGTGGGCGAGCGCGCCCGCGCGCGAGCGAGCGGCCCTTGGGGGTCTCGAGTCGCGCCGCTCGCGCGCAGAATTTCCGCGAATTACACCGGTAATTTCTGTGGGGTCTCACCAACCGGAACTTGCGCCGCGGAGGGCAGAGAAAGGCGGACCCGCGAAGTTGGGCGCGCAGCCACGGCGCGGTGGCGGCGGCGGCGGCGGCGACGGGGACGGCGGCGGCGATGACGGAGATGGTGGTTGTGGTGGCGATGATGAAGGTGGCTGTTGCGGGAACGTGGCGGTGGCGGTGGAGTCTGAGACACGCTGGGCCGCTGGAGCTGGCGGTGGTGAACGTGGTATTGACGGTGGCGATGGCAGAGCGAGGGCGGGTGCGAGGCAGGAGCGAGGGCGGCAACGGCGGTAACGAGGGGGCGGCGGGGACGGCGGGGCGGCGGGGCGGCGGGGCGGCGGGGGCGGCGGGGGCGGCGGGGGCGGCGGGGGCGGCGGGGGCAGCGGGAGATGCTTAAGAACGTCGCGCAACGTTCACTCAGACTCTCGTAGGTCGCCGGGTTTTGAAGAGGTTTGGATCATCCTTTTTCAATAATCTTTGCTCAGCAATGAAGTTCAGTTAACACGACTACTCCACTCGTGAAATTGAAACCAATAGTGTTGAAATAGACATAGAAAATACCCAATCAGGGTGGTGTATATAAAAAATTAATGTTTTTTCTATCCGATTTTTCTTACCGCTCCTACCTACTGGCTAATAATAAGCTACGACTTAACTATCTTCGGCGGCGGTATGTATCGATTGCCGCGTTGATGTGCAATAAATCGCGTATGTACTATAACTTAAACTCTTTGATTTTAACATGCTTTCAGTAATTTTGAATATTTGGCATTTTGGACCTCGGTTGGAGTTAATTTCCTTCGTGGAATAGTCCTATTAAATACCACTCTGCTTTGGAAAGTCTCAGATAAATTCCTTTCTTGCTTCGCTAGTCGGGGATTTATCGGCAATTTCCAAAGCACTCTTGGTATTACCTATAATAATATTCCGAGTATATTTCGTCTGAACAAAACCTTGACCGACGAGGCTAGACAATTTTTGGGCCGGAAATATGAAGCTTGCTTCTGTCTCTGTAAGTTTCTGGATAAAATTATGTTTGGTTGATGTTTAATATTTACGTTCCTGGCGATTGGATTTTGTTTTCAAATCACTGCTGACCTATTCAGGAGAAATTTCTTAAATAAAATCCCTAACAGGAAACGCCATGACAAATTTCGATCAATCAAACACGGATCAATCTGCCCAATGAAACCCGCAGAAACGACTGTTATGTAGCCATGCTACGTACGTCTTTGTGAAAGTAGCGCTATTTTCAGAAGTCAGTCGAGGGATTTTTGACAAATTTCATTCTGTACAAGTAAAATGCATTTATTTCTTCCGCTAATTTTTATATGATAAACGTATAGAGAACGGCACTTCATTTTTCTGACTTTTTTGGACGAAAAATTGGAAGAAGTACTATGTAGATCAGGCCTATGAGAGGAGAGGAGTTTAAAAACGCACGTTTTTTTAGCCCAGTTCTTTCCTAGGTGTAGAAACATTTCGAAAATTACACGTTTCATTATTGTTTCTTATGATTTACAGCATTTGTGTATACATTTTGCATTCAATATTCGTGTTATTTCCTTTTTTAGTCTCTTTAGACCTAGATGATCTATGTTATTGAGATGCGTTTCAGAATAGTATTCATATGAGGAAACGATTCGTACCACTAGAGTTACAAGTTCTAAAGCACATGTCCACATATAAATACATCAACAATAATGACGAACCCTACTTCAAGGTTTGGATTCATTTTCCTCAGATTTCCCGTATGACACCTAATTCGTATAATTGCCTTTACATATTTCCCTTTAATTCACAAAGCACGATACATCAACATGTAAAATTTGTAGTTTGAAACACCAAAAGTTAAGTAATAATGTATACGAACATTTATTTGAATTAAAATCCTTTCTCTCTGAGATGCAAAGGCGTATTCACTAGCGTGAGGTCTCAGCACAGTTCGTTGAATGATGTAGGCACTCTCACCCAAATAAAGGTCCCAGAGGTGACGGGGCCAGAACAAACAAGTTTGGAAGGAAACTTCAAGGACTCTAATGTCTCTGGTGCAGTCATATATTTCCCTATGGGAAATTGTAGTTTCTTTCAACACATTTTGATTCTTTCTTTGTAGTTTCTTCCAACACATTTTGATTCTTTCCAGTGCAGTCTAAATGTTTTCCCCTTTTAATTGATTAGAAAAATAAAATTCGATCGGTTCGTTCATGAAAATATACTGACGTTCGTCTTAAATATACTCCTTTTACCCATTGGTAAATGAATAAATTATATGAAGTTTTGTGTAGCGGCACAAATAGACGTCAAACAAGTATCTTGATGGAACATTCGCGTTTCGGAAGACCCAATTACCACAAAAGTGGATTTCTTCAAAACTTTGAGTTCCGGCTGTCCGTTTCTCTGTCCGTCTGTCCGTTCGTCGGTGAACAACGTTACTGCACAAACCATAATTATGATTTTAACCAGAATGGATATATTCCAATTTCTCTGACGATGACGCAACCCCTCGAATTTGTAACGGATCTTTTAAATTTTCGGAATATATTACGTGAAACCTTTAGAACATTTTCAACATTTTCTCAAAAACGGTTCTAATTTATTTCTTTAACGTTTTTGATCAAATAGAACACAGTGCGCTTATAAAACATCTCAAATTGGATTTCCATGACACTTTTGAATTATTGGAAAACGTCAAAGTTGAAAAATTGTGGTGTCTCCCTTGAACTACAATATTTTGACTTAACCAATTTAAAATTTAATATTTAAATAATGTCAAAAACAATCCTGAAAAATATTTGTAGTTCTCGAGTAATTTTGAAGGGAATCAGGACAATTTAAAAAAGTATTTGAGCACATGTAATACTACTTGTTCGCGCAAAAGTTTTTCCACCCGGGAACAAAACGATAACAAACTAGTGATGCTACAGAATGGCAAAGCCTTTCTCGTAGTAAATTTTTCTAATTTCTTTAGTGTAGACTGGCTTTACGGTCTTGAATTTTTGAGATTTCGAAAAAATTAATGTCATTTAAAGCACATTAACTCACATAGGCAATAGTTATTGTAGATCGCTGAAAATGTGCACATTAACAGCAAGAGAGACAGAAAGTATATTTGTGTAATGTTTGAAAAAACAAAAGAATACAGCAAAATGAACATTATATCATTTTCAAAAGTGCAATTACAACAACTCGTTGGAAAAGTTTGAAAAAAAATTGCCGCCATTTTTGAGAAAATTCCATATGAGCGTATCTGAGAATGCGGAATGTTGAGCTCATTTTAACAGAAAACTGTTATGTTTTCGAGAAACTTTCTCTGAAATTATTTAAAGCACATGTACTCATAAATACAGTAATGCGAACAAATAGCCGCTCACGTAACGACGCGATACAAGTAAAAAAAATTACATTTTTGTAATTTTTTAAGAAAACAAAAGAATAGACTAATATGCGTTTATGCTATCTTATAGAGTTTATAGGCACTATCACTACGAAAAGTTTAGGGCACAAATTTGGATCCGTTTTGAGAGAATCTTGTTTTTGTAATTTTTTAAAATTGCAAATATTGCACACAATATTGCGCGAAAACTACTCAAAGTTTTAAAAAAATGTACCTGACCTTAATGAAAGAACTAATTATGGACAACAAATTGCATATGAAGGAAAACCTCTATCTTTAATTTTGTAGTTGTAGAGCAACGCCGAAGAACTTCAAATTTTGCAATTTTCGAAAATTCAGAGTTAACCATCAAAATCGGACCTCTGCGACCTTTTTAAGTGTGACTGGTCTCTCTGTAGTATCACTCTATTCTTACAAGAAATTTAAAGAAAAAATTTGGAGCAGTTTTTGAGAAAATTTTGAAAATGTCCGGTGGACATCATGTAAATCTCCCCCAAAGTTTGACAGAGACAGACAGAGGCATATAGAGACAGACAGAAGCATATAGAGACAGACAGAGGCATATAGAGACAGACAGAGGCATATAGAGACAGACAGAGGCAGATAGAGACAGACAGAGGCAGATAGAGACAGACAGAGGCAGAGACAGAGACAGACAGAGGCAGATAGAGACAGACAGAGGCAAATAGAGACAGACAGAGGCAGACAGACAGAGACAGACAGACAGACAGAGACAGACAGAGACAGACAGAGACAGAGAGACGGACGGACGTTTTGAAAAAATACTTTTTCGGTATCATGGGACCCTAAATCCTGTATTTCCGTTAAAATCTCGAAATCGATTTTCCGCAGCATTACGTCACTTTCTCTAAGTAAAAATGTGCAGTCTTGTTGAGAAAGTTTTGAATATATCATTGACGCTTAATGTAAAGTACCCTTAACTAATAGATCGATCTCAAATTTGCGAGTCCTTGATATGGGTCAGATAGATCCGAAAATATCAATTCTGGAAAAATCACATGACCCGTATATGTGCTATTTCTTATCCACGCATGTACACACAATACATACGTTTGAAGAAAAAAACAATTTTCCGCAATCAAAAACCTGCGTTCCTGCGTTCCTGCGTTCTGTATATAAAATGCAAGGTAAACGTGAGTAATTTGGACCAACGTTTGTTTTTAATTTTTCATTCTCAGTAAAGATTCAATTTCATCAAGATATTTGCCAAAACAATCTGGAATCTTAGAATTTTTGTTGTAAAATGTAATATTTTCACTACATTGTTTCTGGTAAAGTGGAATAAAAAGAAGAAAGTGTAATACAATCGTTCAGAATAGGGATGCCGGCTGCATAATTTGGACTCAGCCTCCGAAGTAGAACCTCAAAAGAAATGCACGACTGATAATAATCTAAAAAAAGGGTTTATTGAAAATAATATATTAAGACGATAAAGAAAAAATCATATTATTGAATTCGTTGAAAGAAATCACAGTTTTCTTGTGAATAAATAATCGTTACTTAACTCGGTAGTTTATTTAATGATTTTCACATGATCAGGATTATGTCTTTGGGCAATCAATTTAAAATTTTAAAGTGAACTTACAAACAAACTCAATTGTGTTTTGTATAAGTTATAAATGTATTCAATTGTTTCTCTCAACATAATAAAATATACAGGGAGAAAATAGGAAAAATAGACAGGAATGTTTACTAAAGTGTGATCGATAAAATAGCAAAATTTAGACAAGTGAAAAGGGGATGATTTTGTTAAATTTCTTAATTTTCGTTTCAAACGCATTGATAACATGTCATCCATAAGGTTTACGTTGTCTTCGACATCACGACCTTTTATTTATTAACTTATTTTTTTATATTTAATATTAGCTCCGAATCTACTTCATAGATGTTCGGTAAATTCTAGAACAATTCTCTTCTTCTCTGAGAAAACTCCCTTACGGGACTAATGCTTTACCCTTACGGGACTAATGGTCTCAGCCGTTTACGCGCCCGGAAACAATAATAAATCAATGAATTAATCAACATCTAAAATCATGAAAACACAAATCCAGCCCCCGACCATACTATAAAGCATTGCTATATACGCATGCCCAATCTGTTTATGTGCAGTAAAGAACTATTAATGAAAACTGCAAATAGTACAAAACCAATTCCACAGAATTATTTCAGATGCTCCCGGTATGATACCAAATTATTTGTGACAAATAACTACACTAATAATTTAACTTATTTTGTTATATAACGTCGCATCAACATCTAGGTCATTAGCGACCACTATTGGAGTTAACGGAATGGTAACTATGAAGATGAAATAATATAGTGATGATAAGGGTGGAAGGACGAACACAAATACAACCATGCCCGAGGCGGAACTCAAACCCGCGACCCTTCGGTCCGAGATAGTTACGACACTATTGCCTTAGCGATCTCTGCCACCGGACGGGCAAATTTAACTTTGACTACGGACTATTACATCTATATAGCAACTAACGACTCGAACACCAAATTACTTCATTATCAGCCCAGACTTGCAAAAACCCTTCACGTACTACAACCAGAGTGCTAAATAAATTTTTTCATACATTCCTCAAGAAATTCTCCGAAATCGTTCCCGATCACGACTAAAGTACCCTGATGTCCAACCTAAATCTATGTTATAGTTTTAAGTTTTGATTTACGATAACTATTAACCTCTCCTATGAAAAATGAAGTTAAAAAGTAATTAATTAATCACCAATTGGGCAAGTCAATTTAAGAAAGGTCTCTCCATTATTCACTTCCCTAATTGTAATCTACCATCCTCCTCCTCTTCACAAGCATCATTTTCTACTACATCCAAAACTTCTTAACGTATGAAATTTTCTCTATTATTTCAATCTTGCTCCCTAAAATTCTATTCTTAAGCCAAAATAAAATTTAAAAAAATATTTCAATTGCCAACGTTTCGACTTTTACTAACCTATCATCAAAGGTATAATGCAATAATTACATATTATAGAGCGACCAGCCAGCTATTAACAATGTGACTTCTCCGTGCAGGACAAACAATATGTTACATTTCACTATACTCCATGTTATAGGACTTACCAATTTTTGTATTTGTCTTAACCAATTAACAATCATTCCCAGTAACTGGTATCATATATATAATAGTAACTGAATATGCACAAATATACTGACGTAGGTGGAAGGCTTGTACATGCCCGTCGCTGACGTGACAACATTAAAAAGATGCTGTATTCTTTCTAATATTACTCACTAAACATCCCTCTTTCAGTACTTTAACTTTCAACCCCGTGTGTGATAAAATTTATCTTACTCTATTCAATTTTAATTAATTTTATTATTTTTATTAATTAATTTTATAAAAATTATTCCACTCCCTTGAGCGAAAGTTGTAATCTTCTCTCATTCTGACTTACGTCGTTATATTGTTCTCTGCAGATTCACGGCTGCTGTCTTTGGAATTTAAAGAGGAAACCAAAAACATTTTGGGACGTAGAAGATATTCAAACATGAACATTTCTAAGATCTATATTACTAACTTCCAATCCATACAAAAATTGAAAGATTTATTGATTGATTGATTTTTCGTATTTCCGGGTGCATCAACTGCTTTGGTCATTAGTCCCGTAAGTGTAGTGCATGTTTTTTCTTGGGAGATGGCGGTAATCATCCCCCGCTGGATGGCGAGATCCGGCGCCGACCTACCGTCGGCTAGCGGTTATATACCTTAACCAGAACTCTCCCACCAGCGGGGCACCGCCCCAGTCAGGACAAGCTCTAAGCTCCCGACCGGTCTCCCGGAATATGTGGTAGTGTAGTGCATGTTAGTGTAAGTGTGTGTGTAAGAGGAGAGGATAGGACAAGAAAGCGGAAGGAAAGATCGCGCGCTGTCCGTGACCCGTATGGTAGGGTACTGCTTCGGCATTCGCCTGGTGTTGATCGGAGAAACCACGGAGAACTACTGATCAGAGCAGCCGGCCGCTAGAATTCTCCTCCAGACAGCGACTGAATTCGACCTAGCTGAAAAGCTAGTGTCAACAGTCAAAAATCCTGCCGCCGCCAGGACTTGAACCTAGGACCTCCCGGTCAGAGGCGCTGCAGTGGCATCAGTTGATGCACTGAGCTACCAGAAATTGAAAGAAAACTATGCATTCTTCCGCCGTGTGAAAGGTGTCCGTGTTTGGATGGATTGGATTTCAGGACACACAAAAAACATTTCTAATGAACGAAAAATTCAAAACAATGAAAAAATGTCGACCGGTACGTTTGATCAAGTGGATCGGCTAGAACTAATGAACAGTTGTGGTCCCAAGTAGACTTTTCTGACTTTAATCTTAAATGATTTAGTTAACTAATTTTGAGTAATATTAATTTACATTTAATTATTTATTGAAATTTAGCTTTTCATTTCCTTTTTTGACTTCTGTACATGTTTATAGATAAAAATTAGGTTACACTTTAATCCAATCTTATTTCTCTTTGTAATGAAACAATCAAATGTATTATTCCTGCAAGTTTGTATTCTCTCAGGCAGCTTCCCTCATGAGCGGAAACCAACCATCAGAAATGGCATAGACCCGACCATTCACTTTTGCCATTCGATTCAGAACTTTTCATCGGGGGCTCCGATTCTGTTTGGGTACCACCTCACATGATACATACTTGCGCGATATCTTTACATAGATTGTGAGTGCTGATGGAGTGAACATATCCAGCAACGGCATTGGAGAATTTCAAATTTGAGAATCGCTAGCGACTAACGGCGGTTGCTTCCGCGGTGCTAAGTATGTTGTAGAGGCGGCAATGTCATTACATGCGGCATGCAGCTGTACAAAAATAATTGTATTTCAACATTTCTGTGCCCTTAAATACAGAATAGAAAAGAAAAAAACAGAAGAGAAAAATAATAAAAAAATAAAATAAAAAAATAAAATAAAATAAATATTCGTCCGGTTTAGATGAATTCCCGGATTCTTTGTTAAAGACTTGTGCGTATGCCATTATACACCCGTTAACTCACATATTTAATGCATCTTTATGCACTGGAACGTTTCCAGATATTTTCAAAACAGCTAAAATTAAGCCGCTTTTCAAAAAAGGCAACAAAAATGAATTTCAAAATTATCGGCCCATTTCTTTTCTATCAGTTTTTTCAAAAATATTAGAGAGACTTTTTTACGTACGAATGGAAACCTTTCTCAGTAAACACGACGCGCTTTCAGATTGCCAACATGGATTTAGAAAATCAAAATCAACGGAAACAGCTATATTTTCTTTTCTTAAAGATGTCGCCTCATCATTGGATCAAAACGAGGCACCTATTGGATTATTTTTAGATCTCTCAAAAGCTTTTGACGTCATTGATCATGACATTTTACTTTCCAAATTACCTTCATATGGAATTCGTGGTATTGCTCTAGATTGGTTATGTTCGTACCTTAAACAACGATCTCAGAGAGTTGAAATACCTTACTGGAATGATGGAACATTACGTACGCACCTTTCCGACTCTTTCCCCGTTGCATGTGGAGTTCCTCAAGGATCGATTTTCGGCCCTATTCTTTTCCTACTTTACGCAAACGATATGCCCTCGACGATTCGAAACGGAAGAACGGTTCTCTTTGCGGATGATACGAACATCCTTTGCAATACAGAAACTGTAAATAGTACAATTTCAAATTGGTTCCGAAATAACAAATTAATAGTAAACGAAAAGAAAACGGTTTTAATGCAGTTTTCCATTTCAAATAAACAATTCTGTGCTCCATTGAAAATGAACAGTGTACCATTGACTAATGTTAAGGCAACAAAATTTTTAGGTCTCTCAATTCAGTCAAACCTTAAATGGAACGTCCATTTAAATGAATTGAACACAAAATTAAGTTCATTATTCTACGCGTTCAGAATTCTTGCAAATTCAGTTAGCCTTCATACTGCTCGTTGTATATACTTCGCGTTGTGTATTCCCGCCTGAGATATGGCATAATATTCTAGGGAAATACATCTTATAGCTCCCAGACCTTTAGATTACAAAAACGAATTGTACGAATAATAACCAAATCCCACCCACGTGATTCATGTAAGCCTCTCTTCATTACTCTAGGAATTCTACCATTACCGTGTCTTCTTATTTACGAATCAGTGTTTTTTGTAAAAAATGACTTGCTCAAGGGCGGGAATATATTTTCAGAAAACGCCGATGTCTATTACTATAACACTCGACGTAGAAATCATATTCATCAGGTGACAGTATCAACAGCTCATTACAAAAAATTCACATACAATACATGTACATTATTTTACAACACTTTGCCAGATGACATTAAACGATTAAATTCAATAGAAAAGTTTAAATCCCAAGTGAAATCGTTTCTGCTGCATAACTGTTTCTATACAATTAGAGACTATACTGAGCATCACAAGAATAGTAACATTAATTTTAACAATGATACATAATGCATTATTTACCATTTGGACTGTATAAATGAGTATAAACAACCTGTAACAATTATTGTACTACAACTTCCGGGTCAATTACCCCATCTCGATCAGGTTTTCGTCGTTTCCCTGATCCATTGAGCATATGCTGAGATGGCACCTTGTTTTACTTCTGGACATAAATGTAACTTCATTTTCTGTGACGTCTTCTAGAATTCAGTGGGAAATCAATTTTAAAAAAATTTTTTCCTTGAAAATAGATTTTATTACATGGGAGTTTTTGTTTTTTTTTCTCCCTTTCAAAATTCAAAATTTAAGTATGCTTATTTATCCTTGAAAATAGATTTTATTACATGGGAGTTTTTGTTTTTTTTTCTCCTTTTCAAAATTCAAAATTTAAGTATTATATGACAGTGTAGGGATCACAGAATTTTGAAAATGTGCACACAATTCACTTTTCCCCATAGCACGTCATACGCTGTTTTTAACTGTTTTTTGACGTAAAATAAGTAAGTAAGTAAATGAATGAATGAATGAATGAATGAATGAATGAATGAATGAATGAATGAATGAATGAATGAATGAATGAATGAATGAATGAATGAATGAATGAATGAATGAATGAATGAATGAATGAATGAATGAATGAATGAATGAATGAATGAATGAATGAATGAATGAATGAATGAATGAATGAATGAATGAATGAATGAATGAATGAATGAATGAATGAATGAATGAATGAATGAATGAATGAATGAATGAATGAATGAATGAATGAATGAATGAATGAATGAATGAATGAATGAATGAATGAATGAATGAATGAATGAATGAATGAATGAATGAATGAATGAATGAATGAATGAATGAATGAATGAATGAATGAATGAATGAATGAATAAATAAATAAATAAATAAATAAATAAATAAATAAATAAATAAATAAATAAATAAATAAATAAATAAATAAATAAATAAATAAATAAATAAATAAATAAATAAATAAATAAATAAATAAATAAATAAATAAATAAATAAATAAATAAATAAATAAATAAATAAATAAATAAAAGAGATCGAGAAGTGGAAAATGCGCAATTATGTGCAATGGGACATTGAGGGAACACCAAAGCAATATGCTTTTTCCCTATTTGAAAATACTGAAGCGGCAAAATTTCATCAGCATTTGACCAGGGCTGTTTCATTAAATGACTATTTATTCGTTGATGTAAAAAAAGCAACGCGAAAGGATGAAAACTTTTTAATGTTCTTTCCATTAATGAATTTTTAAAACGTTTCCTCAGCCACTTTCTCGGAGAATTTTGGTGAGTGCACCAAATTAAAGAGGAAAGAAAACAAAAAGAGGCAGCCAATGCAAGTTCAATACAATTTGAAGCATTGCCCATAAAACCAGTGGTGTATTTCCTCAGGATCTTTATACACTACAGAGGAAAAACGTGGAATGTCTTAGCATTTCATCATCCGTATTCGAAAAGCAAGCGACCGTTTGTGTTATGTAATAATTTGTTGTATACACTAAGTAGCTAGTATACTAGTAAAATAATACATGTAGAAGTAAATACACTTCGAATTGTTGGGCTAGAGCTATAATAGAAGTAATTCAAGACTCATCTAAAAATGTCAGGGTAGCATTCTTTACACAGAAGGTATTCGACTTTATCGTAAAATGTATTTTTTTACATGTCAAAGTATTATCGACATGCAACCATGGTACTAAGGTGCTCCCATCTTAATTTTTCTTGCACTGTCGGCTTTAAATTATGTTGAAACAAAATATACAGGTGTTTCATTTTGCCCGCACACAGAGAGGACTACAATGATCGGACTGCCGGGAAAACATATCAACCAATATTTTGACACGCTTATTTCTGATTGACAAAAAAGGATAAACGTACGCCTTTCGACATTTCGCGAGAAATTACGTAAAGATAGCTCGTATAACGATTGTTTAGTAAAGGGCAATCACTTATTATTTAGCAATTCAAAAGTAATTACACAATGAGCAATTGAAGAGTTTTTTTTCAGTGTTTAAGTCCATGAGAAAACAAACCATAGAAATGATACTTTATTACTGTTACGTAATAAATTTTATAATAGCATCACCATTTTAAAATGTTTTTGTTTATAAAGAAACTCCACAAACCATCAGTCATCATATAAACTTGTGTATATTTCGCGAATGTTCATTCCTGCCTGAGATATGGCATAATATTATGGGGAAGTACATATTATAGCTCCCAGTCTCTTAGATTACAAAAAAGAATTGTACGAATAATAACCAAAATCCACCCACGTGATTCTTGTAAGCTTCTCTTCATTAATCTAGGAATTTGACTATTACCTTGTCTGTTGATAATCGAATTACTGGTTTGTCAAAAATGACTTGCTTAAGGGCGGGAATATATTTTCAGAAAATGTCGATGTCTATTACTATAACACTCGACGTAGAAATCATATTCATCAGATGACAGTATAAAAAATTTAATACAATACATGTACATTATTTTACAACACTTTTCCAGATGACATTAAACAATTAAATTCGATAGAAAGGTTTAAATCCAAAGTGAAATTGTTTCTGCTGCATAACTGTTTCTACACAATTACAGACTATACTGAGCATCACAAGAAAAGTAACATTAATTTTTACAGTGATATTTAATGTATTATTTACCATTAGACTGTATAATTCTAAACAATATGTAACAAGTATTGTATCGCAGCTTCTGGGTCAATGACCACCATCTTGATCAGGTTTTTTGTCCAGTTTCTCTGATCCATTGAGCAAATGCTGAGATGGCCTCTTGTTTTGCTTCTGGACATAAATGTAGCATCTGTGCAAATGTGTATCTGTGCACGTCTTCTAGAATTCAGTGGGAAATATAGTTATTCAAATTATCGTTTCCATGTTGTCGCGGCAGGAAATATTATTCCTTGACAAAGAACATCATGGATACGAGCCCAAAATTTATTGCTTATTTATCTTTGAAAATTCTTATGACACAGTCCCTTTAGGAAAACTCTTCCAAATTCTGTAAAATACAAATATTGACAAGAAATACATAAATACATTAAAAGATTGGTATCCGAATCAAGAAAGTAGGATAAAAGTAAGTGGCCAAATATCACAACCATTTGGACAAACAAAGGGCCTGAGACAAGGATGTTGCGTATCACCAAGTCTGTTCAAATTATACCTGAATGAAATACTGAAAGATTGGCAAAATAAATGCAGAGGTATGGGTATATGTATCAATGAAGATTATCTGCATACCTTACTATTCGCTGATGATCAGGTTATTTTAGCTAATGACGATTTTGATGTAGAATATATGGTGCGAAAACTGAAGGAAACGTATGAGAAAGCAGGACTAAAGATCAATTTTTCCAAAACAAAATATCTGGTGGTAGGAGAAAATGCAGGTTGCAGCATACCAATAAATGGAGAGCAGATAGAAGCATGTGAGGAATTTAAATATTTAGGAGGAATCATCAGTAAAGAAGGAGATTCCAGAAAAGACACTATTTCAAAGATCACGCAAGGGAGACAAGTCACTCGAAAGTTAAACTCTTTACTTTGGGGAAATGAAATATCCAAATCAACTAAGAAAAGACTGTTTGAAACCATCGTACAAAATGTAGTGCTGTATGGATCAGAAACGTGGAAATAAGAAAACGAGAAAAGACAAATAAAAAGCCTGCAAATGGATTTCATGAGAAGAAGTTGTAAAGTGTCTAAAATGGACCATGTAAGAAATGATGAAATTTGGAAAGAATGCAAATACAGAAATAGATTTTAGAGGAAATGAAACACGAAGATTAAAATGGTTTGGTCACGTGAAAAGGCTCGGTTATGAGAGATGGCCCAGAAAAATCTCTGAGTGGCTCCCCTTAGACAGAAGAAAAAGAGGTAGACCCAGAGAAGAATGGCAAAAGCAAGTTATGAAGGACATGCAGAAAAGAGGCCTTGAAGAAGACGATTGGAATGATAGAGAGGCTTGGCGATTGGGATGCGAGAGACGGCCGCAGGAGCTGTAGACAACTCGCAAGAAGAAGAAGATCTTTGAAAATAGATTTTAATACATGGGAGCGTTTTTTTTTCAAAATTCAAGCAGTATATGACTTAGTGTTGGCATCACAGAATTTTGGAAATATGCACAGAATTTACTTCTCTCCACAGCACGTTATACACAGTTTTAACTGTTTTTTGGCGTAAAATAAAAAAATAAACACAAGAGGACACAAGCGTCATGGGCGGTGCTCCGGAAAAATTGCCGTTTTCCGGAGCACGATTACAGTACTTTCTCTTCTTTCGAAGTAAGGCATCAGTGCATAGAAATGAAAACTCGTGACTCTCAGTAGCAGTAAAATCTTTTTAGATCTTGAATTGGATATTGACAGGATTGAGAAAGAAAAATCGCAACTCGTCCGTGCCAGTTGTTCAGTGCATTTCTCTAGACTCCTCTTGATCGACGAAAAGGACGGATATAACTCATCCGAGCAGCCGATCAATACAATTTCGATCCAGCTAGTGGCATCGTTCTACACTGATACTTAGATGGTGTGGAAAATACGCCAGCGTTGGGTCTCCAGGGCAAGTCTTCTCAGTCTCCCAAACATCGTTGGTCGAATTGCAATGGCATGTTAGCGCACTCACAAATTATTAGACGTCTACACTTATCACACAATATCATACTTACCACAAATGTTCTCAGTTCGAGTTGGAATACCACGCACTGCAGAAACAATGACACGAACATTTTTACGATGATTCAAAGAAGATAAAAAAACAGAGGTATGAACTATAAAGACTCAAGAAAAAGATAATCACAATTTTCACTTCAAATCTCTCAGACGTAGAATAAAAGAAATACTTGCAGAGAGGTTGACGGGCAGTAAACAACTTCCTTAGACACTTCTTTGCTCTTCCAAAAGGGTGACTCCATAACCTCGCGGATGGTTATTTATAGGACTGGCGGCGTGGTGGCTGTACACATAATACGCGGAGACATGGAAATTTTCCCATTTCTTTAATGCTGTCTGCGAAGTTGAGCTTATCCCGGGCGCGTGAGCGGGTGAGAGGAGTGATGAGCGAGCGGGAGTGCGAGCGGGCGAGCGGTTGGGAGAAAAAGGTGAGAGTGGACGACTGAGCGGGTGGGCGAAACAACAGACTGGCGCCTGAAAATGCTGTTGGTAGGGTGTAGGGTGTCAGGATGGAGGTAGTACGACAAGTCGGGCGGGGCGATTATGAAGGGCAGGGAGGGCCGGAGCAGGAGAGTGAACGAGAAGGTAGAATGGGAAACGCAGGTTTGGGTTCCGGGCAAGGGAATTGGTGCGAACACGTGTGATAGAGCTTGCGAGACTGTGAGCGAGCGAGAGAGAGAAAGGAAGTGAGAGAAAGGAAGAGAGAGAAAGGGAAGAGAGAGAAAGGAAGAGAGAAAAGGAAGAAGAAAAGGAAGAAGAAAAGGAAGAAAAAGGAAGAGAGAAAAGGAAGAGAGAAAAGAAGAGAGAAAAGAAGAGAGAGGAAACCGAGCTACGAAACAGGTGAGCGAGTGCAAGATGGGTAGGAGATCGAGCTATAGAACGAGGAAGAGTGTAGGCCAAAGAGAGTGAGAAAGTAAGCGAGAGAGCGGGCAAGAGGATGGCTGAGATGGCGGAGGAGAGGGTGGGGAGGGGGGAGAGAGGGGGAGAGGGCGAAGGGGAAAGTGGGAGGTGGAGAATGATAGAGCGGGCGAGGGAGTGGGGGGTGTTGTGAGTGGGAGAGCGGGCGGGAGGAGTCCAGCGGCCAGGGAGGGGGGACGCAGTGCGCGAGAGGGAAGCCGAGCGAACGGGCGGACAGGCAGCCGGGCAGTCGAGTGGGAGACGCGACAGGGAACGGGCGGGCGTGTCTGCCGCGTCGCGCCGTGCCTCACGCGCCTACCCCGCCTCCTCCCTCCCCACTCCCGCCACCCTCGAATGAAAGCAGAAGTGCCTCGACCTTCGCATTACAAGGCGAGCGCTTATCTCGCGTCGCAACGTTCCCCGCCTTCAAGCCGCCGGCAAGATGCAGTGAGCGTATGAAAAGTATGGCACAAGTTTCACGGCCTTTATGCACCAGCAGTTAAATGCTCATAACTCAAACCTAGCCACGCTTTTAAAAGTATCTTAAAGATGGTTTTTATGGTAACATTTCCAAGCAGTGAGAGGTGCGCCGCTATATCTGCAGAGAGTCCGCAAACAGGGGAAAACAAAAAAAAATCCGCCGTAAATCATAAGGCAGACCGTTTGAGGAAAATGATGAAAAGCATTTTGTCTTGTATTCCGAGGAGAGTGCTTTAAGTTGGAGGATAAAATTTTCTCGTTTAACCGCCCTCTCATGTGCCCGCGGAGACAATTAACCGCGTCCGACTTCCTCGTCTCCCTCACGTTGTCCTAATCAGCACACCTCATGTACTCTTCCTCTTGGCGGGCGACAGTTAACTTTTTCGTGTTGCGCGCAATGACGGCAAAACTCCGGCAATGAGAACGCTCATTTGCCCATTACTGCCTTATGAGCCAAGTCCGCCTCCTATTTGACGTCCTTGCGTGCCTCTAGGTGGCTGCAGGCGGCGTGGGACTCCATGCGACACGCAGCCTTTTGGTGTGAAATGCTTGTGTGCTAGGCGGAGAGTTGAGCGTTGTACTTGCTCTTTACAAATGTTTCCTGCAGTGCTGGGGAACTAGGCGAACGTACACTGTGAAAGGAAGCACAACACCACCCGTAATGGGACATTTGTGGAATGGATAATTCCAAGGTATTTGGTTATTGTTTTCAACCACAAAGTAACATAAACGTTTGTAAATTATGCTCGTGAGAAGCCTTTCAAAGCCAACAAGGTGTTTTACAAATAATTCTAAGCATTAAAATTTTCATCTTTTCTACATTAATTTACAAATATAAGAATAGAACACATAATTTCAACTCACTGGTGCAAGTTCGTGTTTCAAATAAAATATATCAATGTTTTAATTAATTTTATTTTGAGCAGTTTTGAAAGAAAACTAGTAATAAAACAGAACATATTATCGTAATATTTCAAACGGTTGTGAAGTATTATAATATTCCAAGTCGTATCTTAATAAAAGCCAACACAAAAAAAGAACAATATTTCACCAAACTAAGAACCAGACATTAAAAAAAATTCAAATCTTAATTTTTTTGCAAAAACGTAGATAATGTTGCCATTAAATTAACTGTAATGTTATTTCCCGATACATAAATAATTAAAGAAAACAAAAAGGTTGCTTCAACTAGTACTTCAACACCACACCAGCGTCCGCATTTCAACCCAGCACGCCATCAACTACGGTACATACTACATCACACAGAACTATTGGCAAGAATACAAGAAGAATAGAGAATTTACACTCAAAAACTTTCTAATATTTCGTGAAATTTTAAAAGAGATAATTGAAAAAAAAATTTGTCCTCAAATGCAAAGTTATAAAGTATACCGGTAGTGTAGCATAGAATTTAGGATGCAAAATGTTAAAGAAAAATAAAAATCTCTGACAGTACACTCTCGTCGTCAAATAAAGTATTTACTATTTTGGATAATAAATAAATTATATTAAAATTCTGACGTATTCGAGGCCGCATAAAAAAACTGTGACGAGAACAAGCCTAATTTTCATTCAAATGAGTGGGAATTTTATTTGAACTCCAAGAGAGGACATGCGCCCGTGCTGGAGGGTTGAGTGAATGCCTCAGGGGAATTACTAGAATCGACGTTAAAGTTTCTTTGGTCAAATACATAATTTTTGTACCAGTCTTGAGGTCGTGCCTGATGCCGTTTTGATTTGTACTATTCGAACATGGCCTGCAGCGTCAGGGAGAGCCTGAGGGACCACTCCATCTTTCCACAGGGGTGGAGGAGAATCATCAGTTAAAATGACTAGATCACCTTCATTCAAATCTCGAGAAAGAGATTTTCATTTTGTACGAACTTGTTGTGAGGTACTTTCTAGTCTCAAATTTCCAAATAATGTTGAATTGCCTTTTTACTCTATAATAACAACGGGGAGACGCCAACTTCTGCTTTGATTTTTGATCAAAAGCCAGTGAGTTGAGCGAGTTCCGATATATTAAATGATAGTAATGCAAAATACAGACCTCGCAATTGTATTTATATACCGTCACCCACAGGGCTCGCGTTATTATTCTCCAGAAGCTTTTGGTGAAATCAATAATTTCTTAGACTCGTTGAAGCAAAGGTATCCGAATACTGATTTACTAGTCTTAGGTGACATGAATGCTAGAATTGGCCATGAGCAGGAAGTATTTTCGGAGTTCGATCGGCAAGAAGCGAGAGCTAATTCTAGAAAAAGCAAAGACTCAGTCATCAATAATGAGGGTCAGGAATTGTTAGAATTATGCGAGAGATTTAATCTCGAAATCTTAAATGGCAACTATGGACAGGATACTGAAGGGGAACTAACTTTTATTAGTGGGAATGGAGGTAGTGTAATAGATTATGCTCTGTTGTCTCATGAAAGAATAAACAATTTATTAGATTTTGGAATCGAATTAGGGCAGAATCTCGACCATTTGCCTGTGTGCGTTCATTTAGCAGTAAATGCTACTGAACTGCCACAGGCAGTGGCACGGCGGAGCAACAAACTTCACAATAGCAAGACGACGGTTTATATGGAAAGAGGAAAAGCGACAGGAATTTGCAGAGGCTATTCTTAACTCGGTAGGGTGGGCGCGAGAGGAGCGGTCACCGGAAAGGCAAGCAAAGAATTTAGAAAGGAGACTCTTTCGCGCAGGGAGGGGCATGCGAATGTGGGGGAGAGGAGGAAGGGTACTGACCAAGGATGGTTTAGGAGGAGTGTCGGGTGAGCAGGCGTGAAGCAATAGTGCCTTAAGAATGTTCAGAAACAGTGGAACTGCGGAAGCGAGAAATAGTTACTTGTTACTACGAGGCAATACGAGGCCACAATTAAGAAATCGAAGAAATCTTGGCAGGAGAGTGAGACAGCAAGAATAGAGGCAATTTTAAGAAACAATCATAATAAATCAATTTGGGACGTTATAAGATCACTGCGTAATAAAAGAAATGTAGTAATGCAATTTCACTAGACGCGTGGAGCAGTACTTTTCACGAGCGCTCGAAATAGCGAATATTGAAACAGGGATATATATTATCACGGACCGGATGTCCCTGAATTAGACGAACCGATAACCTGAATGAAGTGAATAGGGCTATGCTAGCCATGAATAATAAGAAGGCAGGCGGGCGGACGGCATTCCGACACAATTTATTTCGGAATTGTGGCACATAGACCAGAGAGTATTCTAAATTTATTTAATGCAATAGTTGATTCTGGATCGTATCCAGAAACGTGGAGTCAGCGATCCTCCAACCAGTCTTTAAGAATAAAGGTAATACGAATTGCCCACAAAATTATCGCGGAATTAGTCTTTACCAGCGCTGAGCAAGCTATTTTGTAAAATGCTCAACGGGCGACTGAGTGAATGGGCGGAAAAGCACAGTAAAATATCAGAATTGCAAGCAGGTTTTAGGAGAGCTTCGCGACTACCGACAATATCTTGTGTTAGATACCCTAGTAAAGCAGGCGCTTGCGCGTAAACGGAGACCAACTTATATTGCAGTTTTGTAGATTTCGAAATGGCTTTTGACTCTATCAATAGGAAAGTTTATGGCAAAAACTTAATGAGCTAGGCGTCTCACGTAAAGTTTTAAAAGTGTTGCAGAGCATATACGAAGACGTAAATTTCTGTGTCAGGTGCGGTGATGAAGTACAACGCGAAAATAAAATCGACAGTAGGAGTAAGACAGGGCTATCCTCTCACCGCTATTGTTTATCTTGTTTATAAACGATTTATTGACGTGTTACAGGATGCGGATACATCTGGCGGAAATTGAGGGCCTGAACATTCCCGGACTACTATATGCTGATGATTTAGTTTATGTTCGGAGACTATTGACGGCTTACAAAAAGTTTAAATATCCTAGAAACGTATAGTGAAACATGGGGATTAAAAGTAAATATTCAAAACCAAAGTAGTTGTCTTCAAGAATGGATTTATCTGGGTAACAAGGAGAGATGGTTTTACGCTCAGGAGAGATTGACCAGTTAAAACATTTACATATCTTGGGCAAAATTTTCCATGAATGGTGGATGGAGTAATCACATAGTGGCGGCGCACAGTAAAGGAAGAATTGCGCTCAAAGAAATCGTTTGCGCAGTGCGCAGGGTTCCGGAATTGCCTTTAAAGGTGCGAGACGATGTTTAAATCGCAGTTCTCCCAGCAATGAATTATGGGGCAGAAATTTGGGAGTGGATAGGATAGATCGACTAGAAAGCGTCGAAACATGATTATTTCAAATTAATTCTCGAGTCTCTAGATTCGCAGCAAATGCCGAGTCCTAAGAGAGTCGGTAGTGTAGGAATTTGGAAAGATTTTAAAATGAAACCCATTAAACTTTGGATTAAATTAGCAGGTGAACAGGCTGACTCACTTATAAATAGATGTTTTCGGGTGCAGTTACAGGGAAGCAACCAACGCTACTGGTCGTATAAAATTAAACTGCTACTGGAACGTTCAGGTCTGGGAAACGTTTCTCCGGAAATGGTGGGAGATAGGGAACACGTGACATAGAACGGTTAATTTCGGATAGACTTGCGGATATTAAAAGGCAAGAGATCCTGGCAGCAACGGCCGAAAAACGTTCGCTAGTTGCGCAAATTCACGCGAGTCCGTTATGGGGTTGCGAACGTTACGTAAACACACTGCAGAAGGACGCAAGAGGGGGATACGCTTGGTTCAGGGTCGGGGGGTGGATGCAACGTAGATTAAAGGACTCGAATGGTAATGGCATCTGTGTGCTTTGCGGTGATAGGGAAGACTGGATCCATATCCTTTAATTTCAGTGCGACCGAAACTTGGAGAGGAAAATGGATGGGAATGGGAAATTACTACTTCCAACATAGGAACGTAACCTTGCCCAAAACATTCTAGGGGATAAAAGAGCTAACTTCATGAAAGAATTAGGAACATTTCTCGGAAAGGTTCGGACCACTAGAGAAACGGAAATTAAGGAGTGGAAAACAATTAAAATAAGTTAAATAAATTAAAATTAAATTAATTTAAAACAAGTTAAATAAATTAAAATAAGTTATATCAATTAAAATTAAATTAATTAAAATAAGTTAAATAAATTAAAAATAAATTAAATTAAAATAAAATAAAAGGAAACGGCTAAAATAAAGCACATTAGGGGCGAAGGGAAGGGAATCGGAAATGTTAGGGCAGAGGCGTTGGTGCGGACGATTTTCTGTGGTGCTGTTTGTTTTCAGGTGCGGTGGAGGCCAAACACTGGAAGGAGAATGCCCTGACGCCCGCGCCAAATAAATAAATAGTCTAAAACCGGATAGAGTAGCATGTACTCGGCTTCTGACGCAGGTTTTTCCCCTTCAGGGTTTTCCCTCAGCTACCTTATGGTCTCGTTTCCGGCTTTGAGGCGATGGAGAGACCATTTGGGGTGAATACCAGAAGGCGAAAGGTTAGAACTCGGTAGAATGTAGGTATTGTAATGGCTTAAAGGCCTTCGGCCTAGCCACATTGGATCAAGTTTCTAATTTGGCTGTAATAATTACCTATTAAATAAATAAAAAAAAATATATTAAATGATTCGGAGTTATTATGAGGCTTTGGTATCCTTCTCAGAGCAAGCAGCCAAAGGCCATGAGTTTAAAATATGTTCTATGTGTCAACAAAATATGCAATTCTGATTGCGAAATATAATTTTGCACAAGAGAGCGTTTTAAATAAAATTTCAAGGAACCTACGGCTGCCTCAGCCAGTCCATTGCAAAATGGTGAGCGAGAGAAGCAAAACTGCCATTCTACTCCATGTACAGCAAGGAAATTTAGGTAATGCTGCGCGAAAACACGACGAATTTTCGGCAGAAAAAACTCTTGTTACAAGGCCCTCGGAACGAAAACGTGATAAATACTGATGCTATATTTATGTAGGGAAAAATCTTCTAACACATGTTGTGGCCAGAATCTATGTTTTGTGGGTCCTTGATACAGAAAAATCGAATGACAGCAAAACGTGTCCGTCTGCCTGGCCGTCTGTGGACAACGCTACAAGCTAAACCGTTCAGCCGATTTTCTCCAAATTAATAATCCCTAATTGATCTGGCTAATATCCTGGTCCCTTGAATTTGAAATTGATATTGTAATTTTTGGAAGTACTTCACATGAAGCCACTGAGACATTCTCTAAATTTTCAAAATATGGCTCCATTGTTTTAAATTAAGTTTTGTAGTTGGATAGTGTAAAGAACGTTTGTGAGAAAGGTGCAGGTCTCATTTTTGTTTAAAAACTCTCATTTTTCGAAAATTACAAAAACCCATAATTTTTTCTGCGTCTTTCTACAGCTACAGTAATAAAGATAGATATTTCTCCTTTAATAAAATTTGGTCCTTAAAGATAGATTTGGAAATAAATTCAAGTATCAGTTTTCAAAAACTTGAGTATCTTTCGCGTATTTTTGTATGAAATATAGGGAATTTTTAATTTGTGTTTAAACAATTTTTTCTCAAAACATCTCAACTTTTTCTGAAATTTTATTGGTGGATAGTCTGAAGGACATTTAAGATAATGGTGTAGATCTCATGTTGGTGAAAAAGCCAGATTTTTTGAAAATTGAAAAAATTCAATTTTTTTCAGCGTCTGCCTACAACTTCAATTATGAAGACACAATTTTTTTCTTTTTGAAATGTGTTCATCAAAAACAGATCTACAAATAACGACACATTGAATTTTTCGAAAATTTTAGTATTTTTTGTGTAATTTGGCGACAAACGTAGTCACCCGCTCCCAATTTACTGGGCTTCCTGAAGTAAAATTAATAGTGATACCAGGCAGTTGAATGTTACGCAAGTCAAAATTTGTATATTTCGTATTTCTTTGTTTGTTTCTTCTTCGAGCTTCTGTTATAAGTTTCAAAATTAATATTTTAGAAATTATTTCAAATATATTATAAACTGCGTCCTTTAATTGAGATAAATGTGAACACGAATAGATGACACCGTTTCAGCAAAAATGAAATCCAAAATTATCAATCATCAATAGACCAAAATGAAGAACCCCTTGGATTATTTTTAGATATTTTGACCGCTTGTGACGTTATTGAAAATAACATCTTACTCTCATAATTACCTTCTTATGGAATTCGTGGTATTGGTCTAAACTGGATACGTTAAACATTGCTCTCAAAGAGTAGGAATACCGTACTGGCACAAAGGACATTATTTACTTGTCTTTCCAATTCTTGGCCAATTAAGCATCGGGTCCCACTATGTTCTATCCTCTTTCTGTTATCTGTAAACGATATGCCCTTGTCTATTAAAAGTGGAAGAACAGTTCTGTTTGCTGATGACACGAATGTTCTTTGCAAAAAAGAAACAATACATAGTACGATTTCAGAAGTTTCAAATCGGTTTCGTAATAAAAAATTAATAATTGACGAAGGAAAAACTGTTTTAATGGATTTTTGCATTTCAAATCGGCAAACGCATTCTCTAGTGAAACTGAATAATATGCAATTAGCAAGTAACAAAATTTCTGGGTCTCTCCGATTCAGTCAAACCTCAGATGGAATGTATGTACTTCTATCAGAATTAAACACTACATTAAGCTCTTTATGTTACGCATTCAGAATTCTTTCAAATTCTATCATTCTTCATGCAGCTTGTTGCGTGTACTTTGTAAAAGTGCATTCCCGCCTGAGATAAAGCATAATAGTCAGATGAAACCCATCCTTTACTACTCAGACATTTAGATTGCAAAAGAAAATTATCTGAACAATGAAAAAATGCCATCCACGTGATCCCTGGAAGCGTCTATTCATTGTGCTTGTAATCTTACCATTACTTTGCCTATTTATTTCAGAATCTGTAATATTTGTCAAAACTCACTCAACGGTGGCAACATATTTTCATGATATTTAAATGTAATACTGATATTTATAATTACAACACACGCCGAACAAATCATGTTCATCAAGTGTCAGTATTAACAGTTCACTACAAACAATGCCCATGCAATATATGTAGGTTACTTCACAAAGCATTACCGGATGACATTAAACAATTAAAATCGGTAAACAATTTAATCTAAAAGTGAAAATTTGTCTGCTGCATACCTGTTTCTATTCAATTAGAGACTATACTGATCATCAAAAAGAAAAATAATGTTTATTTTAATAAAACAATTATATATAATTGATTCGTTTACATTTGTATTGTATAATTTAAAAACAAAGATTTAATATGCCTATAACAAGTAACGTACTTCAATTTCCGGGTCAATGACCCCCATCTCGATCAGGTTATTGTCCAGTTTTCCTGATCCATTAAGCAAATGTTCAGATTGCCCCTTGATTTGCTTCTGGACGTAAATGTAACCTCACTATGCGCACGTTTTTTTAACTCTCCTTTTTCATGTTCTGCAAATAGAACTGAGAGTGAGTTACAATTTAGTTACCAATGCCATGAAATCAGTTCATTTACCGTTGAAAATAAGTTTTCTATAACTCAGGAACAAAAATATCAAGTTTTTCAAATGTTACTAATCTCGCCCTTTTTAATAATGTTATTCTTGTTATTGTTATTCTTGTTATTCTTGTTATTATTGTTATTATTGTTATTATTGTTATTATTGTTATTATTGTTATTATTGTTATTATTGTTATTATTGTTATTTTTTATTTTATTATTATTTTAAACGTTTTTCATCTTTCAACTATTTATAGTTAAAATTTTGGGAACTTTGTGGGAACTTTCTGGAACTTTGTAGGAATGAAAAGTAATAATTGCAAACGTTGTTAATTGACAAAATTTGAGCCATTGTTGTAACGTCACACTGACAACAGAGGGTGATAATGACTGCTGCCTTTTCTTTGCGTTAATATAAATTTTTAATTTTATTTACGGCTAAAATATGCATCGTGCATCCTTCGTACACTTATGCAGAACGTGAAAACACGGAATTCAATGGCAGAAAGCTGTTCTTCTTTAAGCGTTTGAATTTAAAAAATATATGTATTTTTCACGCTTCGTTTGTTTAAGAATTTTTTAAATGGTAATTAATGTGTAAGACAGAAATTGTCATATCATAATATTACGTAGCCATTAACAATACCGCGAGAAAGTACGTTCTGTTGTAGCGCCACTGATTTTTTAAATGAAATAAAGGGAAGAGAAATTATCTTTGTCCTACTCTGCTCCACTATATGTCACAAGCTCCACGTTCTGCAAGTTTGAAGCAAGAGGCCTCCATTGGTCCCTACTGATGCCCTTATCATGTTTAATATTGATAAATTTGCATTATAATATTGCAGGAGCTATAACGTAGAAATAACATAATTGTATTTCATTGTAATTTTACTTTACTGAAATTAGTTGCTTAAATTTCTTTTAAACAAGAAAACGATATTTCTTCATGCTAATACACACTATTATAAAAACATACAGTATTCTCCTTTGTTCAATTCATTCATTTCACTAATAGTTTATATACACATTATCACTCATACACACACTAAATACTTTTTGGAAAAGTTGTGATGAAGTACGTAACCACAACGCAGCATTGTACGAATTGAAAAGAACGTAAGAATAACATTGCACTTTCGAGCACATAGCGTGCTGGAACTGTCACACAAGATGTATTGTCTTTCTCTGCCCGACGGTTCTCGTAGATTATACGGTCTTTCCACTAGTAAACCCAACACACACCAAGCTACCACGGCGTTCTCAAGACCATTTCTCTCTTCACCGCACGCAAGTCGTTATCCATTCACTTCACAACACCTTTCCAGATCTCGTCATCTCGGAAAGCGCCGGGAATACTTCTGAAGGACCCCGGCCGTCTCGTCTTAGGTCGCCGCGTCACACAGAGAGGTTATAGTCACGCGTTTCTCTTCCGATATTGCACAATCAAGAGACCAGCAGCGCGCTCTTTGGCGACAGCGCGGAGGAGTGGAACGGGGAGAGAAGAGGAGGGTGGGGTGGGGTGGGGCGGGGGCCGAGATCGAGAAAGAGATATTACGAAACCAGACACAGTGTAAACGGAAAAGGAAAAAACCAAAAACCCGCGGCGTGTGTTCGCACAAAAGCAGCTCCACTGCCAATTCGAGCAGTCTATTTCGAGGCCGTTCTGCTCCCCAGGCGGTACACCAGCACACATGCGAGGCACGCCGCCGGAGGGCCTCTGGGATCCGTCAACGAGCTCTAGAGAGCCGGCGCGCGCGCCAGGAATCGACAGCGGCGGCTGTGGTGAATGGGCGTCGAGTGCTGCGGCGGTGGGCGCCGCCCCCGCCTGCACCCCCCCCCCGGGGGGGGGCGAACCGGTGAAATGTACCTCACGCCCCGTGCAACCTTCCGCCTCTCGGTACCGCCCCATCCCCGTTGCGTGCGCGCCCAGCCCGCCTGGGAGCACAGCGAGAAGCCGAAACTCCCTCCTACCACCCATTTCCCCCCGCCGGTCACCCTCCCCCCCGGTGAATTTCGTGGCGGTGGCGGCGGCGAGGAGCGCGCGCGGCGTGCCGCAAGCCGCCCATGAAATTAAGACGATTAGTGGCAGGGCTAGCTGCATTGGATGCGGTGGTATAAGAACGCTCGAGAGCCGCTTATTCTCTTCCTTCCCACTATCGCCTGCTGGGAATGCCCGCGACGCCGAGGGGCTGGAGCGATTCATTCAGGCACTCGGAAGTTAAGATTGTTTCCGCTTTCAGGAGATCAAGGATTCTAGGACGTTCGTCGAGGACTTGTCTATTGGCAAGCAGTTGTTTGAAAGGGCGGGAACGTATATCAGAATTATGCCATCCAAAGAACACCTTGTTGATATGTAGCTTTAAACACGTTTTATAAGTGTACATTGTGTCTCAGGCTTTACGTATGCCCGGTTAGACTAAAACAATTAGACATTTTATTTTGTGGTACGGGAATGGAACCTAAATGATATGCAATGGATCTCTTTTAAAGGGCAGGAGATGGACTGAATTGCTTGAAAGTTTATACACACTATTTACTAGTGCAAATGCAATTTTCTCACGTGTTTTTAAAGAATAAGCAAGCGCCTGATCATGATGTTGTTCATGTTTATTACTTAACAGTTCATAAGCAATTAAAACTTAATCTGTAAAAAACATCAGTCCTTACGTGGGATATTTCATCATCTGGCTCCCCTTAACACGTACTAGCCAGAATCCATGTTTTGGGGTCCTTGATACCGAAAAATCGATTGACGGTAAAACGTCTGTTGGACCGTCGGTCCGTCCGTCCGTCGGTTCGTTGGTTTGTCGGTTTGTCGGTCCGTGGCCGTCGGTCCGCCGTCCGTCGGTTCGTCCGTCCGTCGGTCCGTCCGTCCGTCGGTCCGTCCGTCCGTCCGTCGGTCCGTCCGTCCGTCCGTTCACGTCCGTCGGTCCGTCCGTCCGTCCGTCCGTCGGTCCGTCGGTCCGTCGGTCCGTCCGTCGGTCCGTCGGTCCGTCGGTCCGTCCGATTGACGGCAAAACGTCTGTCCATCTGTCAGTCTGTGTGTGTTAACAGATTTTGTTCAGGAAAAATATCTTCAATATTTTAGTTGTAGGAAAACGACGAAAAAATTTCGATTCAATTTTCGAAAATTCAGGGATTTAAACGTGAAACGTGAAAAATGAAAATCATGAGAGCGGTTTAGGCTATAGTGTTCACCCCAGATGAACAGACAGACAGACGTTTCGCCGTCAAACGGTTTTTCGGTATCAAAGATCCGCTAAACTTCGATTCTGATAAAAGAACGCGTTAGAGGAAGAAATTTAATATACAAGAATATAAGAATAATATTTAACCTCTTTTTCTTGATACCCATAAATACGGGTTTTTCTGTCGAAAAATCGTCGAGTTCCGCCTCCCGATTACAATACTTTTCGTCTTTAGTTCGTACTTAGTAACGAGGAAAATAAAAGGGCCTGAGTTTGTTGATGATTCTTATACAAATATCTCTCTTAATAATACACGTCTCTGTATGTAGCGTCACCAGAAAACTGTGAATAAATATTGTTTTCACTTAATAACTTAACAAAACGTTCATTTTAGTATCCACGGATGGGTATTAAAATGATATATTTCTAACTTCTTAGAGCTTCGAAATTCTTAGTAGGGATCGGTAATCATGTATTTCATACTTAGTTTGCGTGGGCAATTTCGCTGGTATGCAACTGATGACCACCAATGTCCCGCGTCCCTGAACGACTACGGCAGGATGCCCTGTTATCCTTATTTTTCTGCTTCTATCTTAAATATTCTATAAAGTATCCCAACACACACTCAGCGATTCGACATATTCCCCAGAGTGTTTATCTTCCAGTATCACTTTACACAGTATCAATTGTGATGAAACTGAAAATTCAAGTTCTGGAAACCATAAGAGTTCAGGTCCCGTTAAAGATCAGCACGAACCAAGTTTCGACATTAATAATGAGCTTCATTTATTAACACAATATGATCTGAACGATTAAGTGCGAGATCTAAATTTATCGAAAATACAGACAGAACATTTGGGGTCACGACCAAAAGGGTGAAATTCTTTTGACCCCCTACAATAGGATGTTGTCCCTCGGGGTAGGTCACTTCTCAGCTTGCTCGCTTTCCAGGTCGCGATCCCGGGTTCTATTCCCGGCCGCGAGATATTATAGTGTGCACTTTCCTTACAATGTTATAGTATCTGTTGCTGTGTGACGATGAGAAAGCTTACTTCTCAGGTTGAGAAGACCTGAAAATGGTAAGGGATGTCTATGTGCTAACCACACGTACCCGAACCCATGTCCCCAAGGTCGGGACGCCGCTGTTTGGACATGGACCCGTCAGAGACTGTTGTGCCAGTACAAACCAACAGAGACAAAAATATTACGATATGCTGTATTCGAAATATCTAAGAGGAATTTAAAAACTTTTCCCAAGAAATTGATATCATGTACTGTAATATTATTTTATAAGAGCTAGATATTATGACAAGCTCATAGTATCCGCCGAGAAATGGCGTTCATTTATTGATTCATCAAGCTCGTTGTTTCCAAAAATTGTACATGCCCGTTTATAAAGATCTTATTTTTTACAACAGACTTTGTTTAAAACAAACATTGCTTTCTCCAATTCTCTAGCTATCAAATGTTCACGTTCTTTGGCATAGCCGAAAATGGGACTTGCACCAAAATTTTTACCGTCCCTTATTACATATGAGGTGAAAACTAAAAAAAATTGGAACTGTTTTGGAGCTAAAGTTTTTTAGAAGTTGTATAAAGGGTATAGCCGAATAAGGAGGTGAAAAGTGCCTCCAAACCAAATCGATAATCGCGATGCTCGTATGTAAGAGAATACAAAATTACATAGATTCACAAAAAATTAGCCTTCTAGGGCAATCTGTTGCAGAGATACAACGAGAAACGCGTTTTGCATGTTTTATTTTTTTCAACACCTATTGCGTACACATCGAGATTTTCGATTTGGTTTGGGGGCACTTTTCACGGCCTTATTCGGCTAGACCATTTCACAATAATTAAGCGAAATCATATCTTTTTCAAAAAATTGTAGATGTTCTTCTTTTAAAGAGCTGATTTTTACAACAGCATTTGTTGAAAGCAAAAATCGCTATATCTTATTCTGTAGTTTTCAAATATTTAGTTTTTGACATTTTCAAAAATATGTAACACTACCCGAAAATGAGACTAGCATTATATTTTTTACCGCTCTTATTACATATGATGATAAAATTTAATGAAAAAACTTGGAGGGTTTTTAAATTGCCTATATTTCGCGCAAAATTACACAAAAAGTACTCACATTTTCGAAAAGTTGAACTTGAATGAACTGCTTTAAGATGCGTCTTTAAGGAAAAGATTTCATGGTGGACAAAATCCTATCTCATCAATATTATAGTTGTAGGAAGACGCAACAAAAATTTCGCGCTTTTTCAATTTTCATAAAATCTGTCATTGCAGTTAGTGAGAACAAACGTTCAGTAAAACCTGTATCAAATCCTACTTAAGTACCTAGGGAATGTGTTATCCAAAATGCACCAGTAACTGAGTAGTCCATCAGCAGCCACGCGAGCCGAGCCGCTGCAACATTGAAAGGTTGTGGCGGGTTGCATTCTGCCCATTTCAGCTCAGGCGAGTTTTTTAATGATATTTTTTGTTCCTTTAAAGATATCATCAAGAAAATTTAACAGCTTCTATAACATGCTGAATACAATATTATATCAGATTTTCATAAATTTAAAGAGGTTGTCCTGCGAGTAATTGCGTTTTAAAGAAGTTTTTATTGTTGTATGCCAACAATAACACGATATGGAATTGATATTAATGTATAAGTGTACTACGTAACATATATATATATATATATATATATATATATATATATATAAATATATACACACACATACTCAAACATTTTTAGAATATTTTAGAAACATTTATATGATGGCAACAAATAAAGAATATAGGGGTGTTCTCAAAAAGTCTTAGATTTTGAGTGTATTGTTGCCGAACAATCAGTTAGACAATTGCAATATTGTATGTCGACGATGTTGGCATCATGGACAACAATATCCCAAAATATTTTCAAGTTTGAAGGATTAGTGTTATAAAATCACCTTTTTTCCATGGAATGACCCATATAATGATTCTCTCGCATAGGTAGTATCCTATTAGAATCTTCAGGTAGACTGGGATATTAGATCTTTCTAATGCTTCTTTTACATCTTCCCAACCCAAGGAATTGAATGCGTTTTATGTCTGTTGCTACAAGGGCGCAAAAGCTTTTCTTTCTGACGCACAATTATGCCAAAGCTCGATTTCGTGGCCAAACATCCAACAATCGAAGTTTCAATTTAGGGATTTTTATGTGTATGAATAGTTAGGTTGGTACTTAGGGCGAAATGACAATAATTTACAAATTGACATTAATCATGGTCGATTGCAAAGTGTGCAATACTTTGAGAGACATCTTTCAGGAAACAATTCCTTCAACAATTGGACTACTGGTAGATTGGTAGATATGACTATAGGGACCATTGGCAGATATGGAAGTACGAACGATGGCAACACTGCGCCATGTTTCTTTGAAAATTCTAAAATTTCTGCCAGAATTACGGGAATAAACGAGAATTTGTTGAAACAGTTTAACACAATTTTACAATTTATTTCTTTGGATTTTGAAATCGATTACCTAAGTATATTATATTGAAACTGCTCGTATGGTGATCGAATTATCCGTGGGGTTCCATATCCACAACTGTCCATAAATTGTTGATCGCCAGTGCACAAAATATTGACTCAACGCTTTTGCCAATTGGAAAAATGCCCAAGAGTCTTGCAACAAACTAAAAAAAAATATAGGCGAGTCTTTGGGCAAAAAACAAGTCGCACCGAAAAATATGCAAGATGTTTTTTGTGACTTTTGGTATCGCCAAATTCGCTAATATCTTGCGTACGTAAATTATTCCCAAGGAAATTCAAATCTTTAAAACCTCAAGCAATTGAGTTACTGAAACAACCAGGTTTTAATTCACAAATTGAAATACCAATAAATGAAAGCAGTGAGGATGAAACGAACGCTCTGATGATGAATATTAAGCTGCTTTTTAATGTCGCGTGTTTATGCTGCATATGTTTGTACTTCTATTAATAAAAAACTGAGATTTAAATTTAATTCTCTAGACTTTTCTTATTCTGCAATTTGTCCATCTATATTTCCGAAAAATAATATCAAATTTGAAATTAGCAACCTGGAATCACACCCAAAAAAAATTTGGTCCGCCATATTGGATCCGCGATTTGTTTTTTTTGACAAACAAAAATCAAATTTGAAATCACTATCAAACATTGATGGACGCATTTTGAAAATCATTTGAACGTGTTTTCTAATTTTGGCCAGAAAATCGAGATTTGGCATGAGTGCGAGCTGCAACCATAACTTTCCGTTTTTGCCAGTTCGACTGCTTCCCTGATAGCGTCGATCGTCGATCATACTTCACGCCCCCCTACTGTTATGAGCCAACTGCTCTGCCGAAACATGTGTCTTTCCAAGCGCTAAATAATCAGGCCTTCCAGAATTTTGCACATGGTATTCAGAAGGCAGAGGGGCCTGTACGTTGATCCACCGGCTTCCATATCTCGTACACTCATTCAATAGTTCCAATAGAAGGTCCGGATACTCTGTGATTACTTTTAGTACCTCGTTCGGCATCCCGTCCAACTCACGTTCCTTGCCTGCTCTCAGACATTTACCAACTTCTTGCAGTTCACGAGTTGTAAACATGTCTGCCTCTATCGCTTTGTCATAGCTGTTCCTTTTCCTTTTTGGAAGTTTGGGAAACACATGCCTAATTATTTCTTCATCCCACGTTTTATCGTTTAGATCAGAGATATTCCGCTTCCCATTCAACTTCCTCATAACAATTTTATAAGGCTACCCCACGGATCTTTTCCTACTTCTAACAGCTTTCTCCAGCACATGTCCTTGCTTCTTCTTATTGCACGGTTGAGTTCCTTCCTCTTTCGCTTGTATTCCCTTTTCAGATGTTCATTTCTCTTTGCCCACGTACATTTTCTGGCTGCTACACAATCACTCCTTAGGAGGGCTATTTCCTCTGTCCACCAATATTTTGGTCCCCCATATAACTGCTGACTGTCTTTAGGGGCATCTATAAATTGCAAAATAACCAAAATAATGAATTTTCAAGTATTTTCTTTAGTAGAGTAGCGTGTAACAACAAAATTGAGCTGGATATGCAAAAACTGATTTCATATACGAATTCAAAGTCCAAGTCTTAGCTGAGAACACTGTTCACGTTCTTTTTAACTAAAATGCTATTGACCAGTGTTATTTAAAACTGCCCTTGTGTTATCTGTGGAACAAATTGAAAGAAAACATATAAGAGTTTTTGATAAAATAATCTTCTTAGAAATTGCATTAATTTCAAAGAAAAAAAATACCCCAAAATGACTCGTTTTTTCCCCAAAAATTGTACATGACCTTTCTTAAAGAGTTATTTTTTTGCAATAGATTTGTCTAAGGCAAAAATCACTAACTACTATTTTACAGTTTTGAAATGTTAACTTTATTTAATTTTGAAAATACATGGTTTGTTGCCAGTAATGAGACTCGCACCAATTGTTGCCGTCCTTTGATCCGAGGAGAAAATTTAAAGACAAAATATGGAGCTGTTTTGGAGAAAATAGTTGTTTAAAAATTGGCTATTTTTCACAGAAAATTATGCAAAAACTACTCATATTTCGAAAATTGTCCATGATCTTAATTTAAGTTCTTGGTGTCTGATATGGGGTGTGCTCTCATTGCCAACTTGGAAATCAGTTCAAAACAGATGAAACACACGAAATAAATCTATTTTTCTCTCTGCAAGCCAGCCGGCGGTTTTGAACATTAAAACATGAATTACGTCGAAGGCTGGACGTTTTAAATGTACACCTTTCGGCTGTTACTTCGGCACAGTTGTTAATTCGCCAGAAGAGTGGTTATATTTGATTTATTCCAAGTATTCAATAAAGGAAAAACTGTTTCATTGCACTTTTGCATTTCAAATCTGTTTATGTACAAAGTAGAACAACAACAGTTCTTTCACAATACGTTTATTTCAGTAAAGTCACAATCCAAATCAAGTCCGAAATACAAGCCAAGTTCCAGTCGGCCAGAAGAATACAATCACCGTGACACACGCACTTTAAAACCGAACTTACTACTATTGCTAGGCACTCGCTTGCTGCTCCAGAAATGTCCTACTGACTGTCGCCCCGGGCGAGGCCCTATAAATACGCCCCGAGGCATTTGAGAGGGTCTCTTACTTCCCGCCTCCGTGGCGGCGCATCGAGGGGAACTTCTCCTCCTGTGACCGCTTAGCCGACACGGCCCGGTGACCACGGACAAGAGTCGCCGCTTGCCCTGCCCGTGGTGGCGTCTTCCCGTACTCCTCGTTTCTCGACTGTCCGCGCCCCCGGCACAACTCTACAGCGGCCAATTAAACACTAAATTAAGATCATTATGTTACGCATTCAGAATTCTTTCAAATTCTGTCAGCCTTCATGTAGCTTGTTGCATATATTTTGCAAATGCACATTCCCGCCTGAGATATGACATAATATTGTGAAGGTGCTCGTCCTGCAGTACCCAAACCTTTAGACTGAAAAGAACATGAATAATGAAAATTCGAATACTGAAAAAATGCCATCTATCTGTTCCGTGCAAGTCTCTTTTCATTATATTATTATTATTATTTAAGATAAATTTACAATCTATTTTTTACAAAATAATAAGTAAATGCGATGTGTATTGTAGAATTATTATGACAATGATTAGTAGTGAAGGTATCCCATCGGTACTCTTCATCTTCTTCGTACTATAACAAAAAGCAATTATTATTACTTTAGGTTGACTGCGATTGGAATTGGTAATTTGGTGGTGATAATGGTTCAGTTACTTGTTGAGTATCTGTATGGGAGTTGTATGGGTGAGATTCTAGTTAGACGATGGATATCTGCACTATTGTCAAGAAGTTTGAGGGCTAAATGATTTGGATGGTTTTCAAGACGCTGGAGATAATTTGAGCTGATTAATTCTATTCTTTCTGCGACAGTGGGCATTTTTAAGTCTTTGTGTAATGCTGCATTTCTAATGAACCAAGGCACTGCCGCGATCATTCTTAAGGTCTTGGACCAAAATCTCTGGATGATGGAGAGATTACTCTTGCATGCTGGGCCCCAGATTTGGATGCCGTAGGTCCATATTGGGATTATTATGGATTTATAAAGCAATAGTTTATTTTCCAGCGATAGTTTTGAGTGGTATACTAGTATCCAATAGTTTTCTTACTTAAAGTTGTAGGTGCTTTTTCTTGGCTAAAATATGATGCTTCCGTGTTAAACGTTTGTCTAGATGTATCCCTAAGTATTTTACACTTTCCATTTGTAATATTGGATTATTGTTGATGTGGACAGTAGGACATTTGTTTCTTCTCAGGGTAAAAGTTATATAAACTGATTTCTTTTCGTTGATTTTCATTTTCCACTTCTTGACCCATTTTTCAATCATTGTAAGATGTTCTTGAAAATGTCTTGATGCGACATTTGGGTCGTCATCCGAAGGTAGTATGGCCGTATCATCTGCAAAAGTGGTTATGGTTGTTTTATGTTTCTGGTATGTCTGTCGTATAGAGTTGGTACAGAATAGGGCCAATTTCACTACCTTGTGGTACTCCGACCTTGATTGGATGGAATTCAGATAATTCATTTTGATATTTGATTTGGAAAGTGCGGTTGGATAGATAAGATCTGAAGATATTGATGAAAGGATATGGTAGGAAATGTTTGAGTTTAAATAGGATTCCATGATTCCAGACTTTGTCAAACGCATGGGCGATGTCTAGAAAGGCGACTGAACAATTTTTCTTTTCTTGGAAACAATTCTCATTGTAGCTGATGATTCTATTAACTTGTTCGATGGTAGAATGCTGTTGTCTAAAGCCAAATTGATGGTTAGGGAATAGGTTATTGGTTGCTATGTGAGGACGTAGTCTTGATAGAAGTAGTTTCTCAAATACTTTGGATAGAATTGGATGTATACTGATGGGACGGTAAGAGGAGTGTTCATGTGGAGGTTTCCCAGGCTTGAGAAAAACTTGAATTTGGGCTACTTTCCATTGCTCCGGGTAGTATAGAATACTGTTGAATAGTGCACTAATTATAGTCTTGCCTTTTCGTGGTAGTTCTTTGAGAAGAGGTGTTGTGATTAGGTCATAGCTAGGTTTTTTGCTTGATAAGGCGTTAATGGTTTTGGTAATTTGTCTGGGATAAAGTGTGGAATTGGAAGCGTCATTTAGTTTGGGGAGTTAAGGTAATCCCGGATTTGTTGATCTTGGCTTGTATTTGAAAAGAGATGAGTCTGGAATACATTAGCGAAGAATTTGGCAAAGGTAGATGCTTTCTCTGTGGGGTTTCTCGCCCATCTCATATTTTCATCCCTGGTTGGGGAATATGGTTTGGTCGGTTGTTTCAGCTTCCTGGTGGCTTTAAATAGAGAGTAATTTAGTATCTTCTGTTGGGGTGAGGCTGGTTATGAAATCTTAAAAACCTGTTGCTGTTGAAATCTTTTAGGTGGCACCTTAGTGGCCTAGTTGCTCTGTTGTAGTTGGTACGGTCTGCAGGATAATTTGAAGCTTACCAGATTCTTCTATTTTGTTTAAAAGAAATTTTGGGTATTTCATGCAGCTCTGGGTGTAGCGAAGTTGCGGTGTAACGAACCAAGCTTCTTTAATATTTTTCGTTCTATATTCAGTCGCTTCATCTATATGGTCTTCTGTTTTTAATGATAAACGGATGTTTGTTTTCATGGATATCTGGTTTCTATACGAAGTCCAGTTTGTCTTTTTGTTCGTTAGCGACACGGGAGAGGGGTGTAGGATAATTTTGTTACCAACGGTAATAATTATTGAAGTTTGGTCTGAGGATATTTCGAGGGAAGAATCCATGATACAGTTAGTGGATGGGATTCCTTTTGTTATGAATATATCAATCAGGTCTGGAATTTTGGTTTGGTCGCTAGGCCATTAGGTAGGTATGATGTGATTACAAGGTTCTGTAGAAATGGTTTCTAGCTGTAGAGAAGTAACTGCTTTCTGCAGTTCTCTCCCTCTAGGGATGATGAGCCTGGAGCCCCATTGCGAATGTTTGGCGTTGAAGTGTCCGCCTGCCATGAACCTATTTCCTACCGATTTAAAATAGGTTTCAAATCGTTGCTTATCTATTTTGAATTCGGGAGGACAGTAGATGGCACTGATGGTGATTGGTCCATTCCAGTCTGTAATTTGTACAGACGTTGCTTGAATATCTTGGTCAAGTACGGCTTCCTGTTCTTGATGTTTAATGGTGCTTATTATTTTGCTGTGCCACCGTGAGCATTGCCACTAGGATGTTTAGTATCGTATAATGTGAAGTTCTTCAGATTAAAGTAGCTTCTTTCTGTGAAATGAGTTTTGGAGATAAGTAGAATGTCTATTTTGTTTTCGTTGAGAAATATTTCTATTTCTTGGCGATGATTTGCCAAGCCGTTAGCGTTCCAAGCTGCAATGCGAGGAAATTTAGGCATTGGATAATTTGGAGACAAGCGTGGTTAAGAGGTTAATTAGAGAGTTTATTTGTTGACTTTGCTGAATTAATGTTTTCAAATCTCTCAAAGTAGTGCTGTATAATTTCCATAATGGGGTGGCTATCGTCATTATGTTGTCGTCGTGGTGGCCTTGGTCGCACAACATCGGCCCATGTTCCTTCATTTACTTGTAGACGTTTGTTTTCTTGAGGATCAGTAGTTGCAATATTGTTGTTTTGTGTCTGCATAGGCATCTCTTGTTGAAACGTTCTGTGCTTACTTTAGTTTTTTTACCCTTTCCTTTTTAGTATTTCTTGATATACTTGGCAACCTTTATAATTAGCGGGATGATTGCCTTCGCACAGCGCACATGTTGGTTGAATTTTCTTTTCTTTTTGACACTTTTCTGGATCATGTTCTTTTCCACATTAAACGCACCGAAACGGGTATGCACAATACGACTTGGTATATTTTTTCATGTCTCTGGCAATTCTTCCATTGAACTCTTTCTCGTTTCAGGCGTGGTGGTTCAAATGCAACAACACAATTTAGCAGTCGGTTAATTTTGAATACTTCTTTGTTGTTAGATTTGGGCTCAAGGTCAACCAAAAAAGAGGCAGAGGTAACTTAGTTAACCTATGGCGGACATTTATTATGTTTGTAGCTTTATGGTCCTTTTCCAAAAGCGCAGCCTTGATATCTTTTACATCTACCGTATGATGTATGTGTCGCAAGACAACTCTATGCGCACGCTCTTGTTTCAACTGGTATGTATAGTATACGTAGTTGTTGCCTGATAAATGTTTTACTATTCCCTGTAAACATCTGGAGTTTTTGGTGCTATTTTAATTTTGTCGTTTGCCAGAGATTTTATTTCGAAGTCTTCGGTTTTTAAAGATTCCTTAATAAACTTAATCATGGCTGGAACATTATCTACATTTGGCCCAAAAATTCGAGGTACTGTGGTTTTTGGAGACGTTTCCTCATTTTTTTCTGTTGCATCTTCTGCATTGAGAGCACAATATTGATTCTTGGTGGGAACAGTATAAATATTATTATTACTATCGCAAGACACTGTCTTTTGTCTTACCCTTCTATTTACATCAAGGTCGAGGACGTATGGGTTCGGTCTTTTTCACCTAGCTGGTGAGTATATTTGCCATGCATTCTGTGCCAAGTTCACGGGATCAGATGCATCACGATCCATGCTGTGTCTTCCGCTGCTTGCTGATTCTTCTAATGGCGTTTGTTGAAGTACGTAGCTTTCCGGTTATTGGTAGCTATTGCGTTCGCACTACATGCTACCGAGCCTACCCGAATACACTTCTGTAGTCACTGAGTTTTATATATAAATTGTATTTGTAGAAGACACAACGGTAAGGCACAACGGAGCTGCGGACACGATCCGCACACCACAGCGGTCGGGCGGTAACTGACTTTTCATTGAGCTATATTAAAATTCTAATATTCTTATATATATATATATATATATATATATATATATATATATATATATATATATATAACACGTCGTAGAAATGACGCCCATTAAGTGTCAGTATCATCAGCTCATTACAAGAAATCCACATACAATACTTTACAAAGTATTGGCAGATGACATTGAACAATTAAAATCAGTACACAAATTTAAGTTGAGTTGAAAATAAAATACTTTCTACTGCATAACTGTTTCTATTCAATTAGAGACTATACTGATCATAAAAAAATGCTTATTTTAACAAAACAAAGATATATAATGTATTAGTTTACATTTATATTGTATATTTTTTAAAGACTTAATATTCCTGGAACAAGGAATGTACTTCAGCTTCCGGGTCAATGACCCCCCCTCGATCGGAATTTTGTCCAGTTTCCCTGATCCATTGAGCAAATTCTGAGATTGCCCTTGATTTGCTTCTGGACATAAATGTAGCTTCACCATGCGCACGTTTTATTGAGCTCTCCTTTTGCTTGTAGTGGTAGGAGTAGAGCAGAGGGTGAGTTACTATATTGTTATCAATGCAGAAAACTCAAATCTGCAGTTCGTTTACCGCTGCAAATAGTTTTTCTATAACCCGGGAACGAAAATATCTAGTTTTCAAATGTTACTAATTTCGCGCTTTTTAAATTTACTATTATTATTATTGTTATCATTATTATTATTATTATTATTATTATTATCATTGTTTTAACTTTCAATCATCTTTCAACTATTTATCGTTAAAAGGTTGGGATGAGATTCTGGTATTCAAGAAAATGTGTGCAAATAATCTTCTCCCCTATACGTCATACACAGTTTTTACTGATTTAAAAAAAATCAAATCAAATTACAGCGCCAAATTTGAATTATTTTGGCCGCCTATGTGCCAACATAATTCCCGCCCCCGAGGAGAATCGAACCTGGCTCACAAACGAAGGGTTGGGGCGCTGGAGGACCGACTGCTATTTTTTGGAGGGCGTGAAGAGTACTGTCATCTGCTTCGATTTATCTGCTTTATTGACACGTGCAAACAAATCACGAGACGCAGGGTTTAAATGCAGTTGCCAGCCCTGATGATAATGAATAATTGGAGGTGCGCGAAAGTTAAAAATGGGACGTTAATGAAATGACTAGAAAGTGACTTGAATGTGTTTTCTTTAAACTAAACGCTTGTTGAGGGGCGAGATTTGACAGAAACGCGATATAGAGAAAATTATGATTCCATTGTGACGTTGGCACGTAGATAGAAGGAAAAATAATTAACAAAGACTTAAATGGAAGTATTAGAGTTTTATCTATACCCAAGACACGTAACTTGCAGTCCGTCTTTTGACACAATGGCACTTTTGATACAATGAGGGTGCAGCTTACGCCGATGCGCGAAATGCGCCATGAACATGTAATGTATCTATTTCTCAGGATAAGTTTTGCTGTGAGATCAGATAGAGCAAAACAATGAATTTTTCGGTGCTTGTTTCTCCTTGTGTACGTTTGGCTAAGCAAATTTGTGTTTTAATTAGATATGTCATCACCACTCCTGCGCCAAGAGTAGGCGTCTAGAGCATATTGTTTTCAAAGGTTTCCCAAATCTGACGTCTTCGAGTCTGTATATTAAAAAAAAACCTGACGAGAACGAGCCTATTTTCATTAAAATGAGTGGGAATTTTCATTTGAACTCCGAGAGAGGAGTCATAGGCGCCCAGGCGGAAGCGGGGTGAGAGCCCCTGGAGGATTACTAGAACTGATGTTAAAGTTTCTTTGGTAAAATGCATAATTTTCGTACCAGTCTTGAGGTCGTGCCTGAGGCTGTTTTTATTAGTACAATTCAAACATTGCCTGCAGTGTCAGGCCAAGCCTCAGAGACCACTCCTCCACTCCAACTTTTCACGGAGGTGGAACAGAATCTTCAGTTAAAATGACTAGTTCACCTTCTTTCAAATCTGGAGAAAGGGATTTCCATTTTGTGCGAACGTGTAGTGATTATAATGTCAGCAATTACTCGTCAACAATGACTCGGGAGCTAATTTTTGTGAATTACGTCTTATTGTTGGGACATAATTTACCTGTATGAATAACTCTTATCATTGTCAAATTTGTGTAGTACGATTTGTAATAAGCAGACCTTGGCACTATTTAAATACTTGTATTTGAAATACGTATTTTAAATACATTTTATGTTTGAAATACTGTGTTTTAGAGATTTTGGGCATGTATTTTAGAGATGTATTCAAATACATAAAGCAAGTGTATTCAAAAAAAGAAATACTTAAAGTACTTTACATACAGACGAAGAAGAAGATAGTTAAGAACTAAGATAGTTTCTTTTAGTTCGATTCCGCTACTGAATGCTCCTCATTGAAACAAAAATAAAAGCTCTTTTTAGCTTCGAATTCTCTTCATCTTTAAATGAATCATCTAAATCAATAACAATGTTGGAGAATTATCCGACAATAAAAAAAGTGTTTATTTGTTATAACACTAGTTTATGTTTATTCACGTCAGTTTAATGACTGTTTTCCTTTGCAGCTTATATACACTCGCCAACTAGGGGTTTATTCTCTGGCGATTTGTTTGAAAAATTAGTCGTTTTAAAAGGAAATTTCAATACTTTGTGTTAGATATATTTTTGACATTTTGTTTCAAAGTGTTTATACATATTGTTACAATACATTATAATAGTCATTTTCACAAAATGGAAATTGACAATTACTATATTGTGACGTAACGGGGTGCGCGCGCGGCGAGACGTGGCGTTCGCCGAGCGGCGGGCCGTACTTCAAGGTTTGCAAGATACTTTTTATTGATACCACCTGTAACGGAAGTCGGGGAACGGGGTGTGGAGTTCTTGACCAGGTTGCTCCCACGCTTCCCGAAATGAAAACCAAGTGCAATTTTTAAAAGAAAAAACCAAAACATCCTTTAATGGACATGAACATCTACAAAAAGTATGGTCGTGTTTGCTCCAGTGAACCATTTACCGCGAGAGGCCTCTTCGTCAAAATAAGACACAAAGATTACAAATCATACAAAAAACAACCAACTTAATTCTATTTACAACTGTACAATTATAGTTCTACAGCCGCGGCTCCTCTTGCCCTCTCACCTGCTGCCCGCGATCCGTTCAACAAAGTCATCACACAACAACGCCCAAGAAACAACCCATAACCTAGACGTGGTATCTCGGCACAGTACTTATCGTGTGTCATGGACCCCCAACCGTGCCACCTGTCACGGTCCGTAGGTCACCAGTGTCTCCACAAAAGGCCGTGTCCCCCGCGCTGATAAGCGCAGCTGCTACAGTCCGCCGCTCCAACGCGCGGTCTGTTTCCGCTCCACTCCACTCTTAACGCCAGTCCTAACTATTTCCCGACACCCGCCGACTTGCTTCCCAGCACCTCTCCACTCGACACGTTCACAAAGATTATCCTCCGCAACGGCGAGGCTCACTGCCTTCACTCCACTCCGACTTTGCCTACCGTTCACCTCCAACACTCTAGCGACACTCAGGTCGACGCCAACCCTACTTTACTCCCTTTCTTACCCCACTTTCACTTTTCCCCTTTCACTGCCCCCCCCGGCTACGGCCGATACTGCCGCCTGGGAACCACGAACGGCGCCCTCGCGGGCGCGCAACCTCCCATACCATGCAACCCACAGTGGCGACAGCCCACACCTGGGCTCGGCCTCACATCACTCCCCCATCCATTCATAGAATTTTTCTGGGAGAAAATATTCTTGAAAAAATCAGGAGGGTTGATGGAGCCATTTTCTTCACTACTTGTGTCTTCTCCGTTTGCTCATTTATGATGTCTTCGATCGACGTGAGTTCGTGGACGCTCGTGAAAAGTTGGTCAGAGTTGTCATAATGTGACATCACGGTGCTGACGTCACGGTTTCCTAATCGGATCCTTCCTCGAGCGAGGTCAATTACAGCATGGTTGCACGTCAGAAAATCTGCCTCCAAAATCATAGCATACATCATTTTTAACCACCAACGCAATCTCCTCATATTCCATGTCACCAATTTCCACCTCTAGCATAACTTGCTTCGTGACAGCTCTCGATCTCTTTTGGGTCGCGCCTATCACGTAGAGTGGTTCATTGGTAAACACATTGGTGGCTTTCCTGAAGCCACCAATTCTTCATAAAATCCTTCACTAATGGCCGTCGTGGTACACCCCGTGTCCTCTAACGCCTCTATGCTTCATCCCAGACAATTAACCTGCACCGCTGGGCATTTCCTAACTATCCTCACACTGTTCTTGCACCGCTTCCAGGATTGACCTTCATAATTCACCGGATGCATCGCATTGATCGGGACCTCGTGTCCGCATTGGGGTCGCCAGTCAATATAGACACTATGCGTTTAAATTTCTGCCACGTCTACTCGTACTTGGCCGATTATTCACCGTTTTCAAACTATCTCCCCTTTCACTCAACTGATCCCTTTCATTAAATTTTTCTTCGCCTCGGAACGATTCTTCCCTATCCCGATTTTTAGTATCATTTTCTTCCTTCTTCTGCGCTTCCTTGCAGCCCCTTCCTTCCCCTCCTTCTCTCATTCCTTGGTTCGTGCCTGTTTCACCTTCATGACATTTGTCTTATTCCTGCCGTTCTTGGGTATTCCGGCAAACGTCAAATCGTACCCGCCCAACACGTTCTGAAACCTGTCGATATCAGTTATTCCCACACTCCTTAGCATGTTTTGAATCGATACCGGATACTGTCGCGTGAGAATACAGATGACTCTCGGTCCGACATGGGGAGTGACAATGACTTGAAGTCCATGATGCATTTTGTCACATAGTCCCTCAACCGTCCAGATGACGGCGTATAAAAGCTATTCATTAAGCTCAATTTAAAGTTCGTTTGTATCTCCTCGCTCCAATACTGTTCACAAAACGAACCTTAAATTCCTCTAGAGAGGACGGGAACGTTGAAAACGCATTTGCTCATGTCTTCGAATTCCCTTCCAACATCAAGTACAGCAGTTGGGTCTTAAATGTATCGGATAAACACATTACCGACAAATACCTCTCGACTGCTCGCATGAATGCGCAAGGATTTTACTTAGCGTTCCCCGAAAACCGCAGGGACGGAGGAATAGCCATATGTGGGAACGCGCCCCCTATTCCCGGTGAAATCCTGGCATTCTTTATATCCTCGATATCACCTTTCAGCTTAGACATTGCTTGTTCACATGCTTGGATTTCTTCTTTAACCTTTGCTTCTAAGCCGTTCCGCGAAGTCCGGTGACCAATTTGTCCTGGCACTCAGATATCCAGCCTCCTACCGAATTTGCGACCACCTCAATTTTTGCGTCTTGCCGTCTCATATCCGTATTACTGGCCCTGCAAGCTCTTATTCATGTCTTCCCCCATTTGACGCATCTTCTCTTCAATTTTCTTATCCTGCACGGCGAACCTGTCAGCGATCGATTGGTTCTGCGCAACAACTTGACTTGCAAGGGAATCAATCCGACCGTTGATCCTGCTGACTTCTTCTTTAATCTCCCTACTCTGTTTCTCTATCTGATCATTTAACACCTGCTTAATTTCACTGACCATAATTTTCTTTTTCTCTTCGGCCGTCCTCGCGAATCCTTCCATCACCTCTCGCATCAAATTAAATAAATCGGCCCTCTCTCCTAATCTATCTCCCGTACCTCCCTCCGTCTGTTTTCTTTTCTTAGCCACCGCCCCCGTCGACATAGTTTCTTTGCCCTCGGCTGTCTCTAGGCCGACATTGTCAGAGTCGTCCAAAGTCACCCCTTCTACCATCACGACCAGACTGTCCACTGTCGGGTTTTCGCTCACACCATCGCCAATCTCTGACTCATCCCCCCCCATAGCCCGTGCCGGAGTCTTTGTGTATTTAGCACATCAAACCGTAATGTATTTTGTGTATATATTTAAATACTTATTTATAAAGAAGTTTTGCGAAGTATTTAAACTAAATTTAAAGTATTTTGTTCAACCCTGGTAATGAGTTTTACAAAAATGATGACTGAGATGTGTTAATTCGGAGAGTAATTGTGGTATAAATGGTATTACATACCTATTACTAAAGGCGAGAATGTAAGTGCTGTTTTATCACCACTAGTTATATTTATTTTTAATTTTTTCATATAGTGAAAGTTATGTAAAGTTAGTATTTTTAGTATACTGAAAGTTATGTAATGCTGCGGAAAATCGATTTCGAGATTTCAAGGGTAATACTTGTTTTGGGGTCCCCTGGTAACGAAAAAGTGTTGTTTTCTTTTCAAAACGTCTGTCCAGCAGTCTGCTTGTCTATTTGTCTGTGAACACAACTAGCGCCCAAATCACAGGATTTTTTCCAAAATGGATTTTCCCGGGTCAATTTGGCTCGACTCAAGGCGCTGCGATTTTGACAATCTTTCTTCATTATTTGGTGGTACTTTACATGAGGCCCCCAGGACATTTTCAAAATTTTCTCAAAAGCGGCTACATGACTTTTGTCCACGACTATGACTTTTATGTCCACGGCAAAAGGATTTTCAAAAAAATTTAAATCACTATCATTGGTCGTAAAAATCACTAAATCTATTTCTTTGCTGTCTTTGCACTGATTCGCTAGTTTCCGCACACTGTCCTTCATAAGAATGCCGGACGGCGAAAGGTAAATGGTGTAGCTTCTGTGCCATACTCTCCGAAGGCCATCGAAGCAACCGCTCTGCAGTCCCCTGCTGAAACCACCCCTTCCCGTGTCTCTGAATGACGTCCATTGCCTCCCGATTAATGCAGCTCGCGGGCGAAATTCCGGGCTCCTGAGAAGCGAGCCGGCTCAAGGCCGTTCTGCGAGTCACTGAGTCGAGCAGGTCTATCATAAATGGAGAAACAAAAAAAAAATCAAAATGCAATTATTCTCTTTTTTTTCTTGTTTTCTTCCCTTTCCTTCTCTTTTTTCGACTTCTCTTTTTCTATATCTTCTTCCTTAGAAGCTTTAGCGTCTTCAATTGCAAATTTTCCGTGACTTTCTTCAATAGCCTGCATTCCACTTTGTCCTCTTCCTGCTTTGAATGAACGCTCAGGGCCTAAGTAGCTTACTACAGGTTTATTATCGCCAACGTCAATATTCATACCATATACCGCCGTAGTAAATACGATTAATCATACAGATTTACTGCCCAAAAATATATCAAAATCTTAAAAAGGCCATGGGATAATATAAAACGTATATTACACGTAAGTGACTACTATATACAGCGTGAAAGCATTAAGCGCAGCCTATTTCCAGTTTTCTTCAAAATAGCATTTATTTAAGTTAAGATCCTTAAAAGTGACTTCTGTAGAATTAGAAAGAACCTGTACCACTGGGTACGTCAAAATCAAAAATAACAAGCGGTCATGGACTTTTCCATCTGCCTTGAATGAACGAATACGCTACGAAATCTGGCACTGGTTGCTTGACGTCGCATTCTATTTATAGCGCTGCTAATGTAACGGTTTGCCCGCAACGGGAGGCATGGAGGTCACGTAAGTCCTTGACGCAAAACGTTTCTAAAATACTATTTATAATATTTCATAGCATTCAAAAATTTGGATATGTGGGGCCAGTTCGACCAACAGGTGAAATTCTATGTTTCATCGGCATTAGTACTGCAGTACTACGCCCTGAGGAAGGTCGCAGAATGGCGACCGAAACGTTGGCACCTGTGCCCTGGACGCGGCGTCTCCCGGATAGCCAAGGTAATCATGACTCCGACCGCGGAAGCCTACGCTCTCAGCAAAAGCATACTCACAAGTTGGAAAAATCTGAGCCTTTAATTACAAGGTGTGGTCAAATATAACTCCAATTACGTTCTATTTTATATTACCTGTTGTAGAATGACGTGAAGAGAAAAGATACACAAGTCGACTATCGTGGCGAAAGCAGAATGACTGGAATGAAGATACAATGAACGAATGACAGCGCTTTTAAAGACTGCTAATAGTTAAATGTGATAAATTCACTGTGGGCACACAGGTGACCACAACCTTGTGATTCCGGGGTTAATTATGAGAGTAGAATGTAAAGTAGCTTACCACAACGAACGCTAGAAATGAAAAAGTCACTTGGAGCCGTTGGGGAAACGTTTCCTCCTAGCCTAACTAGACTCCGGCAATTAGAGCGCTTTCTCGTGATATTCAACCATTCTTCTTTCTTACGTACCACGCGCTGCTGTTGTTGTTTTTAGTAATATTACTTGGGTCCTTTAAATGAAAGGAATGTTTTCAATAGACATTTGATTCGCTTCTGAGTTGAACCTAGATCGACTGGCCTCAGAATAGCAATCGGTGAATTGCAATCATTGAGAATTTTAAATACATCAATTAACGTACATTCAGCATATTATTTAACCGACATTCAATTCTCAATTTCAGTCGTGGAATAGTCCTACTAAATTCCATTCGGGCTTTGAAAATTGTCTTATAATGTATTTTTCTCATGTATATTTTATAGAGTGCATTTGGAGAAAAACGATCAAGAGAAGGTTTGTCAAGTTAGAAGTCCGTTTATGAAGGGTTTATGCGGTGAAACAACTCTTCTGTTTATAATGTGGTGGATAGGCTTCATCCCAAGTTGCGGTGAAAGGAAAGATAAACACTCCGGAAGAATCCCGGCAGCCCTAAAACCTCTTCTCTCCCTCTAAATTCCGCTAGAAGTGACCACGACTTAAACCCCGGCAATCAGACGTAACTGGTGGGTGCTCCAACCAGCAGAGCACAAGAAGCCTCTGTCCCCGTACTCGGACCCGATAAACCGTAATTGCCGGCCCTCCTTCTTTCATCCACACTTCTTCCCTCCTTTTCTTCCCTAACCTCGGGCTTCCGTCCTTTGCGGGATCCCGGCTCCTCTCCTCCGTTCCTCTTTTCCTTGCCGCCTCCTTCCCAGTAATCAGGCGAAGAATCCAATTTTTATATAAAATATTTTATCATGACGTCGGGTAGCAAAGTTTCGCGCGTCTAATCGACTTTGGAGTTGGGCGACTGCGCCCGCTCTGGTCCACCCGCCCGCGCTCGCCTTTGTCGTGGTAACGCAATTAAGCCAGATAGCGACTGCAGAGATCCACCCGACCCCGGCGCTCCCGCCTCGCCCGCCTTCCCCCCCTCCCCCCCCGGCCTGGCCCCTCGTCTCCCGGCCACGCCCGCTGCCTCGGCCGCGCGCCGTTTAACCGCAAGGAAAACTCGAGAGTTCACAGCGCAAATGGCAGAGCCACCGATATTGCCATCGACGCCCCGGTCCCGCGGCCTCCCCCGCGTCCCGTGCGTCCCCCGTGTGTCCCGCGTCCCGCCGCAGCAGCCGCCGCGCCGCGCGCGCAGCATGTGCGAAAAGCAATGCGCGCCGGCGACCGTACGCGCTGTTGTGTTTGCCGGTGCGTGCGAGACGTGTGGCGTGGCGAGGCCGCAGCTGAGCGCTGTCGCGCCTACGCAAATGCAAAGTTTGCTTATTCGACATGCGGGTGTGATGAGGGCATAGGTGAGAAGCTACCTCCATCTTGGGGAAGCTCCCGTGTGCGAGTCACAAATTGCAGTCATTCGGAAAGCGTAGTGTTCTGCGTGGGAAACGTTATTGAAGGCGGAGCTTCCCCCTCGAGGTTTGGCGCATTCAGGTGGCCGATTGGAAAGTGTCCGAGCGTCCAACTTACACGCTGCTCGCCATAGTGCCGTGCGCCGGCTTTGCATGTTGTTTTTGCTTTGTCTACGCAATTGTTTCTGTGTAGCAAGCGCGGTAGTTATACAGTTTTCATATAATGAATTGGGTGTAACAGTGAACGAAATTTAATTGTTAGAAAGTAAATACTGAATTTCTGGATGAAGAGCTTAGCGCATTGTTACAGTCGTTTCGCTGGTATCGGCGTCTGACAAATTACTTCCAGGCAATGAAGAATAACGGTATGTATTGTTATTTTCATTATAAAACAAATTGAAAGAAATTATTCGGTTTTTTCTTTATTTGTAACTCTTAAATCTTAAGCACTTTTTCAAAGCAAACCATATGTTTTTAACACTTCTGCATTTTAATAAATATATCACCACGTATAAGAAGTAAGTACTTTAAGAATTTCAATCTAAAATGTGATTCTTAAAACAAATCCCTCCAAATTCTTTCAATCCCTTGCAATTTTCAATAAACATGAAACGAAAAACGATGAAAATGGCTCAACTTTGGGGACGTAAAAATATCCGGAGTGGCATGGTTAGAATGTTGTTAGGAAAACATTCCGAAAATTGCCCCTGGCCAGAGTGCTATACTAATACAACCCAGTTCCGCGGACAGCATTGTGAAATGCTGCCGTGAAGTTATCCTATTTCTTACGTACATCTACTGCGGGTATGAAACATTTAAAAACAGCGGAGGTCAGGATTAACCGTCAGTTGGCGCGTTTCCTCCGTTGTTTATGCAATTTTGTTCCCGGCATGAGGGGACGCCCGCTTTGATGTTTCAGGATTGCCTATTGCTGCAAATCTAGCAGGCGCGAATACTCCGTCACGGAATGGTGCTCGTACTGTTCTAAAATAATTATCCACTAATTCTTTGACGTTTGAAAATTTTTAGTGTCTCGAATACTGGGTAAAAATAATGTAATGCCTTTTTTGACAGAAAAACCCGATTTATGGGTGCCTGCATTAAACTACGTTGTCAAATACGCAGTAATGTCAATTTCCTCGATATGGAAGTACTTGTCACTGAAAAAATGTTTGTTCTTTAAATCCCTCTGTCTGTCCGTTTGTCGGTCTGTGGACAGCACTAACTTAACCGTTCACAGGATTGCCTCTAAAATGGGTATTCCCCGATCAACTTGGCCGCACTCCAACCCCTGCGAATTAAAAAAAAGGAATTTTTTATTTTGCGTGTGCTATCTATGAATCTTTTACGTTTTGGAAATTGTCTACTGGCTGAGAATGCTCATGGCAACAATTGTTGCCACTGTAGTGTCTCTGACCGGGAGCTCCTAGGGCTCGAGTTCCGATTTTAGCGACCGGCTGCTATGAATGGTAATTTTTCATGACTTCTTCGATTAATACTAGGCAAATAGTGTACCTTAATTAACGGGCCACGAATCGCACACGATCTTTGCTTCCTCATCTTTGTCCCTTCCTCTGACCTTACACATACCCACCCACACCACACCCACACCCACACCACACCCACACCCACCCACCCACCCACCCACCCACCCACCCACCACACACACACACACACACACACACACACCGGGAGACCAAAGCTTGTTCCGGTTGGGATGGTTCCCAGCTGAGGGAGATGTCGGGAAGGGGAAACCCCAGCAAGTCGATGTGAATGTCACTGCTGGATCTCACGTTCTAGCGGGGGAGAAAGATCGCCACCTCCTTAGACATAACATGCACTACACTAGCGAGAGTAATGGCCGTGGCTACAGAGCAAATAATACTAATATTATATTAAAATAGAGTTATAATGTTTTTTCCTCATATCTTAAGACAACCTTAATTCATGTAGACCTTTGGACCTTAGTCCACGATAATGATGCCTTCCCCATGTTGAATTTTAGATCATCTTCAATTTTGTATATGGCGGATTGCAATCACCATGTTCAAACTAGGGTTGCATCACACTCACAAGATTCTAAACACACTAACGTCTATCCTCAAGGCATGATCCAAACCGGCAAAAATTTGGTCTCAGTGATGTGAGATCCGAGTATACAGACCAAGCCAAAAAAACTTAGAACGTATTCGGATTAGCAACGCGAATATTTTATATCCTAAGGGTTTTGTGGACAGTAGTTTACTTTACGTAAATACACTTTTTTTAAACACACGTTCAAAAATATTTTACATTGACCTTACTTCCTCCAAACTCTCTCTTGAATATTTTACGTGAAACTCTTTTAAAAAGTCTTTAAATTATTTTTACATATTGATTTTAGGCTTTGAAAGGTTTTTGGATACTTTGGGCAACACTACAATCTTTTATAAATAACTTACTGCACAAGGAAGGCGTGAGTAATGAATACGTAATGTCACTTCATCAGCACTGCGTGCATTATCTTCGAAACACCACAATCCACTGTAGTCCTACGTTGCGTTCAGTAAAAGAAGTCGAACATAATTAAAACTGAACGCAATTTCATAGCAAAAGCCATGGTATTCTATGGCAAAGGAAAAGTATTATTAGAGGATGTGGATTAAAATAAACATTGTAAATAATAAGAATCAATAAGAAAATAATATCTTTTCTAAGTTCATTGTACACTTTATTTCTGTCATTTGTTATTTGATGTGACACATAAATAGTCTCATAATCCGTTGTTTCAAATCATAGCATTGTTTTACGAGCATTTGAATTTGAAAAATCATTACGTGAACTTTAAAATGAAAAACAAATACATTTTCAGTAAATCCCTTCACACTATAGGATTTGTGGAAACGAAACAGCTGATAACTCAGTAAAAATAAACACAAATAATTTCAACACGCAAATGCAAATTACACGGCTACAGTATCCAATGATTCCAGGAGGGACAAGAAATGAAGCTTTTTGTTCATATTAAAGCATAGAATTCTCATCAACCACGAGAAAAACTGTTGATATCTTCCCTATCCTGATCAGTCAACACAACTTGTCTGCATATTTTTATTGGAAAATTTATGTTCTAATGAGTTCAAAGTCACTTCAAATCATGAAACTGAACATGAATTCTCCAGCAGGGCTACTTTTCTCCGTGTTTGCTAGATCAACGCCGATGTTATTTTCTACAGCGCTGTGCAAACGTGTATCAACGACTTCTATATTACACACCGAGGTTTTGAAGATTTCTTGTATTAAGTGAACTCAGAGAAAACAGTTTTTAACCCAGGAAGCCTCACAGACCTATTAACTTAGTCCTCACGTCCAAGCAAATTATTTGGAAAATACTTGTCCTGCCTTTGTGCTCTTCAATATTCTTGAGCATAGTTGTAGGGTAATGACTGATTTTGATAATTAAAGTAGTAGAGCAAAAACAGAAAATATTTTCTCGGATTATCTATAACTTTGCAATTTTAGGAAATTCAGCAAATTTATGGATAATTTATTCCGCGCCATTTTCATAAGCTTCCTTTGCTCTATTCGGAAGAAAAATTGAAGAAAATTTTTGGAGCCGCTATTAAGAAAAAATATATAAATTGCCATTATTTGAAGCAAAAATCAGACGAAAATTACTCGTATTTCAAAAATGTACATGATCTTATTTAAAAGTATATTTTTACAACATATTACATAAAAAATATCAAAGAGCGCAAAGTCTATTATCAAGGAAAGTACTTTATAAATGTTATATTTTTGCAATTTTAAAACATGCAGAGTTCACCTCTCAGGAAATGGACCTGTGCCATTTTTATTATATACGTTATTTCATTCGAGAAACAAAATTAAAAATTAGTCACTTTTGAGAAAGTATTTTTTAAATACATATATTTCACGCAAAATTACTCGAAATCTAGTCATATTTTCGGAAAATTGAACATGACCTTATTTAAAAATTCATATGTAAATAACAGATTTCGTTAAATAAAAATTTAATTTTTAAAATTGTGGTTGTAGAAAAAGATGCCGAAATATTTCGAACTTATACAATTATTGAAAATTCATGAAGTTCAATGAAAATGAGACCTTCACAATTTGTAAATGCCGTTTAATCTTTTCGAGGAAAAAAAGATATATTTTAATTTCAATATCGTTCTAATAAACGAAGCTCAAGTCGTGACCAAGGCAGTCAATATTCATTTCTTGTTCCAGCGTTGAATTTTAAGTAGATATTTTTGCTCTGACGGGAATTTGAGTTGAAAAGTCTTTATTTTTGATAGAGGTTTTAAGATCCCAGATATTTTTAATTTGTTTATGGACATTTTTTTCAGTCGTCTCCGAGTGTCCGAGCTATAAGGTTTGTCTCAGCAGAGCTCCGTTCATCTCGCGTAACTTGGTGTAGTAAACCTTGTTTAAGTTGAAGTGAGCCAGTAGTCAACTAACTTTTTTATCTCTAATGGCATTCTCTCAGCAACGGAGTTAGCAATTAGCAAAGCGCCGGGAGCGGTAGCTCAGTGCATCAACTGATGTCACTGTAGCGACTCTGACCGGGAGGTCCTAGGTTCGAGTCCTGACGGCGGCAGGATTTTCGACACTAGCTTTTCAGCTAGGTCGAATTCAGTCGCAGTCTGGAGGAGAATTCTAGCGGCCTGCTGCTCTGATCCGTAGTTTTTCCGTGGTTTCTCCGATCAACACCAGGCGAATTCCGGAGCAGTACCCTACCAAACGGGCCACGGACCGCGTGATCTATCCTTCCTCCTCCTTGTCCTATCCTCTCCCCTTACACTAACACTAACTTACACTACTCTACCGCATATTCCGGGAGGCCGGTCGGGAGCTTAGAGCTTGTCCCGGCTGAGGCGGTGCCCTGCTGGTGAGAGAGTCTTGGTTACGGGGAAACCCCAATAGCCGACGGTAGGTCGGCGCCGGATCTCGCCATCCAGCGGGGAAAGATCACCGCGCATATCACGAGAAAAACATGCACTACACTAACGGTACTAATACCCAAAGCAGTTGAGGTGCCCGGAATCACGAAAAAATCAAATCAATTAGCCAAGCCCTAAACTTAGTTAACAATGACAACTATTTAGCTAATTTTGAAGTGACCGTATTTCAACAATCTTCCTGTACATGGAACTACAGGCAGGCAGGCATGAATCAGCAAAGCAGCGACTCCGGCAATGGAGTGGCCTCCAACCCATCAACTCCCGAGGATACGGCCAATCAAATATCAACAAATAACAGTGATCATCGTAATACGAGTAGGTTAGTGAATGATTCCGAAAATATACAAGATGCGAAGAAAAAAGGTGCGGGTCCGAATGTGACAGTGAACAACCAGACACATCCAACTTAAATTACAATTTACCAGTTGAAAACTGATTCAGTCCATTAAGGTAAATAAACCTAAACCTGCAAAACAATAGATTTACCTATCTAAAGGAAAACAATAGTGAACAAACCAACAACACAAATAAAATTCCTTCCATTTTCGTAGCCAACATTCTTAATTTAAACAATTTCATTAAAGAACTAAGATCAAAAGTGCAATGCGGGAGCCCAGCGGCAGGACGTCATCGCCCCCGGAGAGTTCGGCCGCGGGCCGAGAGAGAGCAGAGCGGGCGGAACGCGCGCCACCGTCACGCCTCGATCGGCGCGCTGCAACGTGCCACAGACCATACGGTTGGGCTGGCGGGCAAAGCTTCAGTCCGGAGGGGTGTAAATGAGCCCTCTCTGGGAACTAAGAGCAGTCAGTTTCGGCGTGAAGCGAAGTAGTGGTTTACGAGTGCAAGTGAGGTGTATAGTGACACGCCATAACGGGAAACAACATATTGACATCAAAATTAACCAAGCCAAAAATAAATTACACCAATTCAAACATCTTATAAACAGAAATAGCCATCTCCCATACAACATTATTCTGATATTGTTCAAAACAACAATAAAAGCCATACTGTTGTCGCCTTAACAAGAAACAACATATTGACATCAAAATTAGCCAAACCATAAATAAATTACACAAATTCAAACCTCTTATAAACAGAAATCCATCTCCCATGCCCTGATATTATTCAAAACAATGGCCCATATTGTTGTACGCCTGTCAAATATGGTTAAACGCATCCAAAACAAATAATAAAAAAATGCAAATCATTCAAAATCAATATCTAAGAATAAAAACAAATGCACCATGGTATGTTACAAACAATCAACTACATAAAGAATTTAATCTAGAGCAATTAGCCCATCACATACCTCAAACTTTTATAATAACCTCATGCAAATGCCATCTCTATCCGAAATAGCCATCTCTATCCGAATTCACGCTGTGCTGAAACCCAACCCATAACACAAGAATCAAAAACAAGTATCCATTCCATGTATTCCTTAAATTGTTCTCCGAAGTGGAATAAACAGAGGTGCCTTAATAGCTTTCCATAGCCAATGTATTAGCTGAAAGAAATTATTTATCAGTTAGTTTTTAAGCTACCTATACATGTGACAAAGTTTTAATAACTGAACCATGTAAACCTCGTGAATTATAATAAATTTTAAAAAAGGGTTATTTTTCTGGAATTCATTTTCATTTCTGGTAATTACAACCTGATCTGATAATATTATTTGGTCTCTAATATTTGAGATAGCTTTCGTTTTTACGCACTATCCAAAGCACTATCATAGGCCAACAACTATCCATAATTATGGTATCAGCACCCATTACGGCACCCTAATGTGAGTTTTCGGACCAAACACCTCAACTTTCCAAAGCAGTTTTATAATGTATTATCTTTACTACGTAAGTACGTAATAAACGAGAACATCTAGAGTGGTATAATCACGGCTTAGCGAAGAGGCAACACGGAAACGTATAATTCAACTTCTCACAAAAAGCGGTGATAACCTGTAAGGTATTTTAGGTTTTCTTGTATTCGTACTCGTTTGTTCTAATAATATATTAAAAAAATGCAACATTTTCTACAGGTAAGTCTACAGGACGATTTTGGAATGCCAGTTATAACAATGGGGTGTGATAAAAAATAAAAGAATGTATAAGTGGTATCGAAAACAATTTAAACAACTTCCAGAAGCAAGGAAACTGAAACTCAACATTTTGTTGTATGTTGGAAAAATTACGCTTTAAAAAATCTATTTTGTATGGAAGTTACATTTTAGTGAGATTTTTTTATTGAAATAAAACTTGTATTAAAACGTGCAATTTTTTACATGAATCGACTGTAGTAAACCTCTTATCAGAAGCGAGTTTGAGGTTACGTTCCGCTAGTGTAGGGGTGCAGACCCTCCCTTTTTCCTTCACCGGGCGGGAGGGGTTAAAAACCCGAGCCCGGCAGCGGAGCGTCCCTTCTTGCGACGCGACTTACATACTGCGCCCGACGTGCCACAGCCCTCGGCATAACCGGCACCCGCTAGTGGAAGAGCGGACAAGGACGGAACCCCGGCCTATAGAACAGTAGGCGCCGCCCCACCGGCTTCCGCCACTGAGACGTCGGTGGCCTCTCAGCAGCGCGCCGCTTATGCTGCCACCGGCGGCAAGCCCACGCCGCGCCGTGCGATAGTGGCAAGGCTACCTTCTGCTGCCGGCTGTCGACCTCACTGTCGGCGCCACCTTCATCAACATGGACACCGTACGGCAAGAACACCGTCATGCATGAAATTCTTACTCTCGTTGATTTTGTTTTCGTTATAGTTGATTGTATAGTGTTGGTGCAAAATAAAAGGAATGAAAACATTTCTGTGAACATCGAAACCTGGATCCTGCAATAACAATTTCGACATACTATTATTTATAAAATGAATTGAAGATCTTTAATAAAAATTACTGATGTTAATACATTACATACGTTCTTACATTATTTGAATTTTTTGCAATTTTTCCAATATCCAGGGAATCCAACAAAAATCGGACATCAAAAAAAATGCACAATAGAGAAAAGAAATTTAAAGAAAGATTTGGAACCTTTTCCAGAACATATTGATTTTAAAAATGTGTTTAATTCAAGAAACAATAAGCAAAAGCAACTCACATTTTGAAAAAAGTAAATGAACGCATTTAAGAACTTGTCTTTCCAAAAAAGGAACCAATAATGTAATTCAAAAGAACAAATTTAATTCAGAAAAAATCTGTATCTTCATTATTGTAGTTTAAGAAACAAGGTTTTTTTAACCTTTTTCCGAGGAAAAATACTGAAGGAAAAATTTAGAGCCATTTTTGAGAAAATATTACTTTATTAATTACATTAACTTTAAGCGATTTTACGCGAAAACTATTTGTTTTTCAAAAACTCGTACATGACCTTTTTGAAAGACCTGATACGTTAAACAAAGGGTATAGCCGAATAAGGTGGTGAAAAGTGCCCCCAAAACAAATAGGTAATCATGTGGCTCACATGAAAGAGAATATAAAATGACGTAAATTACAAAAAATCAGCCTTCTAGGCAATCTGTTGCAGAGATACAACGAGAAACATGTTTTGCATGTTTATTTTTCCCCAGCATCTATTGTCTGTAAAAGGCTGTAAAAAATGAAGAGTAAGAAAAACAGTTTAATTTGAAAAGTTTTTATTAACGAATTTTGACGTCAAATTCATATAGAAAAAATAAATAAATTTTTGAAATTGAAAAAATGGATCTGAAAAAATATGTTATAGAATGTCATAAGACCAATTTTAAGGAAAAGATTGAGACAGAACTCCAACGTTATCAGGTCGAAAATTAATTTCAAAACCTTTCTTTAATATGAATTTAGTATAAAAATTCATTGATAAAAATATCTTCAAATTAAACTGTTTTTCCATCTCTGCAATTTCTTTCAGCTTGATACACGCAATAAATGCTGAGAAAAGAATAAAATATGCAAAACACGTTTCTTATTGTATCTCTGCAACAGATTGCCGTAGAAGGCTGATTTTTTGCGAATCTATGTCATTTTATATTCTCTTTCATATGAGCATCGCGATTATCTATTTGGTTAGTGTGCACTTTTTACCGCCTTATTTGGCTATACCCTTTAAGACAAAAACCTCTATCTTCAATATTGTTCTCTTCCAATGTTACCTTTTCCAATTTTCGGAAATATAGACAGTTTCCCGAAAATGGGAAGAAAACAAATTTTTATTCTGATCTTTCATACATACGTAGAGACAATTTAAAGAAAAAATTCGGAACCAATTTCGAGAAAACAATTGTTTAAACTTGTCCATATTTTACGCAGAATTAAGTGAAAACTATTCATATTTTCCAAACAATATATATTTTATGTCTTTACAGAACAGATTTCATGAAGGAAAAAGGTCTATCTTCAATACTGTAGTTGTAGGAAGACTAACATTTTGAACTTTTGAAATTTTCGAAATATCTAATATTTCAACGAAAGTGAGATCTGCGCAATTATTTACTAGTTCTCTACGCTATCCGGAGACAAAATTTAATCAAACAATTTCGAGATATTTTGGAAAAAAATCTAAAATGTTTGTTAGGGCTTGATGGAAATATTCTCAAAAATCAAAATATTCTTTTCAAATTATTAAGGCCTCCAGTTCGTTCAGATCGTTCGGATAACATCAGTTTTGGAGAAAAGCATCCGAACAGTTGAGGCACTACCGTTGACTACGGACTGACGGATGGACGGACGGATGGACGGACGAAAGGGCAGACAGTCGTTTTTCCACCAATTTTTCGGTATATAGAACCCACAAAACATGGATTCTGACTACACAACGTAATAAGAGAAGCAATTTATTTCACGTCGAAGCAGTATTTAGGGTTCATATGTTGTGAATCAATGTGTTTTCTGTATCCTTAGCAGAATCCATGGTTTATGGGGCCTTGATACCGAAAAATCGAATGACGGCAAAATGCCCGTCTGTCTGTCTGTCCTTCCGTCTGTGAACAACGCTAGCGGCTAAAGCGTTCAGCCGATTTTTTCCAAAATCGATATTCCCCAATCAATCTGACTCCTGTCGCGGCCCCTTGAATTTGAAATTTGAAACTTGAAATATGAAATTTGAGATTTGACAGGTACGTAAATGACGCCACTGGGACCTTTTCAAATTAAAGAAAAAGTGGCTCCATCGTTTTTTATTAAATTTTCTTGGATAGTGAGAAGACGTTTAGAGAATGATGCAGATCTAATGTTTGTTGAAATCATTAATTTTTCGACAATTGCAAAAGTTAAACATTTTTTCGAAGTCTTCCTACAACTAAATATTAAAGATAGAGTTTTTCCCTGAAATCTGTTACTTAAAGATAGATTTTGAAAAGCCTTGTACAATTTTTCAAGCTAATACCAAGAAGGAGAAGGAGAAGAAGAAGAAGAAGACGAAGAAAAACAGTATATTCTCCACCTCAGTCAACTATCTTCACCACATATCGTCTTTCCTACCACATAAATTTCATGCAAACAAATGAAAATATCCTGCATACGAAATAAGAAACAAGAACCAATCCATTTTTAATGGAACGATGCAATTGTAGTCATATTTCAAATTCTTGGAAAGAAAATAATTTGCCACGTGAAATTACAATCTGTTTTTCACGACTTGTCAATGGGACGGACATTTCTCGAGGTCACTTATGTTCTCGGCCTGTTTTTTGTACTGTATTTAGGAAACCCACCAGCCATATAACTTCATCAGTAAAAAGTATATTACAATTCCATTTTTCTAAAAGCTGGGTAGCATTCTTTGTTGATATCTGCGCCCACTTTGAAAAAGTATTCGATACCTAATATTAATCAACCTCGAGATCAGATTTTAAACACAAACATTCCTATTGGAGGCAGTCCTCGCCCAAAATAAAATCAGATAAGGTGAGAAAGCAGTAGAGAAACTCACTGAAATGAATCGAAAACGTTTTCATCGCAGCCTTTGTATTCGGCAGCCAAAAATGAGATGCCATGGAAATATGATTAAAATTCAAGCTTCTAAAACTAAATAAAATATGCGTGATAATACGCTTTCCTAAATTGTACTTATTAAAACAAAACTTTGTTGAAAATTCTATCAAATAAGTTGAAACCGCACAAAAATAGAAAATGTTGTTCATTCACGAAAGCAGAATAGAATTAATTGGGTAAAATGTTTTCATCAATACCTAGTGGAGCCGACAATGCTTCGCTGTTGCCTCACGCTATTGGTCACGTGATAGTTAATCACGTTTTACGCTACGCAGTACTACAAAAATTCTTACAGATGAAAGGCTTTCTCACAAGTATGGGTTTGTTCTATGTCCTCGATGGGACATGGTTGTCAAGTATCATATTGTTAAAACGTGCTCCCGTAAACATGCGTTTGCTGTGACACTCTCTTGGAGAAATTTGCTTTTCATGTCCGAGATTCGAGTAATATTTCATACCAGCCGATATTTCATAATCGCAGGGGCAGAATACTTGTATGCAGTGCAAGTGCGCTTAATCCTTGACTGTGCGGTGGGATACAGGGGGTTTAGGGGCGCTTGAGTTGTCATAAACTAATAAATCATCAACATCATCCTCAAGTGTCCGAGCTAATTCTTTAAACACTCTCATTACTAATAAGAACAAAATGTGCCAATTTTAGCACAATTGGTGGACAATTTTTTGCGTCTATGTTCGATAGACATACGCACATTCCCTTTTATTTATGTAGATAGATTATACCATAAAAACTGTAACCCCATGATGCCTTTTTCTGTGTATAATCGAATACAGCACATTTCTCCCTTTTCTCTTCCGCCAGGGTAAATCTCGACACTTCCCTCCATCGCCTTCGCAGTCGATTTACAAAAAATCACGTGTCGACACACAAGTTCTTTTACGACGCGCTTTCTCTCGTCACGCTTACTACACAGGTAGTGTTCCGCGTTTTGAATATGCACGTCCCTCATAGAATTCCCTGCGTATGCAAATGGAAACCAGCGAAAACAACGGCAACAAGGCGCAAGCGGCGCCGGAGCTTCTCCCCTTCGCCAGGCGGCGCCTCGATGCAGGGGGATGGGGGAGGGGGCGGTGGCGGTAGCGGTGGGGGCGTCGGCGAAGGCAGCGAGAGTAGAGGAGGCGGCAGTCAACGGAGGCGGCCTGACAAACAGTGAGAATATTCACTGATATACACGGACGAAAACCGTACATAAGTCAGTTCAGGTTGTAAAAAATGTATCATCCTATTCTCACTGTTTGTCAGGTTGAAGAAACGTTTCCTATGGCATTTTTATGACAAACGAAAATTAGTCCCGTAAGTGTAATGCATGTTTTTAAGAGCTGGAGGTGGCGGTGATCTTCCCGCTCTGGATGGCGAGATTCGGCGCCGGCCTACCCGTCGGCTCTCGGGGTTTTCCCTCGACCAGGCATGACCCTTCAGCGGGGTATCGCTGCAGCCGGGAGAGATTCTAAAATCCCGACTGTTCCCCGGCAAGTGTGGTCGTGTAGTGTATGTATGTGTGTGTGTACGTAAGGGGTGAGGAAAGGACAATGAAGGGGAAGGAAAGATCGTGCGCGGTCCGTGCTCCGACGTTCGCCTGGTATTGATCAGTGAAACCACTAAAAACTACTATCAGAGAATCCGGCCGCTAGAATTCTTCTCCACACAGCGAGTAAATTCGCCTCAAGTATCTAGATATTTTCGAAAATCCTGCCACCGTCGGGACTCGTAACCAGGACCTCCCGGTCATAGGCACTGCAGTGATATCAGTTGATACCCAACTAAAATACCTATATCCATTTATAGTGAGTCGAAGCTCTGAGCTTATTTCTAAGTTTTGCCAAAGAGAAAAGTAATTTTTTAGAAGACAAACGAAGAAAAACGAAGATATTTGAACTGATGGCATCGGAGTGCAAATCGGCACAGCTGTGTATTGCGCCCAACTCTACTGTCGGGTCCGATATTAGGCCGTCAGAACCGTAGATCGTCAACCTACCGTCAGAATTCCAGTACACTTGCTGCTCAAAAATGCAATTAATGACCTTCCGAATCTACAATATTGCTTCGAGTTTTGGGAACGCTAGTTGCGGTGTTACAGTTTACGACAAAATCGAAAATTCCCAAAAAACACTTTCTACGCTAATCTATGCTTCTGATGCCAAAATGGTAATTATAGGAATTATTTACTGACAATATGGTGAACTCGAGGTGCAAAATTCGCAAAAACAACTAATGTAATGATTTAACATTTCAAATAAATCACGATTATTACTTCACACCTTTGCGAGTTCTTGCCATCGCTTACTCTTGGAAATTCATTGTCTTGCATATAAAAGTCCTGAACCGGTGTGTGGACACGCAGTTCCATCTCCTTCACTGCCCTTGTTCATTGAGTACTTTTCCATTAAGAGGAGATTAAGAAATTTATTAGTTATTCGTATATCAAGAATTTTAAAAATGTGGCTGTAAAACACAAGACACAATTCTCTCGTGATCAGTGTAGCGTTTTTTAAATACGGTAAAGTTTAACGCTAAATCGCAATTGATATACGGTGTTAGAGTTCCGGTATGCATGTAGGACCCTTGTACAAAAATATTTCCTTACTGAGGATGTTGGTTGTTCTATTGTTACTTTCTCGCCTTACGAATTATTCGTAAGAAGAAAATGTTATGTATTCGTGCGCCGGAAAACGGCGACGTTTTTGCCAGTGCCATTCATACCGAGGCATAAAGGGTACTCCTCGGCGTACCAGTTTTGTAAGATACATTATTCCCGTTCCACGCAGAGATGCTGTCGCCGCAATCATCTGCCCTGGGTTTATGTAGGCTACGGCTGCGAAGAGACGCTATATATTATGGCGTATAGGAATAACGAGTCGTGTTCTTCAGAACTGCAAAATGAGACTCGAGGCAAGCTAAAACCAGTATGTACAACTCAAGAGGAGAAAAAATGCAGTATCTCGCGTACATCTGCGCCATTAAAGAAATATTGGCAACTTACATCTATTTTACGTCAAATATCCTCACCGGAGATACACTATCCAATAAGATTGCACAATTTATCGTGTATCAACCAATTAGAAGCAAATTATCCCCGTGCTTTACCACATTGATTCAATTTCATTCTATCGCTTGGACCACCTCCATTTGGGCAGTTTGCCATAAGTTAAAGTCACTGCAGGGCCTATGACCGGGAAGTCCTAGGGTTCAAATTCCGACGCTGGCAGGATTTTCGACACTAGCTACATAGCTAGTTCGAATTCCCCCGCAGTCTGAAGAAGAATTCTGGTGGTCGGGTGCTCTCATGGGTAGGTTTCCGTGATTTCTCCGATCAGCATCAGGCGAATCCCGAAGCAGTACCGAAACAAACAGGCCACGGGTCACTATTTCCTTTCTATTCCTCGTCCTATCCTTACCCCTAACTTACACACACACTTTCGTGCACTAGACTACCGTACATGTCGGGAGACCAGTTAGGAGCTTCGAGCTTGACCCCGTTAGGCCGATGCCCCGCCGATAGGTGATACCAAGCTGAGGGAAACCCCCACTAATCGATGTATGGTTCAGCGGCAGATCTCGCCATCCAGCGGGGAAAGTCACCACCACCTCCCGCAATGAAAAAATACACTACACTTACGGGACTGATGACCTTAGCAGTTCCACCATGTCCTTTGCAGGTATTCCATAAAATGGACACTAAACAGAAGAACACCGTTATAAGAGCATGTGAGCTGTCCCGAGGAACACTGTATGTATGTTACTGCTAATGTCCGCATATGACAAACTCGCAAATTAGTTGGTGAATGATCACATTATCCAAAACGAATATAGATTCTAAAATAGAAACAGCTTTGAAGCATACTTTGTTCTTTATCCGAATGAAAAATGTTTAGGAAAAGATTTTACGGTTGCGAGAAATAGCAGATGTGTGATCTATTTGTGATGAACAAATATCAAATTTTTAGTGAGACGTTTCTAATTCTAATGAGAGACAGGGAGTGTAATTTCGGATTCAACTGTTCCAGTCTTAAAATTATATTTGCACGATACCATCTCACCTTACATAACCTAACTATATGCAGCAGTTGACGCTTCGCTACGCATTTCCGAGTTGATGGCTAATCTCTGACTTTCCTATTTCACATTAAGCAATCATGAGCAGGTGGAACCTCCAATTTTCTATGCAAAAATGCTTTCTTCGAAAATTAAAGACACCTCACATTCTTACTTTAGTCACCGCCCTGTAGGCAATACCAACAAGAAGCGGCTAATTTCCGAAATGATCCATTCATGGCCATTCATAGAGTTTTATTCAACACCTGGAGCTGTCTCGTGGCGCAATAGCGAAGTCGCTCGCTTTTCATCCAAGGAGGTTCGGGTTCGATTCCCGGACAATCTCATGTGAAATTTGTTTCAACAAAACTAGTCCCGCTGCTTCACAAGGGCTAGTGAAGTGTCCTAAACCCTGCCCCTTTCCTAGTTCCTTCCAAATTCTGACCGCTGGGTAGTGATGCGGAAAAGCGCAAGAGAGAGGCCCGTAATGGAGGATTACTCCCAAATTGACTTTCAAAATATAAATATCGCAGGATTACTCCTAAGCGCTCAACGCCACAATGGGGGTTATGAGACGCTCTGCGTCATGACGAAGGTCATGACAACACCTCTGTCTAACGTACGAATAATAGACTACTCCTGAAATTAGCCGTATTTCGGTCATCAGACGAAACATACACTAAAATTATTTTCTTTCTTTATGTATGTGATCGTCTTATAAGAGTTTCTCGGCCATAGCAGAGAGAATATTGGTTTCGTAGAGTTTTCTCTCAAAACATTCAGAAGTAGAAACGACAAATTTGTTACACATTGCCGGGTGACTCTGTAGTTAGTCTCTAGCAGTAAGACCGCAAAGACCTCCCGACTGTGAGAATGACCTTCTAGAAATAAACCAGCTCATCTGTAAAATGTGAAAGTTTACTGCCACTTTTCCTGGGCATTGTTTCGTGGAAAGGACTACCAGGTTGTCTCCATTAAGAGCTCAGTTAAATTAATGTCCTCATCCTGTTTACACGAATAGAAATAGTGCCAGGAATGAAGAATTTGACGAGGCGTAAAAGTCATTCTCAATGCGTTGAGTTATTTTGTCATGAGCCTTTTCCCATCCTGTTGATATGGATGTCGATCACCTAATAAAGAGTGCTCCCTTCGCGCATAAACTGACGTCTCAATTGTGAGATTTTTGGGAGTGAATACCAATTGTGTTGCCCCCAAAATGAAAATGTCTTAATCAAAGGAATGACATCAACTACGTCGTCGTACATAAAAAGAGAGAACAACAGAAATGTAAGAATTTCTGTATGAACGGATGGGAGCATTTTTATTTGAAATAATTCTTACAAGGGACGAAAATCTAGCATGTCCAATGATGCATCTTGTAAGTGGGTCATAGTCTATAGATTATAGATAAAAGTAATAGTTATCAGTTACTTGTTATTTTCAATTGTGGAGTAATGCTAATAAACAATACACGTGCTTAGAAAACGCGAAAATTCTAAGGTCAATTCGGTCGCCTTAGAGTCATATTTGCCAATTACTTATCTGTTTTTTCCATTCGCAGTAATAAGTGTCTTTCTCCTTGGCTATATCAGCAACTAAGGTAGTGCGGTTGAAAATTTGATAAACACAACAACTCATAGTGTGTGAGACAGGAAACCGTAGTTTAAAAGCTGTCCTGGGGTGAGGGACATATATCCAAAAAGGTCGTATCCAGAAAGGTCGAAGGCAATTCTGTCCCGGTTTCATAATAAAAATAGTTTTAAATATGATTACGTAATATTTGTAACAGCATCACTCTAAAATTATTCTAGAGATTCCTACAAACGAATCTATTACATGATAAATCTATTAACGTATTTTACATGTTACTACAGCAAGGCATTATAGTAATATACCGATTGAACCGTCCGCGAAATACTAACAAAATGCCATCAACTGCTGAAAAGCGTTAATTTCCGTCTAAATTCGCGATGCACTGTATTCTAAAGTAAAGGAAGAAAGCATATTGTGCCTGGTAAATTACACGACGAACAGTGGTATTTTGTCCGCTGGCTTAGGGAATTCTGTCACTGTGCGCGAGCGCTGTGAAGCGCACGCAGAACGGCCTCAGCCCTATCCTCAAAGCCGCGTTGGGACAACGGAGGCTGTGTTTAACAGCTGACAATGCCGTTGGCGTAGAGAAGTACTTCAGCGTAGTACCAGGGTTATTCTGTCCCTGTCGTCTTAAGGACACTGCGAGATTTCCGTTTACACCGACTCACCGAATAAACAATAACGGATAATACGGTATTTGTAATAAGTCTGTTATCATTACAAGTAATTGGAAAATTAGAACTTGTTGTTTGAGAAAATAAAGAGATATCAATGTGGTTGTCAGTAAAGAAATAATGAAGAGTGAAAGTTTCTAAATCAATTACAATCAATAAAAATAGTAAATTTTTCAGTACATGATAAATTTATTTTTCGTGATAGAAAACATAACACAAAGTTTTGTGGTTTAATCTAACATATTCAGGTGGAAGCCATAATTTAAGAGAAGAAATGTTCAAATCCTTCTCAAGAGAAAAATGACACTTACATTTCACATATTCTGTCATAGTAACAGTATATAGAGTAGAATAAATGTAGAAACCAATACAGATGCACGAAACGAAAGTAGTTTTCTAGATAAAATCATTTATTCTGCCATAAGTATGGCCTAGGTTATGTGCGCATAGACAATCATAGGCAGATATAGTAATATTGCTAACAAACTTGCATTGCTAGCAAACACCGCAAACAAAATTTACGACGTGAACCCACTTCCAAGGGCTGGTGGGTTGATTGATTATTTCATGTTTCCTTCTTCTATGATCATTAGACCCGTAAGTGTTGTGCGTGGCTTTATCACAGGAGGTGGCGGTGTTATTCCCACGCTGGCACGCATGACAAACTCCGGCGCACGGATGGAAAAATTCAGTGTTGCACGAAAATGAGACCCGCGCCATTTCTAAATGCTCTCCTTCTATCTGTGACGTCGTGGGTTGAACAAAACACAGACAAAACTGTTAACATGAGCCTGGCAGCGGTAGCGGTAACTCACTGCATCAACTGATGTCACTGCAGCGCCTCTGACCGGGAGGTCCTAGGTTCGAGTCCGGACGGCGGGCGGATTTTCGACACTAGCTTTTCAGCTAGGTCGAATTCAGTCGCTGTCTGGAGGAGAATTCTAGCAACCAGCTGCTCTGATCGGTAGTTTCCCGTCGTTTCTCCGATCAACACCAGGCGAATGCCGGAGCAGTACCCTACCAAACGGGCCACGGACCGCTTGGGATCTGTCCTTCCTCTTCCTTGTCCTATCCTCTCCTCTTACACACACACTTACACTAACATGCACCACACATATTCCGGGAGACCGGTCGGGAGTTTATGGCTTGTCCCGACTGGGCCGGTGCCCCGCTGGTGGAAGAGTCCTGGTTAGGGGGAAGCCCACTCGCCGACGGTAGTTCGCTGCTGGAACTCGCCATCCAGTGGGGGAAGATCACCGCCATCTCCCGAGAAAAAAGAACATGCACTACACTAACGGAACTAATGACCGCAGCAGTTGACGCGCCCGGAAACACGAAAAAATCAATAAATCAATGTGCCTGGCGCTCATACGCGCAAGCTTACAGCCTCCTACTCACACTGGCGTCTCGCGACAAAGTTCGAGGAACAAACGCTACCCTTTTCAGGGCCGGCCCGCCTTTATAGCCTCGCTGAGGCTGCGTCGCCACCCGGCGGGTGCTACTTCCAGGACTCTCCCACCAGCGGGGCACCGCCCCAGCCGGGACAAGCTCTAAGCTCCCGACCGGTCTCCCGGAATATGTGAGAGTGTGGTGCATGTTAGTGTAAGTGTGTGTAAGAGGAGAAGATAGGACAAGGAAGAGGAAGCAAAGATCGCGCGCGGTCCGTGGCCCGTTTGGTAGGGTACTGGTTCAGCATTCGCCTGGTGTTGATCGGAAAAAACACGGAAAACTACCGATCAGAGCAGCCGGCCGCTAGAATTCTCCTCCCGACAGCGACTGAATTCGACCTAGTTGATAAGCTAGTGTCGAAAATTCTGCCGCCGTCAGGATTCGAACCCAGGTCCTCGCGGTCAGAGGCGCTGCAGTGACATCTGTTGATGCACTGAGCTACCGCTACCGGTCGCTTTTATTATTATTATTATTATTATTATTATTATTATTATTATTATTATTATTATTATTATTATTATTATTATTATTATTATTATTATTATTATTATTATTGACGTTATTTAACGATATTTAACTATTAATAGTTGAACTGTTGGGAAGGCATTCTGAAACTCAAGACAGCGTGTGCAGATGATTCTGTCCCCCATACGGCACATAGAGTTTTTTTTACTGTTTTTGACCAAATAAATTTGTAAATGGTCTCGGCGGTATCGTTGACCACAGACGGACGGAGGGACGGACAGACAGACGGATGGATGGACGGATGGACGGACGGACGAACGGATAGACAGAGAGACAGAAGTTCACCATCAATCGATTATTGGGTATCAAGTATTCACAAAACATGGATTCAGGCTATACCACGTGCTGGGGTAGTAATTTACTATATGTAGCAATGGGAGTTTAGTTTTTCGTTACCGGAGTCAGGCAATAAAACTTTTTCTGCCGAAAATTCGCCGTTTTCCGGCGTACGACTACATAACTTCTATCTCTTATGAAGTAAGTGCGAGAAAGTAAAAATGTAGTTAAAAACGAAAAGCTATCGCAGATCCAAACATTAGTAAACTATTACGAGAAAGTATGTGCCATTCTGCACCACCACAAGTATTAAGTTATGGGTTAGAATCAACGCAACAATAGGAATTCTGGATAATGAATAGAGAGATTTTCACGCACTGAGATTAGAGTCAGGGCCTTGCCTTGTAGTCCCATTAGCCTTGTCCTTTCATTGGAATCCAGTTCCTGTTCAATACAATCCGTATCACGAACAAATTAATTCGGGAACAGATGTAACTGTCTAATTGCAACTATCAAAAGTTACGGATGCACCATCTGTTTACAAGTTATTAAAAAATAATTTAGAAATGGTATAACGGAAATGCACTTTGCAGAAGTACACTTAGCTCAATTTCGTAAGAAATGAGCACTATCTGTTATAAATCCCGTAACCCTTCAATTAGACTGTGCTCAAATGTGTTATTTTCATTTTGGTTTTCCAACACCCCGCAAAATAATACAGAATTTATTTTCATCCACATTAGCAATGTAGTAAGCATCTGCCAAAGCCAAAAAAGTTAACGTAAACATATGGCCGCAAGCACTTCGTTAGGGGAGAATAACAGGAGACCAAGGGAGGAAAGTACACAAACAACGTAATTGGGGATCAAAAGTTTATTAGTTGTGATCAGAGCGGCAAGTAATTAGTCCCATGCCGTTTACAAAAGAAGTTCAAACTGTCCTCTGTTACACTTAATGCATAACTGAACCTTGTGGTACAAATTCTAGATCTTTCCAAAGAAGAATTGAATATTGGATTCTAGAAGGATAGAATTTCAGTTATTTTATACATCAGTATGAATTATAAGTTATTCAAGATCAAAAATTATTTTGTTAAAAGACAATACATTGCAATGTATAACACTTAATGTGATGTACACTTGTCCATGAAATATTGTATAAAATATACACAATAACAATTTATTTCTATTTCATATCATACAGTTGGTCTTGAAGAGTGTGATGATGAGTCAGAATTTAACGCAACATGTTTTACACGAGGCAACATAATGTGTTCTCAGCAAGAGCTCTATGAATGTGCAAGTATAAAATTGAGAATTACTGACATTGATTTTTTACTAGCTCTATAAGTGAATAATCCTTCATCAAATACAGTATGTACTCCCAAAAGTATTTTTTGCAGTGAAAACAAAGAGAATAAATTAAATTAAAATATATTTTTAATTAATGAAATTTAAAAAGTCACAATGTCCTCACGAAGTAGCTTTTTTCGGCAAATATTATTATATCATGAATGAATGAATGAATTAATAATTATTTTACGTCGTATATCATCGAAATAACCTCGCCTCCACTATGAGGATATATGTCGAAGCAATTTAAACGTTCAAAAAGTCTCGAAATGACATTAAAAATCATCCTAGGTGGTCTATTTACAACACAAAATGCTGTCAGAATAACAACAAAACGTAGACATTGAGGTTATAGCAAAACTATTATTTGCAAAACATGTAGATAAACGTGAACTAAGTGTAACGTAGAATAGCCTAACAAAGATAAAAACAGTAAAAGGGTGAGTTGATGAAGAATATTCCATTAATTTGTGTATTGGTATAATCATTAACAATAATTGGTCTGAAGTGAAGTGATACGCAGAACGAATATGACAACCACAAAACTTTACTTCGTTGCGTGTGATATTTAACCATTTCACCTACTAACGTATACAACTCTGAAATGCGTTAAATTTGTAAGAAAAAATGACCAAGAACCAAAATTATCCACTTTGTACTTATGAGTTGTATTGTTGCTGGGTGGCATCCAAACATTAACTAAATAACTATTACACTTTTCTCGATAATTCCGTATTTAAGTTGTCAATTATACTACGTGATACATCAATATACTGCACGAGTTTAAGGAATTCTGAAGTAAAGACAATGAAAAGTAATTTAAAAGCAAAAGTAATATGTCATTAACAATTAGCGTCAAAGCTCGGAAGAAAATAAGAAAGATGTGCATTACACAAGTCTTTCAAAACGACATTCCAGAAACTTTAAGTTTTACTTTATTCACAGTATGATGTTTATGGTGTTTTATGAGTATATCAGAAAATAAGTGGCAGTATAAGTGTGAAAAGTAGGTGAAACAACTGATTCTTCATACTTTTAGAAAGACTTATTTTTTTAAATATTCAACCAACGGAGAAACGAATATTTTTGTGAATAATATTTGAAAATTTATGTCGTTAAATTCCAATAAATAAAAAGAAAAAATCGACAAGTGTAGGCTTATTTCGTAAGAAAAAATTCTATTTTGTTTCAATTTGCAGCGTCTCGAAAATACAAATCTGCTTATTTTGTCTTACAGAAATCCTCTAACAGATACGTAATATTACTAGGTGAACATATTGGACAATTTCTAGGTTTACTAGGCTGTACTCTTTAAGAGTACAAATACTTTTTTAGAAGATATCCTCTTCCGTATTCCCTTTTACTTTCTTGCCTCCAAGGCATTTACATGGTATAGAGGTGTTGTAATGCTACAGAGGAATGCAGCAATTTTTGATTGAAAATTGATATTGTGAAATTCTAAAGTCGAAAACCGGATACACCTTGTTCCTACATGCACTAGTAACGAACTTCTCTCCGTCTGTCCGTCCATCTGTTCGCCCGTCTGTCCGTCCGTCTAAATTTGTGCCCGTGTGTCCGTCCGTCCGTCCGTCCGTCCGTCCGTCTGTCCGTCCGAATTTTAAACAAAAAATTTGATTTTTGAGGGTTGTTCATATGACTCCTTACACTTTCTAAATTTTCTGAAAAATGACTCCCAAATTTTAGTTAGTTTTTTCCCCGGATAGAGGAAAGTACGGTACGTTTAAAAACGACGCAGGTTTCATTTTCATTAAACTCTCTAAACTTCGGAAAATTGTAAAAATTGGAATATTTTTCGACGACTTCCTACAACTATTGTTAAGAAGATAGAGATTTTTTAAATGAGAGACTTAAATTCCTAATAAATTCTTCTCTGCTGCATTACTGTTTCTAAACAATTAGAAACTATACTCACCACCAAAGAAAAAATACTTATTTATTTTAACAATTGAAGACCTTGAGGCAGTGACATGCCATGCCACATTTCTTATGAAATTGATATATTAGTGTATTTCGAATTAGTTTACGTATAAGTTTACGTATTTTTTAACATAATGCAGATATTTCATTTTGTGAATGTTACAAATGTAAGAAAGAAATATCTTGGCTTCATCTCACTTAGTACTTCTGGAAATGATTAAACTTTTTCTTCCTTTTTACTCTAATCCTCGTTTAGTGGCACAACATGTTATTGCCCCGAGGTCTTCAATTATATAAAATGCATTAGTTAACATTTGTACTGAATAATTTTAAATGGATTAAATAAGCCTGAAATGAGTCTTGTAATTCAGTTTCTGGGCCAATGACCCCTATCTTGATTAGTTTTTTCGCTCAGTTTCCCTGACTTATTGAGCAAATTTTCAATGGGCCCTTTTTTCTTAAGGACGTAAATGTTGCTTTATTATGCGTACGTTTAGTGTAGTTCAACTTTTGGCAGTTGTGGGAGGAGAAGAGTCGGGGGTGTAGATTGTTATTTTGTTAGGAATACTACAATAAAAGATGTAATTACCAATGAAATAAGTTTATATTACTCGGGAGCGAAACGTTTTAGTTTTCAAATGGGCCTAACTACGTTCTGTTGGAATTTTCATTCATCATTCAACTATGTATAGTAAAAGGGTGGGATTTTGAAGTTCAAGAAAACGTGCGCAGATTAAATTTCTTCCCTCTAAGGTACATAGAGTTTTTACTGCTTATAACGAAAATAATTAAACTAAATTAAATCAACTTTACAAAACTTTTTCTGTTCTACCTTTTTTTAGATGGTAATAACCTCAACAAAATATTTTAATTTGGAGGAATCTCGCCTGTCGGTTTCTGGCGTAGGTGTTTATACAGCAAATAAAGTAACATTAACTCCATCTCCCTTACCCGGTAGACTCGTTTTCCGTATGCAGCCGCACCACTCGACGAAGCAACATCCAACTGGCAGATTTACTCGCGACCCCTCAGCGAGCTGGAAGCTCCCGCATTGTATTATTTAAAAGAACACACAGTAGGTTTTAAAACCCTCTCCCGCCCACGCGAAGTACCAAACATACACAAGCGGACGAGCGGAAAATTCGCCTCGTATTCCAGCGGACGCGTTCTCTCATTTACAAGGAAATTAGGCTCGATGGACCCCGATGCGACGGTGCGAAACATTCACAACGAAGCCCTTTTGGATTTCGTTAATGATGTAAGTTAATGAAGGCCACGCTTAGCGCTGAATCTTCTGAGTCGCCTCACGCCAAGGCCGCGCTCGGCCGGCGAGCCGTCTCCGCCAACTTGTTGCTCGCCGCGATGAGAATCTGTGCAGCCGGCCGCCGGATTCGATGCGCTGTCGATGGCAGCCTCCCTACCAGCCACCCTCGCCTCGCGCAAATGGAGAGAATTGCATTAATCCGCGACGGAAGCTTGGGAAGGCAGGGTGGAATGGGATGTATGAACGTGCCGGACTTCCGTAGGTTCAATAGTTTTTTGTGCTAGAGCTATCGTTGATTGCTGTGAATTTTGTCTGCTTATGAGCATAATGAAAACAAATGACTGACACACTTATACGTTGTTTTTATTATTATTATTATTATTATTATTATTATTATTATTATTATTATTATTATTATTGTTGTTGTTGTTGATATTATTATTATTATTAATATTGTATTATTTCCATATTTTTATTTCTATAGAACTTGTTGCTGCCTTATCTACAACATTTTTTGGCACTATGTCAATCTATGTTTGCTAATTGAGATGTTTCGAGTCGGTGTGTTATACTGTACACCATAATTTTTCGCTTTTCATTGCATTTCTCTCATTAGATTAGAGGCCTAATCTTCAGTGACAGGCTCTGATGTTAAGAAATGAATAATTCATTGATTGTAACAGAAGAATTATCAAACAAACGTAAGCTTCCGCGACACCAGCCATTGTCCGTACATGCATGTCGCAGCGTTGGCAATGATAGCCAATTGCGTACTTTCGAGATTCAAATAGCTACTTAATTGCAATTCTACACAAAAACTCACATCCTTTACATACTGAACTTTTGTTGTCGTTTGAAAACAGCATTCTCGTACATAATACGAGTGCTTTCGAATTTATCTGAGAAATTCCCAAAGTATGAGTTATATTTAGGAAGAGTATTACATAAATAAAATTTCAAAAATAAGAGGAGAAGAAAATAAGAGAATATAGTGATAATAATAGTAATCATTATAATAATATAATAATAATAATAATAACAGTAATGAACAGGAGAAGGAGAAATATAAGGAAAAGAAGGAGATGGAGAAAAAGAAGACTGAGAAGAGGAAACAAAGAAGAAGGGAGTAAGGTAGAAGGGAATATCTTCTTGAACCACACTTCTCTCTATCACAGAGACTAAATTCAGAAGATGTCATGGGTCTTTTAGGCAACTAGAAAAGGCCATATCTAAACTAGAGAGCGAGTACTTCCCAGAACAGATTTCTGAAACTTGTTGCTCGCCGCGATGAGAATCTGTGCAGTCGGTCGCCTCGCCGCACTCGATGCACTGTCGATGGGCGGGTCCCTGGCCACGCCCCCTCCCCGCGCCAAAATGGCGATAATTGCATTAAGCCGCGACGGAAAGTGGAAGCGGTGGGGGCGAACGGTAGAGAGAAGCGTAGCAAATATTATTTCCATGGATGTTTTAGTCTAGATCCAATAGGTTTTACCGCTGGCCCGACCGTGTGGGTGTTTGCAATCTGCAATAATTGCCGAAGCGAGTCATCGTCTGCGTTTGAGCGTGATTGAACGATATTTATATTCATGTATGTGGTCGATCTAGGTTCTGTCAACTCAGTATGTTAAGGGATATAAAAATACGAAAACTTCTTAATCGTCGAGTTAATAATCAGAGTGTCAAGAGACAAAACAAAAAGAAGAAACAGAATAGCTTTTTGTATGAGGAGGCGGCTTGTGTTTCGTTCGTGACGATTATGAAGTGGCCTATTGCAGACAACTTGGAAATTATTACATAAAAATTCTCGTTACATTTATGTACGCGGATGTTGAGGGATCACTCATGTAATTCACACACTTGAGGAAAACGTATTGTAAGGAGTAGGCCAATTAAATAGACATACACAATAAACAATTATTCAAATTATCGTTTCCATGTTGTCGCGGCAGGAAGTATTATTCCGAAGGACAACATGGATAAGAGCCAATATTTATTGCCTTTTTAGCCTTAAAAATATATTTTATTACATGGGAGGGTTTTTTCTTTCTTTCTTTCTTTCAAAATTTAAGTAGTATATGACCTAGTGTAGGGATCACAGAATTTGAAAATGTGCACACAATTCACTTTTCCCCATCATACGCAGTTTTTAACTGTTTTTTTACCTAAAATAAATAAATAAATAAACAATCATAAAGAATACTGACGAAACTCATTAGTACGTATAAGAATAACATTAATTAAGTTTTAAAACAAAATTCCACATGTATATAGTGATTACAAAAATAAAGGCAACTAATAAAACAGCACTCACAGCTGGAGAACCAAAATGTCAGCCTCAACCGAACGAACACGTGCAAACAAGTATATCCGTTACTAGTTGAAGCACACTGGGTTGCGCGTGTGTATATTAATCGCAATCATGTATTGGAGGAAATGGAACAAATTCATCTATCATCTCTTCCCTACCTGCCTGCTTTGCCCGGAACCATTCCCGCTCCGTCCGATCTCATTCTGCCCACCTCAACCCATCGCTCAGCTTCGCCCTGTTCCTCTTTCCGTTGCTCTGCCCCAACTCCCTCTGCATCACTTACCCCTCTCAGACCCGCCCTGCCACTTCCGTTACGATGATCGTTGCTACCACAATCGTTACAGGTAGCTGTAAACATGCATCGTTGTATACTCTCGGAGAGCTTCCACTAACAAATTGGACCCTCAATTGAGGCGTAGAAATAAAGAGTTAGCTATGTTACACCAGCAGTTAACCGAGATATTTCTAGTTTTGCGTTTCTCAGGGAAATAATTTGAGTACGTTAATATATGGTTTATCACGTTTTAATTTATTATGTATATAATAAATAATCATAAAAATGATAGCAACTTCTTTAAGTTCTTAGCTACCTGAAGAAAAGCTGTATGATTTTCATGAATCTGAAACATCAAGAATTCAGCATTATTTGCTGCAATAACTCATGTAGTAACATGATTAAACGGGTTCAAAATGTATTTATAATAATTAAAATGTGATTGAAGCACTGTGAAAGGTCACAAAGGGAAGACATAAAGGACATAGGAAATCATGACCATCTGTGTTTCATATAAAAGTATTTAACAAACATAAGATGGCAAATTTCAATAATATAAGTCAATAAAAATCAATAATCTGAGTCATAAGAATTCATTGAAAAACAATCGAACTAGCTTATCTAATATCGGACCAGGGACTTTTCTTCTTTTTAATTTTTCACAGCCTACCACTTAAATATTCATGTTTCCGTTTATGCTCTGCGAGGCGGGTGTTGACTGACCGTTGCGTTGTTCCTATGTAAACGGAAATACAGGAGCAGGGAGTCCTGTAAACACCTGCTGTCAGTAGTGGGTTTCTCCGGTCCTTTGCTGAACGGAACATGTTGCGGAGCTGTGTGGTAGGCGTGAAAATTGTCTTGATTTTGTGTTGCTTTAATATCTTGCTGATGCGGTCAGTGACGTTTTTCAGATATAGCAGTGCAATGGTGTTGGTTTCTTCTTCCTCGAAACGGCTGCGTGCGCTCTTGTTTGCGGGTAGTGCTCTCTTTACTTCTTGGGATGAGTAACCGTTGGCTTGAATATTTTCCAGATGACCGGGTTCTTGGTGTAAGTTGCTTTCTTCGCATATGCGTCTGGCGCGGTGGACAAGTGTCTTCATCATTGCCCTCTTCTGGCTTGGGTGCTGGTTTGACATTTTATTTCGATATCGCTCCGTGTGGGTGACTTTCCGGAATACTTTATGGCCTAGGGATCCGTCTTCCCTCTTGCTAATAAGAACGTGAAGAAAAGGTAGTTGTCCATTTTGCTCTATTTCAATAGTAAACTGTATACGGGGGTTAATGCTATTCAGATGTTGTCGAAACTCCTCCAGTGTTTCTTTTCCATGGCTCCAAATGATTGAGATGTCATCTACGTAGCGCAACCAACAATTGGGTTTGCGTGGCGCGGTGTTTAGCGCTATAGCCTCGAAGTTCTCCATGTATTGGTTGGCCACAATCGGACTCAACGGGTTTCCCATGGCCACCCCATCTTCTTGTTCGTAGAACACACCATTCCATACAAAAGCTGCCGCTTTGGCTACACCGAAAGATCCGCGGTGGCTGAACATGATCTTTCGGGAAAAGAACACATTTTATTCCACAACACCGAGATTTTATTCACTACAAACCACTACCATGCCCGCTTACAACGGGAAGCCATAGACATTTTCAAACACCCAAACAATTTTAACAGGAAAGAAGAAGGAGTCAAAATTAATTCCGCCTGGCATCCCATACTCCACAACACCAAGACAAAACCTTACAATAATATAATTCCCTGCTCCACTCCCATCTCGGTCGATACCCAATCACAAGCCAGCTCACGAAGCGATAGCCAATCACTAGCTAGCGCGCGAAAGCGCCCCCTCCGCTACCCTTACCCGCGGCCTATAAATGCCGCGGCCGAGACCATCGCGGTAACGCCCAAAGAGGCTTGATGTGCTAGTTTTAAGTTAGAATTAAGTTTAGATTTAATTAGTCTTTTTAAGATATAGCCCTCCCAGATCTCCACAAGCAGTAATGCTGGAGAAAATGTATCCTAAGGTCTTGAATAAATTCCCGCCTCTCCAGGGTAATTGGAGAGGGGGAGATAAAAAAAATCGCGGTAACAGTCGCCAGTCAACCGCCGTCCCGGACACTTCGCCCGAGACCTCGCCACTGAAGATGCCCACCGCAGTGGTGGGCGAAACATTTGGCAGTTCAAAGCCAATTGGACCACGGCCCATCAGCCCAGACGAAAACATGAATATTGACACCGGCCGTGAAAGCCTTCAATGCTTTACTACCACTTAAATGGTCACTATGAAACTCTCTTGCAGATCGAGAGAAGATTAAAGATTGAAGGAAGATTAAAATTGGTAGGATATTTCATGGAATTTTGTGGAACCTGCGATCAATATTAGCAAAACTGCCCAATTCAAGGATATTTCTAGAAAATAAACATAACCGAGTCAGCTGGAATATAATGCGATGCAATCGTCGATGTTAAAAAGCACTGAAACTACCTAAGATGATGTTACGAGCTACTACTAAATAACTGAATGGCCATCCCTGAATAATTCGACTACGAAACAATTGAAAAAAAATTGAAAATCATACAATTAAATAACTAATTGTCATTTTTAGGATGTAATGCTGAAATATGCCTTTTAGACAGTATAAATGTAGTTCATGTGCTATGAATTAATAGAAGTTTTAATAATTAATTCGGAGTATCTACTCCATAACAGTAAAATAGTCATTATCTAAAACTCCAATGTTGTGTGAAAATGTATCAATTAATTCGTAAGTTTTTCATATAGCGTAGTGAATTGTTACTCTCATATTCCGAAGAAAAAAGGCATGTTCCAATTCTTCTTCTCGCGAAGAGATGGGGGAGCGTTATATTCAGTTTACGCCAGTCTTCTCTGTTACGATGGGTTGATTTTCAAGTAACCGTAGAGCAGTAGTTTCCAAAGTGGACTTTACCACCCTCCGGGGAGCGATGTCATGGCTTGGGGGAGCTCTATACGGCAACGGTTGCAGGGTTGGGCCACTCGGAGAACGTTACTTCTTTATTTACGACACGCTGTACTACACACTAACGTTCGTTTTACACGGTCCGAATCTTCTTCCTAGATTGCAGAAAAAATACAAGATTCTTTATTCGTTTAACTACTAACTGATCTAATTAATAATAATAATAATAATAATAATAATAATAATAGTGATGATGATGATAATAATGATATTAATAATAATGGTAATGCCAGTCGGGATAGCCAAGATCGCTAAGGCAATAGTGCCGTGGCGATCTCGGACAAAAGGATCGCGGGTCGAGTACCGCCTCGGGCATGTGTGTATTTTTGTATGTCTGTTTGTGTGTGTCGGCCATTCATTCTTCATTATCATCATTCTATCTTCCTTCCCCCAGGACTTACAACCGTTGGATATAAAAATCGGATTCAGCCTAATGCTGATCCCCCTAATTGACTTCATGCAAGACATGCATCGTGATAAATGATACTGAGGTCGTGCAGGTGCATGTGTACGTGGTCCAAAATGGCCGATTCGCGAGTAAATAAATAATAATAATAATAATAATAATAATAATAATAATAATAATAATAATAATAATACAAAATTGTTTGAAAGCATTTTGATACACAAAGATGGAAATAGAAGAAACAATTTGAAATGAGTGACAGCTGTATGTGCTCCATGTGCTTGCGCTCTACTCGGCTACCTGCTATTCACCCCCAGCAACTGTATTCTGTTAAGTACACACCACATCGCCTCTACCGCTGCTCGACCCTGTAGGAAAACCCGCCAGGCAGTCGGCGTGGCGAAGAAATCCCACCAGGCAATCTGCGTGTGTAGTAATGTATATTATACAATAGATATAATATACAATCTATCATACAATAGTACTCTAAGATTAACTGAAGTATCCTGGCTTAGGAATGTTCTCCTCGGATCTTGCCCATGCTGCTCGGAGTCGTCTTGCTTACATCTGCGTATGTTATTAATTAAAATAATGGTAATCGTGAGCAATTTATTGTAATAGTTGATTTTGGTTTTTGGAAGTAAGTGTCTTACCTGAAAACTAAACATATTGCCATTTGTCTTGATGAATTGCTTGGTGAAATTAATGTTTTCCATGACATGAATTGAAATCACAGCTTGCATTTCCATCATTGCAAGTCATGCAATAAATTGCAATAAATAAATAATAATATATAATAATAAATAATAAATAAATTGCAATAAATACACTTTCAGATACAAAACCAACTAATCTGGTTAATCGCTTCTGCATTTCGAACTCACACATGAAAATACTGATTTTCTTTTCTATTAATGATTCTTCATCTTCTTATCCTTTTAGTCTTTCTGCCTGGTCTCTTCTGGACCAAAAGTAATTGAGCAGTTGGTCACTCTTTCTGTTTTCTTCTTTCAGGATTATTATTGGTAAATTTTTTTCATCATTTAATAATTTTTCATCATATAATTTTTCATCATATGTTGCGTAACATAGTGATTAAATATTAATTATGGATAAATAATTGGACAAAATGTAATTATTATATCATGAGATTTGGTTGAAAAAGACAGTTTATAAATGTCATTTATCCATGTATTTACGTATCAGTATGGAGAAATCGATTCAAACAAATGTTAGATATAGTAATTCTGCCACAATTCATAGTAAAACATATCTAATAATAATTAGAATGACAAATCTAATAATAAAAGTTAAAAGGGTAAAGATGTAATTTTGCATTGTGGAAAACCAAATAAGTTTCTTTAATTTTCTTTTATTACTATCCTTTTTAAGGTATTCATTATTAACAGTGACGCACATAATGGGATATTTTCGTTTATTTCTGATGTTATAATGTAATCCGACATTTTATTTGCAGAGCAAGGTTGTAAACGGGTCATTTCTTTACTCTGGGAGATGAAATTAATTTAATGCTAGTGAGTGGAGTGATTTAAGGCCGAGATGCTTTGCGCTAGACATTGGGAAATTGGTATCTCTTGATCATGAAAGTCATAAATCTCAGTAGCAATTTCCTAGTAATGAAGATATAAATACATGATGCATCACTAAAGTTATTTTCATGGACGTAATGAAGTACGAATTCTTAGAAATCTCTTTATCGCATTTAAATTATAAGAATAGATAAAAGAAACTTTAAATAAATGGTTGAGCTTAGAATAAATTGGGGTGGGTACTTCTAAACTACCGTTACATTTTTCGTAAGAAAATGTTTGTCATTCTGCACTGGGCATAATTTATGGGCGAAAATGAAAGACATTTATGAATTTACTAGAGATAACACATTAAAAGTTACACATTCATAATTCATGAATTAATAACAGAACACAATTTAATAGATTTAATACTAAATTTATTGCATTTTCATTTCAAAATATCCTTTTTGTATATTTGTATAGCTCCCGACAAATTGACATAAACAAAAGTCGTTCATTTCTTCATTATTCACACACTCTTATATCTTTTTTTAATTGTTGCTTCTACAATTTGACGCAACGCGATTCCAAGTCCCTTGGGGTGGGGGGCGTTGACCGCTTTGCGCTGGGGAGTAATCCTCCATTAACGTTGTCATATGTCACGTCACGTCGCAGTCAGTTGTCAAAAGGACCGTCAGGTAGCATCTCCGCCTACACACTTCCTACTTCGCGCTCCTGCGTCACTACCCAGCGGCCAGAATTGGGAAGGAATAAGGCTAGGAGTAGGACACATCACAGGGGTGAGACTAGCCCTTGTGAAGCAGCCAAACTCGTTTTGTTGGAACAAATTTCACATGAGATTCGACGGGAATCGAACCCGTATCTCAGCGGTAAAAGACCAGCGACTTCGCTATGAGCCACTAGCAAGATAGTTTCTTAGTTTAAAAAATGTTTACCTGATGTTGCTTGGTAAAGTGTACCTGGTGTTATTGTATTATATAGCAATCCAACCACAAACTCATTCAAACTTTCGAATTGCGAGCGGAGAAAACTACGTGTGCACGCCAGTTGTTTCAATAACACCAAATAATGCAGTGATTTCATAGCGACAAGGTCGAATTTAAAGATTTTAATTGCTTATAGGAACTCCTAACGGAGAATTCTGAACTTGGACTTGTTTGATTTTCTAAGGATCGCCCAGCTCCATCGACGCCATTCCCGCCTTTCCTGTTGCTTCTTGGTTTTGTACTTGGGAGACATAATCTGTTTGCTTTTTTTTCAAATTTGCACCAAACAAATTTTCGAAACTATCCGAAGCCACAATGATCTACATGCACAAATATGTAATTTTCGCACTATTACCAGTTCATTAATAGTATATTTTCAGAATATGTTGGCCTATTAGTGACCCCAAACATTGGGCTTTCATATATCTTTATTACTAATTTCCTGTTCTAGAAAAAATTGAAGCCCACGCGATTTAGCTCATTGGTAATCGTGCTCGCTTTCCATTATACGACCCCGGCTTTGATTCCTGGCCGGGCAAGATTATAATGTGTGTTTTTCTTGCTATGTTCCAGTATGCGAGGGCTGATCAAAAAATACGCCGACTGACGTCATAAAACAAAATGTACTTGACTTACAGGTAAGATGCCTGGGTCCTCTCCAAATTACTCCCCTTTCCAGCTCCTCCCCAATTATTCCAAAGGTATTTTCACTTTTTGAAATAGTCCTGGTACGCTACTTTTGTAATGTCCCTCCTTGGTCGCATTTGCCATAATTTCAGGAACCGTCTCTAATCTTTTTCTTTCAAGGTTCTTTTGACTTTGGGAAACAAGAAAAAGTCACTAGAAGCAAGGTCAGGTGAGTAGGGAGGGTGAGAAAGAACAGTGTTTGGCCAGAAACTCGCGAGTTCTGAGGGCTAGAACTGTCTGGCTGAGGCTGAATTGTCATGATGGAAAAACCAATCGCCATTCCTTCGCATTTGTGGCCTTCTGCGGCGGATGTCGTCCCTAGACGTTTCAGAACGTCAATATAGTAATTTTGGTCCACAGTGGAAACTTCTGGGAGATACTCGTGATGAACAACACCTTTAGCATCAAAACAACTGTCGGAATCACTGACCTTATACTGAATTTGGAGAGCTTTTTTGGGTCTAGAAGACATTTCACCCATACACTGAGAAGATTGGACCTTTTTTTCAATGTCATAACCATAAACCCATGATTCATCACCAGTTATGATCTTTAACAAGAAGTTTTTATCTTCTGAACGATCAAGCAATACCTGACAAAGCTGGACACGATGAGATTTTTGCTTTTCTTTATTATAATTACATGTAATCTACACGCTTTGTATTCTACTTTAATACATACAAGTGTTGTTCCAGGTCTGATTTAAAAACAAGATTTCCTGAATCACACCGTTTCGTGCAAATACAAATTTTGTTATATTTGTATATTTGCTCAAAAAAGGAAATATATACACTCGTATATCCACGTCCCGACTGGATTCTCCTGCTCAGTGCGTCATTGATTACAATATATTTGACGTCATGTAAGTTAAGAAAGAAGAGGCCACCTGTCTCGGTTGAGTATTTGCTAATCACGTACGTTATGGAACGGCATTTTTATGATTTTGTTTCGTAAATAACTGTTGCCCTGTGTATATACTACACTATGTTATTTCAGTATGCGAGAAGACTGTTTTTGATAAAATATTTCATTTATTGTAGTTTTTACCAGAGTACTTTATTTGTTATTCTCGAGAAGTGTGAGTGCTACTTTTTGGAAAACCATTTTTGTAGTTTTGTTTCGGACCACTAGAAATGAAATATTTTTGAAAATCTAAAGCATTTCATCATAAACTTGGCCACGAGCTTCTACCCATTTTAAGACGTTTTAACGTCAACAACATTTGCGGCAATTTTCGATGTATACAAGAAAAAAATCTAATAATTATAGCTTATTCAAAAGAGAAACAGAAAGATGTATATGTTGAAAATAAGGGAAATGAAGAAAAGCGTTTTATTTATGTATCTATTCCCTGTGTACTGTACATTTCCTCAGTAGCAATAAATCAATTTACTAGAAATTATTTCCGTCTCGTTTTCACATAATTTTTCATATAGAATTTGTCACGGAAATTGCAATTGGGAAATTACTGGATCACAGGCCATTTCGTAGTTGATTCAAGGAAATATGCTTGTTCTTGATAATATTCCTCCGCTGAGCTATTACTGTGAGTAAAAATTACATTGAATATAGAATATAGTTCTAGACGTACTAGAACATAGAAGAGAATACATCTTACCTAATATTCACTCATTATTAATTTTCAAAAAAGGAAAACAACATGGTCTAATTGTGAACTCGTAGTGATAATAGGAGCACTTGGTTTAATAGTGACATCAAGCTTCTTGTCGGCGACGTCAAAAGTTGCAACGCAACGATAAGGCCCTCGTCTCTCAAAGGAGTCGCCAATTAACTGGGATCAAGTTAATCGGCGCGCCCTTTGCAAGCGCCAGGAAGGAAAGAAAAGAAAAGAGGAACTAGGACTTCCCCCGCGAGCTATCTTGATTGGTGACAAAGCGAGAGGAAGGCGAGGAAGCAGGCCCGCACCAGTGGCACTGGCCGACACCTTCATTCCGCTCAACATCTCGGAGCTTCTGTTGACACCAGTTTGTTCGGCATTCCTGGGATTCTACTTCTTGATGGAATTTATACACGCACAATAGTACAAGAAATTACAATATCTTGTCTCACACTCATTCAAAACCTAGAAATTCATCTTTGTCCGTCGTTCAATTTAAGAATTTTCGCACTATATGGAAAGTCTGTAGGATTAAAGCTTTTTGGATCGTTATGCAGATTCCTTTTGATAATCCTATTTTTGTAAGACCTGAAGCAAATCTGTCCGTCACCACTCCTGTGGCTGAGATGATTATTGGCACTATTTCAAGCTTACTCAGTTGCCAAACATGTTGGATTTCTGCTGCCAAATTCTGGTATTTATGAACCTTCTCCGATTCTAACTTATTGAGATTTTTTGTCAGTGGACATCCTACATCTATGATTATTGCATACTTCTTTATTTTATTGATAACTACTATGTCCGGGTGATTATAATCCGGGTTTTATCAGTGAAAATACGCCTATCCCTGTAGAGTATCACTAATTTCTATAACCGGTGAAGGTGAATGTTTACTATTATTATTATTATTATTATTATTATTATTATTATTATTACTATTATTATCACATTTTAACTTGTTTTCACACATGCATCTCGGTTACCATGAACAAGAGATACATGTGTCTTTATTTACGAATCAGTGTTTTTTGTAAAAAATGACTTGCTCAAGAGCGGGAATATTTTTTCAGAAAATGCCGAAGTCTATTACTATAACACTTGACGTAGAAATCATATTCATCAGGTGACAGTATCAACAGCTCATTACAAAAAATTCACATACAATACATGTACATTATTTTACAACACTTTGCCAGATGACATTAAACGATTAAATTCAATAGAAAAGTTTAAATCCCAAGTGAAATCGTTTCTGCTGCATAACTGTTTCTATACAATTAGAGACTATACTGAGCATAACAAGAAAAGTAACATTAATTTTAACAATGATACATAATGCATTATTTACCATTTGGACTGTATAAATGAGTATAAACAATCTGTAACAACTATTGTACTACAGCTTCCGGATCAATGACCCCCATCTCGATCAGGTTTTTCGTCCAGTTTCCCTGATCCATTGAGCAAATGCTGAGATGACCCCTTGTTTTGCTTCTGGACATAAATTTTTTTTTTGGGAAAAATTTTAAATTTCGTTTCCATGTTTCGCGGCAGGAAGTAATAGGAGCCAAAATTTATTGCTTATTTATCTTTGAAAATAGATTTTATTACATGGGAGTTTTTTTGTTTTTTTTCTCCCTTTCAAAATTCAAAATTTTATTGCTTGTTTATCCTTGAAAATAGATTTTATTACATGGGAGTTTTTTGTTTTTTTTCTCCTTTCAAAATTCAAAATTTTATTGCTTGTTTATCCTTGAAAATAGATTTTATTACATGGGAGTTTTTTTTCTCCCTTTCAAAAATTCAAAATTTAAGTAGTATATGACTCAGTGTAGGGATCACAGAATTTTGAAAATGTGCACACAATTCACTTTTCCCATAGCACGTCATACGCAGTTTTTAACAGTTTTTTGATGTAAAATAAATAAAGAAATTTTTCAACTCTCCTAATCAGCACTAGATCAACCATCAATGTTCAGAAACTTCATTACGATTTTACATGTGTGTGGTATGATAATCTTCTGCAGCTGGATGTCTAACTCCTTTTTCAGTTGCAGTTCAGCTAGGTATTCACGCAGAAACTTAGGAATTTCACCATTTAGAATTATTGGTACAATCGTCACCATTTCCACGTCACTCCACATTTCCTTTATCTCATTAGCCAGAGATTGATATTTTAGAAATTTTTTCACTCCTTTTCTTTCAGATGTTGTGAGCTAGCGGGACCGCGACATCAATTCTTGTTATTCTTGTCATGCCATACAATGTTCGGTTTATTAGATATACAGACCTATCTGTTATGATGGACCTGTTCCAGTACATTTTGTGATTATTTGTGTCAATGACTGGTTCGGGTGTGTACTTATAGTATGGTGTTCGGTTACCCGTCAAAAGGTTATTATTGTGGCATAGTTGCTGATAAACCACTTTACAAACGTCATGTCGTTTTGTATTTTCTGAGGATGATAGAGAGCTGCATCCACTGATAATATGATCTATATTTTCTTAATATTCTCCACATAGCCGACATTTGCCATCAGGAACGTTAGTGTCTCTCAGAATAAATTTACGGTAGTTTTTATTAGATACTACTTGATCCTGAATAGCTAACATGAAACCCTCTGTTTCAGCAAAAAGTTCTGCCAAACACAGCCACTTAATTGACGATGTACGGTCCATCAGTTCTCCCTCTAACGGGTATGGGTAGCGTCCATGAAGTTGTTTCTCTTTCCAGTTCCTGATTTTCATTTCATTGGTCTATATTTTCTTTCTTAGATTCATTTTTTCATCAGACAAATTCAATGGTGTGATTTTCCGGTCAATGTATGTTACAATCCGATGTATCTTACTTCCATTATCTTTTTCGTGGAAGTATTGAAGCAGTCTCTCCAGTTGTTGGTGATGGAGATTCGCAAAATCTATGACATCTCTTCTTCCTAAAGACTTAGGTAGGTAGAACCACCCTACTGCGCTTTTAGGGTGGTGACATTCAAATCTGGTACACAGTACTCTGCAATTTATATTGAATGCATCTATTTCGGTTTTGTGTCCATCTGACAATACCAAAGCTGTAGGGAAGCACTGGAATAACATATGTATTTATAGCCTTAATTTTCTTGCCTGCACTGAGTTTAGTTTTCAGAATTTTACTCAGACGAGCAATAAATTCCTGGGAAATGTTAAATTTTGTAATTATTTTGTCAACATTAGATCTTTGTAAATATCCAAGATATTTGTAATGTTCGTCAGGATTCATGGCATGAATTCGTTCTTGCTTAGCATTTCCTTCTTCAAGGGTGTAATCCACCTGATGTTGCCACTCTCCTTTCCGCAGTGCATTTAGTTTACATTTCTCAACGCCGAAGTGCATTCTAATATCGTTGCTAAATTTTGCAGTAGTGTCAATGATTAAGCTTTTCTCGTGTGGTCCTGAATAATTTTAAGTCGTCCATGTACAGCAGGTGGGATAAGCGTACATGATCAATTTTGCTGTTGATTTTGTAGCTCATTTGTTCTTTATTTAATAAAGTCGATCGGGGATTCATAGCAAGGCAGAACCACAGAGCGCTAAGAGAAGCTCCTTGAAAGATTCCTTGTTTATTATGTGTGTCTCCTGCATTGACATTATTATTTTGCGTGCAAATGTGCAATCTGGTTGTCCACCTTTGCTTCTGTGCCGTTAGAAACGATACAACTAATGTATATATTTTTTACATATCAATCACATCAATTAGATAGGAGTGAGATAAGCTGTCAAAGACATTTTGATAATCAATATACGCTGTATATAACGTCCCTCTTGTTTTCTTCACATGTCTACAGACTGCCGCATTTATATTATTATCATTATTACTATTATTATTATTATTATTATTATTATTATTATCATTAACATTATTAACATTATTATTATTATTATTATTCCCCTAATTCACGACAAAAGATCTTTTGGATCGGTTGATTATAAAGACTACTGTGGGTTGCAAACAGCTTCCTAAGGAGTAGATCTAAGCACTGTCAGTGCCTCTACAATACTTGGCACAAAATGTGTGCTGTTCCAAATAAAGCAATTTCTTTTCGTTTGAATGACCTGGGAGTTCAGTTCAGTTCTTACACATATTTTCCGAAACAAATCTCAGAGCTCCGAAAATTATCGGAACGATCTGAGCTTTTATGCCCCACATTCGGCTGATCTCGATTTCCAAAACCTTGTATTTAAGACGTTTCTCTGCCTTCTTGGTAACGACGTTTTGATGGCTTGACACATCATCTACAATTAGACACAATTTTTTTCCCAAATCCCGGATATCAATTCCCCGGTTTGCCAGACATTATTTATTATTATTATTATTATTATTATTATTATTATTATTATTATTATTATTATTATTATTATTATTTCTTTACTGTTTTTTATCTTGTTGGTATGTCAACCACACAAGGTATTATGATCAAGTGTGCGTATGCTTTATTGGATTTTCAGGTGGTTCCTAACAATACAGCATGTATTCAAAGGTGTTTATTCTGCGTATTGTATATATTCTTTGCATTCAAGTGTAAACATTCTAGTGATCGAAGTGTCATTTGCGCCTTCATGGATGAGATCGATATATTTCTCGATCTTCTCTTGATGTTTTGCCGTAATGTTGTGTTGGGTATAGATTTATCAAAAAAGAAAGCCTACATTTCTGTCAATGCATGTTGTACCGGGTCTATTGCTGCTGATTTGTCTGTCAGTGATAATAGAGTTGGGAGTATGCTCACAATTTTCCAGCACGTTCAGAGGAATACATTTATAATTCGGTAGGGGCTTGGTGAGTATGCCCGTATTCATTGCCAATAATTGGTGGTCCTGCTTCGCCACTCCATCATGGTTCTTTCTATATTCCGATTGCGCGAGGCCGCTACATCCACTTGTCACGTGATGAATAGTTTCGCTTGTGGTTTCACATCTTCTATATGTATCGTAATAGATGGTCGAATTTCTCAGAATACGTTTCCTCTGGTTCAAAGTGGGCACCATTTTGACCTGGATAATCCATGTCCATGAGGCGTCTGTCGCGAAGCAAAGTTGTCGACTTCTGGCTTACTCAGCTCATGGGGTACCTTCTATGCAGTGCCTTCGCTTTCCTTGAGGTTTTCTTCTCGGTTGCAACGACTGACTGAAAAGATGAATCAATTCCTTTCAAGTTCAAAGGAATGTAGGTATTTTCAACTGTGCTACTTGCTTGCTGAAGGGTTACACAATGTTCCAGGAAGAATCTTCTGAGTGCTGCAATTTGAGAGCTGTGTAGATTTATGAGATCTACCACACCCCGCCCTCCTTGTGATCTGGGAACACTAAAACGTTCAATACTAGGATAGGGATTTAGTTGGCTTCATTTAAATATTTATTTTTATAAGAGATTTCGTTTAAAACCCTCTATCACCAATATTGAACTTATGCAACGAAAAAATTTAACAAATAATTTGTTTCCTGTTTTGAGAAATTAATCTCGTCTCTCATTTTCGTACTGTACATGACCTTATTTCAAGATCTGTCTTTGAGCAACAGATGCCTTTCAGAAAATAATCTTTATCTTCAGTATTCTGGTTGTAGGAAAACTCCCAAAAAGTCCCAACTTCGCATTTCTCCAAATTTCAGAGATGTCAACGAAAAAGACACCCGAGTCATTTGTTAAGCGCTATTTTCGCTATCCGAGGACAAAGTTTAATTAAAAATTAGGAGCCATTTTTTAAAAAAAAATTAAAAATGATTTTAACGCTTCCAGTAAAAAATCAAAACATCCAACCTCGTTGGGCCTAGAGTTCGTTCAGGTGGATCGGCGATTTTGAATTTTGGAGAAAATTGTTAGAAACGGTTTATGCGCTATCGCTCGGACGGTCGGTTTGGCCGCCAATCGATTTTGCGGTATAAAAGACCCTGAAAACGTGGATTCTGACTAGGAGACAGAGGAAGTAATTTACTACTTATAGTAGCAACATGTATCAATTTTTTTTATTACCATGGCCATGAATAAGAGTTTTTCTTTCGAAAAATCGCCAACTCAGCCGCACAGTTACAATACTTTCTCTTTACTAGGTACGAAGTAAGGCGAGAAAGTAATAAAAAGTCGTCGAGTATGCAGAACAATCGAAAGTTCCATCCTTTGGGGGCTATCAGTTTACAGTACATTCAATTTAATGCATCATATGCACTGGCACGTAGCTGAACGCGGGAACTGCGGCCGTGAAATTACATTAGGTCATCTACGAGTGTAATATGCTTTGCTCTCCATAATATCACACGTTACAATTTGCTTGACAAAGTTCGGGATGTAGTATAATAGATGTGCATTATTCCGTTATGGAAGCATTTATGAGGCCCCTACGAACAAATTTAATTAAAATCGGCATTTAAAATCGTAGCCACGTTTACAATAGAACGAAGTAACTTATACAGACATATATCTATGCATAGAGATTAGACGCATTCTTTGAAAAAATATGACAGGCATTTTATGTCCGAATTACGTTGTTCACGAAATTACATATAAAGAATGTTTCTCTCTTAAATCTCATGCAATTGGAAAACAAAATGTTCGAATGAAGGTAATAACGAGTGGCCTGCAGCAACACAAATGCTGCTGAACAAAAACACTCAAATTGGTTTTCAAAAAAGAAGCAAACACACTGCTCAAGAACAATCAATAAAATACCCCCGCATAAAACTTCAATAAAAAGAGTATTTTGACCAAAAATATCTTCATTAATTCTACAATAGCATAGTGCAGTACATATAGAGAATAACATACTACCAAGAACATAAAAATGTTGCTATTCAATAATGCAATATATGAACAGCTAATATTTAAAGACGGGCGGCATCTTCTTTGGAGTCTTGCTTTCGCATGAGGTCAACTGTGCTGTTACTCACTGATACTCACTGAGGTGTTACAGCTGTTACTCACTGAGTGTAAGAATACAGTTGGTACCTGCAGATGAGAATATGTGGAATAACACAATCAAATATTTGCAATTATTATTCAAACTCGAAACTGTTTCATTGTATTTGTACTTTTCCAGAGTTCTTGTGGATCTAACAAAATCATAATCTTCTCTGTAAATATTGTAGGCTACATTGTTTTCTTTCAATTTCTGACAGTGGGGGAAATCAGTAACATAGAGTATAATGATGATAATATTCATAGATATAATTTAACAATTCTGAAATCATATATAAGAGGAGGAGATATCAATATCAATGCGTTATATGCGCTTCTCCTAAGAATGAATACCTAAACTCATGTTATGTGAAATGAATGTAATATTTATTAATATTATTTAATTCTAGTATAGAACGTGTTAACATATAATATTCTTATAAATATGATAAATTTTATAGGAATGATAAATATTCCAAATGATACTGACACTACCAGGCATCTTCTGGATAGGCATTCAGTTATATTTTTACGTCTGTGAAAGAGTTTTTTCAAACTGTTTTAAAACTGAATAAAACATTACCATCATTACAAGGCAATAGACTTTAATCATATTTTAAGTTAGAATTGAAAATGAATAAAGAAATAAAATTTTAGAGGCTTCCAAAGATTCTTTGTACGCTCCTTCGAAGATCGAATCATAAATCTTTCACAACAAAAAGCATGAAAGAGAAGCGAGGCATAAGACACAAAACTCGCCTTTCCATCGTCCCGAAAGAAATCAAATAGCCCTTGGAGCAGTCTAGCGCTGGAAACGTCATTTTACTTAAGCGACGCGTCTTAAAATGAACATTTCGTGCTTGGATGGGTGCTCGTTCGACTCTTATAGGTAATTATCTAAATTTTCCTGAAAACTCTCCAGCCCCGTGAAGATAAAGGACGCGCTAAAATGATGGTACAGATGTTCCGCCGGCCTCGCGGAGATGGAAAGAGCTCCCGTGGCGTCTCGCGTCATTCACTGCGCTTTCGCTGTCTCCGTTCCTTCTCCCCTCCTCCGCCTTTTTCTCCTCTCAGCCACCTCCTCCGCTTCATGAACGTTCACTACGCCCACGTTTTCACTCCCGCCCACGCCACAAAATCCTTCCCAATCCACACGTCCCCTGCCACACATCCAATGAGCAACGCCCAACACCCTATGTTCCACATCCCTCGACTCACGCTCCACCCCACCCCCCACCCCCACCACACGTCCTACGTGCTTCACGCCCCGCCCCGGCCCCAACGCCCCACCCCCGCTCATGTTCCCCCACGCTCGAAGCCCTTGTTTCACCCTCAGACCCCCATGTCCCACGTCCCAAGCACCACACCCCATGTTCCAAGTGCCACGCATCACGTCCAACGTTCGACGTCCACTCGCTCCACACTCCATCCCACGCTCCATACCCTACGCCCCACTACTCACTCCACACGTTCCACCACCCGTACTCCGCGACGCACGCCACCCGTCGCCGCCGGCTGTTGCGGGAGCGAGAGGGCATGGCCAGTTTCCTCCAGCGGCCGCCCGGCACTCGATTCCCGGCCAGACCAATCCCCTCCCCCGGTCTAAAATTTTCTATCCGTATGTCATTATCGCTCTCCCTAAATGGCGGGATGGTTCAGTGGTTAGCAAGTCTGTCCCGTCGCCAATCATCTAGTTTTCTGAGCGACAACTGTGGAAATTGCCAATTTCACGTATTGGGTCGGGTCGGTTATTGGAAGGGGACCGCTGGGGGGCGACAGAACGGGGGGGGGGGGGGAAAGGGGGGGGGGGGGGGAAGGGGCGCGAGGAGGCAGTGCAGATAGAGAGAAAGAGAGACGGAGGGAAAGCGGGCAAGGGGGATAGCGCGGAAGCTGTTACTGTTCTTCCGTTGGGGAGCCGGAAGACGGACAGATTGCGCGTGTGACGCAGTCGCTCCCATCGCGTCTGCACTGCTTCCTTTTGCTTCCCTAATAAGAAAAGTCTGACTTCTAAAGGAACACACGTTTCAGACGCAACCGACGCCAAATCCGATCCAGGTTCATTTCCGATCGTCGATGAAATCTCTACCTCCATATATCCGCCCCTCGCGGATTTTCTTCTTTCTTGCTTCCACCAGCCCCTTGCAGACAGATGAATATCTCGGGGATTTTTTTGTGGTAGATGGAACAACGCGGCTGCTTTATAAAATCTACGAAAAATACATTTCTTTGAGAGCATGTGGTTACAGTCCCGGGAATTTATATTTATCTGATAATAAATTAGGAGCAACGATCATTCCATGACTACCTTACCCACTAATGAATGTATGGCAGTAAAAGATCATTCCTATTTAAAATCAATCTTTAATATCATTACTGGATTTAACACCATTTTGCATTTATATAATTTTCTTTGGGGTAATAATATGAAATGAGAAAAAAAGTACAATAGCCTAATGAAGGCGTATTTCAGGCATTCAGATCAAAAAGCAGATAAGTAACATTTTGACGAAATCTGATTTAATATTTTTTCACATAGATGAATATTGTATCTTTCATGAGAAAATTCCTCATTATTCTCAGCGATGTTCATATTATCATCTGTGCAAACAAAATTTGTAAGCGCAATGAAAGTTTTCCGGTGTTCCAATGCCAAAGACAAAACCAGACAAGTGAGACAGATACTCTTCGAATGTTTCAACGCCAAAGTTTCACGTGACAGTGATGAATGTTTCTGATGTTCAGAGAATAGAACTACTATTAAAAGTACGAAGACGATCCGTTTTTTGTATTTTTCGTTTTATTTATTCAATATTTATTAAAAACTTAAACTGAAAAAATGATTATGTTTGTCCAGAGGGAAAATCCAAGATCAAGGGGTCCCAAGAGATTGAGACTAGTTTAAGAGATCTATGGCAGTCATAGCAGTCCATGCAGATAGTGATTGCACTGGGAGACGAAGCTTCAATACAACACATATATGGAGTGTGCTCAACATTTCAGTCTAATCGAAAAGTGTAAAAGAGAAATCCAGGTCGTATGTCTTCCTCCTCAATGGATAAAAATTATTAAACAAACTTTTTAATCAGAAGAGCTCCAACAACACATACTTTCTCGCATTATTTGTTTCTTTTGACAATTTTAAACACACGGCCAGTTTAACGAAAGTCGCAACTGCCCCTAGCATCCTGTGCTCTATTTCAGAAAAAAGGAAGAAACAATTCAGAGATTGTTCTGAAATTTTTTCAATTATCTTTACTAGAAACAAATATTACGCAAAAACTACTCATATGTTCAAAAAAATGTGACCCTATAGTCTAATTATTTAGAACAATGATTTTAAATAAAAATATCCTTATCGTCAATGTTGTAGTTTTCAATGCAATCTTGCAATTTTCGAAAATAGAGAGTTCATGGAAAATGCACTTGCGTATTTTTTAAGTATCATTTTTGCTATATTCGGGAAAAATAAAAATAGAGTAAATGTGGATAAAATAATGGTATTCTAATTGCCTAGTTACAAAACATTACGCAAAAACCACTCATATTTTCGAAACATAGTATTGAATGAAAAATGATTCCATTCCTCACATGTCGTTCAAAAAGAGATACATTAAAAATTCTTTTCTTCGATATTGCAATTCTTTGAAGAAGCCGAAAACATTTTAAACTTTTGCAAGTCTCGAAAATTCAGAGAATTCAAAAAAATGAGATATGGGCCATTTTTTAAGCTTCCTTTACTCTATTCGAGGAAATAGATTAATCAAAAAGATTGGAGTCATTTTTGAGAAACTGTTTAGAACATTGTTGAGTCTTCATATAATGTAACGTCAAAAATCCAAATATTCGTTTCAAAATATTAATAAACATGCCATTCTTTCCAGTAATTTGACCGGGAGCGGTAGCTCAGTGCATCAACAGATGTCACTGCTGCGCCTCTGACTGGGAGGTCCTATGTTCGAGTCCAGACGGTGGCAGGATTTTCGATACTGGCTTTTCAGCTAAGTCGAATTCAGTCTGCAGGAGAATTCTAGCGGCCGGCTGCTCTGATCGGTAGTTTTCCGTGGTTTCTCCGATCAACACCAGGCGAATGCCAGAGCAGTACCCTTCCAAACGGGTCACGCACGATCTGTCCTTCCTTGTCCTATCCTCTCCACTTACACTTACATGCTCTACACTACCACACATTCCGGGAGACCGGTCGGGAGCTTCGAGCTTGTCCCGGCTGGGGCGGTGCCCCGCTGGTGGGAGAGTCCTGGTTAGGAGGAAACCCCACTAGCCGACGGTACGTCAGCGCCGGATCTCGCCATCCAGCGGGGGAAGATCACCATCATCTCCCAAGGAAAAGCCTGTACTACACTAACGGGACTAATGACCAAAGCAGTTGACGCTCCCGGAAACACGAAAAAATCAATCAGTCAAACAATCCAGTGATTTAATTAGAATTAATTAACTTCTTTACATTAATTGTAGCTTTTTCTCAGTAAATATGTCATTAATCACATCAGTAAATCGCTTTAATTTCACATAATTGTTTTCTTACGGAATACAATTTCGTTGCACGTACATAGCTTTTCCTTTAAAATTATTGTAGATTGAAAAAACGTGTTTTGAAAGAAAATATGAAACTTTTGGTTTTAGTGAATACTGATATTTATTACTATTTCGTAAACATATCTTAATGAGTACAATTCCTTTTTAGCAGAAGATACTTCTCCGGTTTCCTTTACACTTTTTAACTTTAAGGCGCCATTTCTCCATATTGTAACATTGTAATTTGCTTGATTTTGCTCTAAGTACCTCAGTTATCGTTGTAACGTAGCTCTTGACTAAAAGATGTAGAATGAGATGTAGAACGTAGCTTGCTCATCGTACTATTCAGTGAAAATATAGCGCAGGAACTGCGAAATATTGAACTAGAATCTTGTCCTACTTCTTTGTAAAAATATTTATCCTTCTCAGTCAGAAACGGAATTTTATTTCTCTTCGTCGACATTAATATTTTTTTATATAAAAGAAACAGTAAACGTATTATCTCTAAACGTTCTAATTTGTTTTCTCTTAAATTAGTACCAAACGAAAAGTCGAGCCAACGAATTATCATTCTTTCCCTATGAAGTTTTAAATACCACTTCAACTGAACAAAATACGATTAGTTGTGGTTAAAATACAAACTTTTCGAGCCCTCCACATCAATCAGTTTTGACGTGGAACACGCATTCGATGGAACTGAACGCAAAATTAATGACATCTTGTTATACTTCAGGATATTCGTTAGTTCAATTGGACACCATACAATTCACAACGTATTTTTGGAAATATTCACTCTTGTCTGGAATACAAATATACATTTATTTGAACAGCAATTGGGTATGACCCAGTGGCAGTTAATTGACAATAATAAAAATAATAAAAAAGAACAGTACAAGACGAGGATGCAATAATCATACTAACACTAATCTTAAGTATAATAAGAATTATTCTATATTAACTCTTTCATGAAATACAACATATGCTATGTATATATAATATATATATATATATATATATATATATATATATATATATATATACGCGGTAGAATGTAGGTATTGTAATGGCTTAAAGGCCTTCGGCCTAGCCACATTGCATCAAGTTTTCTAATTTGGCTGTAATAATTACCTATTAAATAATATATATATATATATATATATATATATATATATATATATATATATAAAAAGTGTCTGCATATACTGGTATTTTTGCCTGTATGTACTACATGGCAATCATTTAAGATAAAGGAATTTACATTACATAAATATAAATGCTACCATTACGTTTCGTACTGTTTCTTGTGCATTCGTTTTAAGTCTGTTTCAAGTGCATATATTTCACAATGAATCTTTTGTTTTTGTAAAATAAGATATATTTAATTCAAGATATGTTCACAATTTTTACAAATGCGTAATGTTATATTACATGCAAACCCAACTTAAAATTTTTATGTAATTTCTTCTACGTCATCGTGGTGCGGAATTTTAAAATACATACCGTTTACGTTTTGTATTTGAATGTAATATCTTCACGTAAATTCTTGAAGTTATACTTAAAATATAGCAATTTGATCTTTTTCCTCATTTTAAAAATGTTTGACGTTACTGCACTTAAAATCGTAATTACTTCGGGGGTTGCACCATCTCGATCATATACTGCCTGTTGACAGTAAAAGTAGATTTTATTCCTGAAATCTCATTATGATTTACACTTTTATCTGGTAAATATTATTAATATGTCTTTCTGGTATTTGGAAATTATCGTTTGTGCAATGGGGGCGAGCATGAGGATACAAAATTTTTATCTGTTTTGTTCATTCCACCACAAAATCTATAAGGACTTATTGAAATACTTGATACTGCTATCATCATTGTGTATCATAATACTATAATATAGTGTCACAAATTACGGTGTTCACTCGCGATTCTCTAAGAACCCATTTATTATCTAGTAATTGTTATAAGAGTTCAAGGGGGAATCATATTTAGTATTCATTAAAATGCGAACACTCCCAAAAGATTTGCAATAAATCCGTACGACGTATAGAGGGGATTTTGTAATTTCACGAAATACAACAATGAGATGCGCCTTCCGAGTGTGTACGTAGCTCTGGTGAGTAGAGAACAGGATTCCGTCACTCACCCTATTTCATCATCCCCGGAAACAATACATCATCCCATCACTAAAGCACATTACTTCTGGCGACGAAGCCAAGCAACTAGTCATTCCGAAGTGAAAGAGCAGGCCATCTTCTGATTGAGCACCATTACGACGGCCGGTATTACTCATTGTCTGCGCGGTGCGGCGGTGCGGAGTGCGCGAGGCGGGGTGGGGCGGGACGGGGCGGGTTGAGGAAGAGGTGGGGCGGGGCGGGGCGGGGTCGGGCAGGGAGCGCCGGGCCGTGAGAGGCAGGGCGCGGCTGCATTGTGTAAGACCAGAAGGATAGGGAGGGCGAGGGTGGGCCCTGTTCCCCTTCAAGAGTTGTTGGCGGCTTGATGGATACTACAGCAGTGCAATCTCGCTGCTGAGGGGGAAGATTCCTGCTGAAAATCTAATCAGCCCTGGACGATATGCGCGCTCAAACTCGGGCTTGAACTCACTTGCCTCTCAATTCCGAAGGCCCGAGTTAGCGATTGCACTAACCCCTAACCACACAGTTTGTAATTTGGAAATGTAGGTTTATGCAATTACGATGCTCGTACGCGCGAATGTATGTCTATCATCCTGTCTGTCGCCCGTACCCTTTTTTCAATTTCAAAATTAGAGGATGCACTCTGATTAAAAGTGATATTGGAATATTAGGCCCAAGGGCATTCGACTTTTTGCATTTTCGATTCAATGTATCGAAAATTAAGCTCACATCAGATTAAAATCAGCTTCCATGAATGAAATTCAGAGCTGTGTTCGTAAACAACCTGCGCTGAGGGAAACGGTACTGCTTATTTCTTTGTAGAACATTGGAATTAAATCATTTATCCAATGTTTGCTGACAAAAGTGATGCAGTAAATTACTACACAAGCCAATAGTTTCTGTCCAAAAACAAATGGAAAGCAAAAGAATTTCTATAACACCATGCATTCATTACTATCCTCACATCAAATTGTCGATGTGAAATGGGGTAATGTAACAGACTTGCAAAACGCTAACACTTAATTTATTATAAATTTGTTTTTATTGAATAAAAATTATGAATGCATTGATGTACTAATATCAAAATATAATAAATTAGATAAGTGCTTGTGAATGTCAGAGAATTTTAAATTAGCGTGTGATGCAACCGAAATTTCTTTTTTTTTTACAATATTTCTTCTCGACTTGCCAAATCTCAGAGAATTAGTGAAGAAGAGTAGTTTTATGTGTGCTAGTGAAAGTGGACGCATTTTCCAAATAATTATGAGGAATAACTAAATACAGAACTTGCTCCTGAAAAACCTTATTTTCATTTGTGTCAGTAGTTTTTTTTATAAAGGATAATTATCTTTGAAAAGTTTGGTTACAAAACTCAAGTGCAAAAAACGTTCTACTGTATTCACTAGCATGTAACTTTAAGCAAGAAGACGAACAGTACCTGGAATACCGTATTTATCACACATATCATAACACAAATAGGAAGATCATTCATATGTATATTTCCAGATATTTTAAAAACAGCAAAAATTAAGTCACTTTTTAAAAAAGGGAACAAAAATGATATTCAAAATTATCAACCAATTTCTCTTTTGTCAGTTTCATCAAAAATAGTAGAGAGGCTTTTCTACACTCATATGGAAACTACTCAGGAAAAAACGACTCATTTTCAGATTCACAACATGGTTTTAGAAAATCAAAATCTACGGAGATTGCCATCTTCTCTTTTCTTTAAGATGTTGCTTCATCGACAGACAAAAATAAGACTCACATTGGAATATTTTTAGATCTTTCTAAAGCTTTTGACGTTATTGACCATAACATCTTGCTCCCAAAATTATCTTCATATGGAATTTGTGGTATTACCCTAGATTGGATAACCTCGTACCTTAAACATCGAACTGAAAGAGTAGAAATACCGTACTGACACGAAAGGACATTATTTACTTATCTTTCCAATTCTTTGCCAATTGAGCATGGGGTCCCGCAAGGTTCTATCCTAGTTCCTTTCCTCTTTCTGTTATATGTAAACGATATGCCCTCGTTTACTAAAAATGGAAGAACAGATCTGTGTGCGGATGACACGAATGTTCTTTGCAAAAAAGAAGCAATAAGAAGTACAATTTCCGAAGTTTCAAATTGATTTCGTAATAACAAATTAATAGCTAACGAATTAAAAAAAAATGTTTCAATGCATTTTTGCATTTCAAATCGGCAATCGCATGCTCCATTGAAAATGAATATGCAATTAGCTAATTTTAAAGTAACAAAATTTCTAGGTCTCTCAATTCAATCAAACCTCAAACGGAATGTATGAATCAGAATTAAACACTAAATTAAATTCATTATGTTACGCATTCAGAATTCTTTCAAATTCTGTCATCCTTCATGCAGCTCGTTGCGTGTATTTTGCAAAGGTACATTCCCGCTTGAGATATGGCACAATATTCTGGGGAAGCTCATCCTGAAGTAGGGGAGAGTTAGGTTAACTGGAGCGGTTAGGTTAAGTGGTCCATGCTTTTAAATGTTGGTAGGAAGTGATTCCTGCTTTTTCCACTGGATGATTTTCGTAGAAGGACAGGGCTGATAATCTAAGCCACTTTCGTAAGTTGTAGGCCTTCATTGTTGAGTACAATATTTTTTTTTCTGAAAATTCAGAAGTATTTTCTACCACTCATCTGCTGTACAATTTTATTGCGACAACTACAAGAAAAATATTTACACAAGATTAATTGTTAGTATTTTTGTTTATAATAGTGTGTTTTGTTTTCAATAATACATCGCGGCTTATATGTTCTCGGGCATATAAATAAAATACTTGCTGTGGTGTTAACTGGACCGCCGGGTCGTTAGGTTAAGTGGTCCTGCCGTTAGCGTAAAACTGCAAACGGCATTGGTCCCGTATGTATAGAACATGTATTTTGCTCCGGATGTAGCGGCATCTTCTCCCCTGGATGACTAAATCTGGCGCCGTCCTACCGCAGGCGAGACGGGTTTTTCCCAACCAGGTACCTTCTACCAAAGGGGCATCGCCCAACCCGCGACAAGTTCTGAGCACCCGACCCTTCTCCCAGCATGTGCGGTCGTGAGGTGCATGTAAGAGTAAGTGTGTGTGTATGTAAGCGGTGTAGGATAGGAAAAGGAATAGAAAAAAATAGCGCGCGGTCCATGGCCAGTTTGGTAGGGTACTGCTCCGGCATTCACCGGTGTTGATCAGAGAAACCACGGAAATCTACCGATCAAAGCAGCCACCCGTTAGAAATCTTCTCCAGAAAGCGTCAGAATTCGAATTAGCTATCTGGCTAGTGTGAAAATATTGCCATCGTCAGGACTCAAACCAAGGACGCCCCGGTTAGTGGCACTATAATGACATCACTTGATGCCCTTAGCCACCCCTCCCGGTCAGCCGTTAAGGATATCAAAGTCGGTCCCATGGATAGTCTATATATTGTATTTAAATTGCATGTTATATTGATTAGTTTCCATAATCGGTTCATACAGATGCACAAAAGAACATTGTACAAATCCAACAAGAGATGTGAAAAATTGCCTAAAAGTTGAAAATTTGAGAATAACATACAGACACTTCCAGTTTATTTATTTTAATTAATTATACTTGTGATTAGAATTAGTTCAAAATCTTTTCAATAAAGTTAATGGAATTTTCAATAATTTGCTGTGGAAAAGGAGAATTGCGACAAATAATATCTAAATAAGTCTCGATCCAGCGAACCTTCCCTCAGAAGAGATGAGTTCGTACCAGCCAATTAACCACATCGTCCACCCATGCGATCCATGGGACACACACTTCTAAAATAATGTTAGGATTATGGTAGTTTCGGTTGTAGCATTAGGAAGCCGAGAAATTTAGAAAATATGAAAAAAGTCCCTTGGGTGACCAAAGAAGGTATCTGAGAATCAGGCATAACCGAAAAACTAATTCAGAATAAAGAGATTAGAAAACTAACTAGTGAGAGAAAGTTTGTGCCATTTTATAGCACCACTAGTTTGTTTATTTACTATACGTTGCTACATACGAAGAGAAAATTTAAAGACAAAATTAAGCGTTTTTTTAGAAAAATAGTTTCAGAAATTGAATAAAATTCTGACACGAATTAGGGGAAATCAGCTCGTGTTTTAAACAGTTGTACATGACCTTTTTTAAAGAGCAGATTTTTTAGAACAGACTTTGCTTGAAACAAAAATCCCTATCTCCAATTTTGTAGTTTTCAAATATTAACATTTTGGTAATTTCCAAAGCACGGAACAATACCCGAAAATGGGACCAGGACCATGTTTTTACCATCGCTTATTACATATCAGGAGAGCATTTAAAGAAAAAAATTGGAGCGGTTTTTGAGAAAAATGCCGGTATTTCGCCCGAAATTACACGGAAACTACAAATATTTTTAAAAAAATTGCACAGGAACTTTTTAAAGATTCGTCTTTGAGGAACAGATATTCTTAAGGGAAAATGTCTACCTTCAGTATTATAGTTAAAGGAAGACGTCCAAAAAATTGCGCTTTTCCCATTTTCAAACATCACCATTATCTTAAGTGTCCTTTACGCTAACCGAATAGAAAGTTTTATCAAAAATTTTAGTGCCGTTTTGAGAAAAGTTTGAAATAATTTTTGAGGCTTCATGTGAAGTACCCTCAAAAATCATAATATCGTTTCAAAGTCCCAAAGTCACCCATGAGATCATTCAGATCGATTAGGGAATATCAATTTTGAAAAAAGTCGGCTGAACGGTTTAGGCGCTAGCGTGGACCCCAGACGGACGGACAGGCAGACAGACGTTTTGTCATCAATCGATTTTTCAGTATCAAGGACCCACAAAACGTGGATTCTGGCTACACCACATATTAAAAGATTTTTTTAAATGACAACTTTGATATGACAACTTTAAATGACAACTTTTAAATGACAACTAGCAAGCAGGAGATATCCACTTTGACTAGCAACTTTGATATCCACTTGTGACGAGGCCACGGCAATACGTTTTTCAATATTATAGTTGTAGGAAGTCGCCCAAAAAAGTTGCGCTTTCAATTTTCAAAAAAAATCTGCGATTTCAACGAACGTGTGTCTGCCACCATTCTCTTGTGTTCTTTACGCTATCCAAAGGCAAAGTTTCATCAAAAAAATGTAGTGCCGTTTCTGAGAAAATTTTTAAAATATGTTTCAAGCTTCTTGTGAAGTACCCCCAAAATTCGAAATATCCGTTTGAAACTCCTAAAGCCATGAGCTCATTCAGATCGATTGGGGAATTCCATTTTGAAAATCGGCTGAAATTGATTTTGATTTAATGATTTTGAAGAAAATCGGCTCTTTTCAAGTAAAAATTGTAGAAAACATTCGGTGCCGTTTTCGAGAAAATATTCTTTTTAAATTTACCTATATTTCACGCAAAATTAGGCGAAAGTAATTCATTTTGTCAAAAAATTGCATGACCCTTCTTTAAGTCGTGTTCTTGCAACAGCCATTTTATTAAAAAAATAATTATCTATCTTCAATATTTTTATTGTGCAGAAGCTTCAAAATGTTGAGATATTCCAATTTTCGAAAATTCAATGTGTTCAATGAAAATCAGACCGGTTTTTAAGCATTCTTTGCCCCGAGAAAAGATTAAATTCAGAAAGTTGGAGATATTTTTCAGAAACGTTTGACGATGTTAAAGCTTGCTGTAATGATCTCCACAACTTCAAAATATTCGCGTCATTCACAAGACCTCGCATTCGGCTAGATCGATTAGCAAACATCAATTTTGGAGAAAATCGTGTAAACGATTTAGAAGCTAGCGTTGACCACAGAAGGACAGACAGACAGACGATTTGGCGCAAAAAACAATTTTCAATATCAAGGATCAAAAACACTTTGATTCTCACTACGATTTAGAAGATGTAAGGTACTTCTCAAATAATAAGATTTATCCATTTTCACGATATCAAAGTCACGCAGTTTTAGTTTTTCTGATGAAAAATCGTCACTTTCAGGTGCAGCATTACGATACGTTCTCTTTACTTTGTAACTACGTAGTAAGCGAGAAAACATAAACACTCCAAGTGGACCTAGCATTGAAATATGTTGCAAAGTTCTGTAATGTTGCTTTGGTTCCTCAAAAGTGAAATTTCTTAAAGAATTCGTCGGCGAATTGAAGATTCCGAAAGGCGGCATTCATAGTCAATAGCATTTCCTTGCCTCTTGTATGTGTCTGCTGAGCCAAAGGAGTGGCGAGCGGGCGGGGCGAGAGGTGGCCTCCTCCACATCGCGCAGTCCGGAGCTCGCGGCCCGGAGCCCGCGGGGAAAAAGCCGCCGAAGCGCGGTATTTGCAGCGGTATAATTCCCTGCGAAATGAGACAATTAGCATTTGTTGCGGCCGTCCGGCGCTAACGAGCATCCGCGTAACACGGTTAGGCGCGGCGGGCTGGTGGGCCGGCGAGCGCGGGCGGGCGGGGGCGGAGCGCGGGCGGGACGCGGGGTGGGGCGGGGCGGCGGGGGCGGGGATGAGCCGCGGATCGGACGCGGTCTCTCACCACCGTCCCGCCCCACCCGCCTCCGTGGGCTTAGGCGCGGCGGGGCGGGGCGGCGCGCGCGGTGAGGTCGCAGCGGGGGCGGGGTGAGGGCAGTGTAGTCGGGAATGAGCTGGGGGATCGGACGCAAACGCTCGCCACGCACCCTTCTCCCATCCCCTCGTCCACCCCGCCCCGCCTCGACCTCGATGCCGCCACCGCCGCCGATCGCCGGCCAGTGCGGACCGCTCTGGAAGCCTGTTCCCCCTCCCCCTATCGGACGATTGAGGGCCGGTCCTGGAGGAAAATTGGGTTACGTACGAGTAAGTTTCCCCTAACGCTGTGCTCTAGCCGATGTGTCAGTTTCCCAATGAATTTTGTTGCGTAATAGATGTCAGATTCTGTAATTTCATTGAATTCAAGTGGTGACCGACTCGATTGATATGTGGCTGGGAACTCCAAGCCTCTTGAATCCGGCTTACATATTAATAAAACGAATAACTGTAGTCAACACGGTCTTCTTTAACTGAAAAAATACATTCATCAGACATTCCTTTACAACACTTTAGATAAAAATCAGTACCATTATTAATTACTAGAGCTCAATGCTGTTAAAGATAATTTTAATGAAGTCGTCCGATTTTTGTTTTAGTTATCGCTATACTCTTTATGTTTAGATCAGGGGAGCTCGACAAATGGCTCGCAGAACAACTGATGTGCTGCAAGACGCGAACTGGCGTGCAGATTAGCTTGCTTCCGTTCCGCGCATTCTCCGTGAAGTGGAATGAGAGGATGGGCGCAGAAGTAATTTGGTGTGTCGCGACGAGAAAGAAAAATTGATATATACATCTTCTGGAAAATGTGATAATGAAACAAGAATTTGAAGCATTCTATTGTGTTAATAGACTGTCTATTGTGTTACTGTCACATGTTACGGTACACATGTGTTACTGTCACAACTGGCACAAACTGTCTATTGTGTTAATTCTTGCAAAACATTACTTTCAAATCTCAATTATTTATTACGAACATTGTATTTACAATTATAACCTTTAAGACAGTAGGGACCGTCTTACAGGGCTCACGGTATCAATGTCAATATGATGCCTCAGACCGGGAGATCCTAGGATTGAACTCCCGACTGCGGCAAGATTTTCGACACTAGCTATATAACGAAGTCTAATTCAGCCGCCATCTGGAGAAGAATCCTAGCGGTTCGCTATTCTTATAGGTAGTTTTCCGTGGATTCTCCGATCAACAACAGACGAATGCCGGAGTAATACCCTAACAAAAGGGCCACCGACCGCGCGCGATATTTAGTGCCTCTTCCTTGTCTTATCCTCATCCCTGACTTACTCTTACATGCGCTTCACTAACACAATGTCAGAAGACTAGTCGGAAGCTTGAAACTTGTCCCGGAGGTGGAAAATATCTGGATGGGGAAAACCGCGCAAGCCAAAGTGTATGTCGTCGCCGGATTTCACAATTCAACGGGGGAAATTCACCGTACCACTCGCGATAAAAATATCCGCTACACTTATGGGACTAATGACTTTAGCATTTGACGTGTCCGGAAACATTCATTCATAAATGAATCAATTCAAGATATTCGGACCGGGAGCGGTAGCTTAGTGCATCAACTGTCACTGCAGCGCCTCTGACCGGGAGCCCCTAGGTTCGAGTTCTGACGGTGGCAGGATTTTCGTCACTAGCTTTGCAGCCCGGTCGAATCTCAGCGGGAGCAGTACCCTCACAAACGGGCCACGGACCGCGCGCGCTCTTTTCTTCCTCTTCCTTGTCCTATCCTCTCCCCCTTACACACACACACTTACACTAACATGCACTACACTACCACGTATTCCGGGAGACTGGTCGGGAGCTTACAGCTTGTCCCGGCTGGGGCGGTGCCCCGCTGCTGGGAGAGTCCTGGTTAGGGGGAAATCCCGCTAGCCAACGGTAGGTCGGCGCCGAATCTCGCCATCCAGTGGGGGAAGATCACCTACATCTCCCGAGAAAAACACGCACTACTCTTACGGGACTAATGACTTAAGTTGTGGACGCGCCCGGAATCACTAACCAACCAACCAATATAGATTCAAAAAATTCTGAAAATGTTGCGGGTGCATTTGACATGAATATTTATATGCGTTTTTAGAACGTATCCCTCGTAGTTTTAAAGTCAAAGTGCAATTCATCACGTCTCCGTGATATCAGAATTGTCTTATCCTCAAATTCAAACATGGTAATATACTATAGACTCTTATGAGATAAAACAAAATGTTTTTAATATTTTTTTCTTCCGAATCAAATTTCAAAATAATCGAATATTACTGGAATAAAAAAATACAGGGATTTTAGGCAATGTTCACTTTAAAACCAAAGAAGCGAGCGAACGAATACATGGCATGGGAAAGATTGCGCTTCAACAGACCAGATCATGTCATACCCGTCCTGAATACAAATGTTGCTCATCAACTATTACCCAATTCCCTTGCAGACGAAGAGACGGACTGCCCTTGTCGTATTTACGATAATACTGCATCGCAAGCGAACAAAACAAGTAATTTCCCAACTCGTTGCTTCTCGAGGGACAAGCGGACAGCCAGTCCGCGCGTGTGGAGTCGTGTCACCATTGATGACACGTATACTGGAGCATTAAAATAGTTGCAATTATACTTAAATTATGGGGAAATATCCATTTTTAAAGAATTTGTTTGCAACGTTAATGGTCCATCTAATTTCAAAGCACAAAATTCATTCAAAAAATAAAAAATAAAATTTAAATATAAGAGGGTGCAAAATATTTTAAACTTAAAAATCTTTGCAATTTTAGAGGTTTTACGGTAAAATCGGATATGCGCAATTTTTATGTGCCTATCCTCCTCTATCCGAGTGAAAAAATAAATAATTTGTAGCCGTTTTCGAGAAAATTCTGGAAGTGTCCTAGCCCGAGCCCTCTCCCCTGAAAATTGGGAACTAAATAAATTTGCGACTAGTTGAAATACACTATGTTGCTTGGATATTTTTTAAATACATTCATCTATTAGGTAAGAAAATGAATAAATTTTACGTGTGGTGTATCCTTACACTAGACACGTCAAACTGTGCCTGCACGAGTCAGTTGCCCACCTGGGGAGCCCCGCGCTCAGACGGGCACGGGCAACTACTCCGCCCCTTCCCCTTCACTTCCCCTTAAAATCCAGAAAGGATATGCATGCGTAAGCTGAAGGGGCGCGAGGCGGTGAATAGTGGCTTCAAACGAAAATATGTTTGCCAGATTTTTTCTATCAAATAATCAAGACTTGTGTTATGTTTATATTCTTCACTATTTATCACTATTTCATGTTTATTTTGTTACTAAATTTTCCGTTATATTAACATCTTTGTTAAGTGGAAGGAATATGTGTGAATGACGAATTTTTCCGTGTGTACGTTTTGTGTTGTGTTATTAAAACATTCAGTTATTGATTTATTTAGCAATAATGTGAAATAAATAAACAAGTCTGTAAGTTAACAATTCTCGCTTACGGACGGACAGTGCTTTTAACAGACAAGAATATTGGTCTGTTAAACCTTTTAATCTGAACATAGAAAGTTCATGCTTTTATATCACATTGAAGCAAACAGGATGATAACATCAAGATTCTTTTGATTCTATTTTTGTTTAATTTTACGTTCGATTGAGAATTTGAAATCGGACTCGTGTATTATTTATTTTTAATGGATCATTTATTTGCCTTACAGAGAAAATGCGAATTAATATAGTTAAAGGGTATAGTCGAATAAGACGCTGAAAAGTGACCCCAAACCAAATCGATAATCGCGATGCTCATATGAAAGAGAATACTAAATTACGTCGATTCACAAAAAATCAGTCTCCTAGGGTAATATGTGGCAGAGATACGAGAAACGTGTTTTGCATGTTTTATTTTTTCTTAGCTTCTATTACGTGTATCAGGCTGAAAAAAATTGCAGAGACGGGGAAACAGTTTAATTTAAAGGTATTTTTGTCAACAAATTTTGACGCGAAATTATATAGAAAAAAATTAATAAATTTTCGAAATTCATTTTCGACGTGATAACGTAAGAGTCTGTCCCTAAATGTGATAAGAAATAACGGTTTAGCCGATATTTAAACAAAGATTTTTAACACGACTTATAAACTCAAAATCTTAAAGGTGCTACAGCGATTATATATCAAACTCAATCGGAATACCCTTGGAGGAAAGCGTGGTGAAAATACCTGGTGGAAAGATATGGGTGGCTTTTTACACATCCAACTTAGCCAATGAGATTCAGGCTATCGTGAATTTTAAATGCCAAAATTATCACAGGTGCTAGTCATTGAAACAGAAACAGATAATTACTTTTTAACAATATATCTTTTATTGCAATTAACCTTTCACTGTGTTATTTTTGGTCGGTCACCGTTGAAAATTGTCCATTTATGCCTATTAAAAAATGTTTCTCAACACTTCTTGCACTCCATAAAACATGGTGGCCGACGTCTGGTCTCGCTTTTTAAAGAAAGTGGTCACATGGTTCGTGACGGAAACCGGTGCTGTGCAGAACGAGTAAAACTCTGTGCCCAGAAAAAGCACACCCATGTCTTTCCATCATTGAAATATCGGGAGGGAAACGATATTGTCAACGTCCGGACGGAAGTGGCACACGGGAATGCTGCTCCCGCATAGCTGCGATCATTTAAACAGACATTTAGCACACGCTCGTTACTTGGTGAAAATTGTTAAACAGATATTTTTAGATAGAAATGTTGAAAAAAAACAGAAATTTTGAGTAGGCTGTTTATAAAGAAATGCGTGGCCCAGTTATTGAAGAAAGTGACATTGATTAATTTTCTATGATTGTTTAATTGTCAATGATTCATAAATCTACAACTAAGTAGCCGCACTGAGTCGCCTAAGTCGGTCCCTCACCTCCTCCCCCATCCTGCCGTGTTTGATGCGATCATCGTTGCAACAACCATTGCTTAGGTACAGTTGTTAAAATATGCATTTTGCATTCTCCCGGCAAACTTGCAGAAACAATTTTAACCTTTAACTATTAAAAGTCCAATTCCACTATTTGTATGCATGAAATTGCAGTCTGATGTGGACTAACTGCAGTCTGCTGCTGAAACGAGTGACCACGTGCAATCTACCAGCTTTGCAGTTAGACCAGTCTTGCTTTCATGGATGATTGCAGTCTACTATTGTTCTCGTAGACTCCTGTAATATTTTAATATTTCTCCGCATTTTAGTTCTAATAAACAATCACTTAAAGTTCATTTATGTATTTATTTATTTAAAGTCAAAATTCAGTTAATAACTGTGTGTGACGAACTATGGAGAGAAGTGAATTTCGTCAAATTTGTCACATCAAATTTGAAAGATGAAAGCAGTACAAGGCGCTGACTTAAAATAATGGAATGGGATTGGACATGTACTTAAATCGAAGTGAAAAACATTCCTAGGGTGGCCATTCTTAGGATAGTAAAATTGGATGATGACTGACGAGACCAACAGGACTGGAATGACCTAGATCCACAATATGTTAACTAACTCTCTGAAATAGAACATTTATGATTTATTTTTTCTTACTCCCGTAAACTTTATGAAATGAGGCATTGAACCTAGTATGCTATTACATAAAATTATTAGTTTCAGGTTTCACTTATACTCTAATAATCTAAGAAAACATGGTTCATACTGCAATATCCTAAATATTTTTTACGGGGATGGTCACAATCATTGCATATATAAATCCATGAAGGATGATTGCCAAGAAAGAATAGTTTGACAACAGGAAACAAAACGCGAGGTCATAAACTAGAAGAGTCTGCATGACCAAGTCCGGAGACATCTCCCAAGCAGCCAGCCCATAAACCCAATATGTAGACGTGGTGTCGCCGTTGCAGGACACGATTTTATACTGCGCTGAATGTAAGGGAACGTTTCACTTCCGCAGTAACGTGATCCTATTTTTCCAGCATAACAAAATACCCTGTTTATAGCCTGCATCTACATCTGTATCTATATCTACATCTACATCTACGTCTGCACATCTGGCTCCGTCGTCTTCCTCCGAGAAACAAGTTATATTCCAGACTGAATAAAGTGTGATAAAAGTACGTAGATCCCGGTCAGACAATAGTGTAAATCAAGTTGTTCACCAAAATGGTAAATTTAACCTACGTGCGATGAAGACATATCTTGGATCTAGAAAGGATGGAAGAAAGTCAAGTATAGGTTGAATTGGTGACATTTCAATTCTCAATATAACAATAGTTGTGTATAGAGAAGTGTGTGTTGGTGAAGTTCTTATATTAATTGCAGATTTTTTTCAAAATTATTGTAAATAAAACTCTGAATATAAAATTTACTCTTGTTTATCGTTGGAACCGTTTTCTCTCTTCTTACACTCTGGTTTACACAAATATTCTAAAGTAATTTATACGCTAGAAATCGAATTACCAGAATGATTTTTCAAAAAAGACATTCTTGAGGATTAGCGATAATACATTAAAATGCAACGCTTAACAGCTGACTTTGGCGAACTTATTCTTTGATGTTTTCACAGTTCGCTATGCATTTATTCAAAATTAACTGTAGAGCTACTAATACATTGACAACAGGTAACACATTTTTTGTCTGGTTTTGTAAATAAATTTGTATTTGTTGTTATTGGGTCGGTAGTCCGACTTCGCCGGCCAGCTACCGGTGTCCCTCATGCCTGAGCCTAGTTAAATTCCATGCTTGGGGGGTAAGAGCGACAGGCAAACATGACGTATTCTCTTCGCCGTAACTAGCAAGATCCGCCTGCTTGAGCTTTTCTTCGTCACACAACTACAGAAACTGGGACAATTTTAAAGAAAAGCTACAACTCTATTTTTGCCTCGACCGGGAATCGAACACGGGTTCCACAGCTAGTACGCTGCCCATGAGCCATCCCAGAAGCTTAAATAAATAAGTAAATACATAAATAAATAAACAATACAAGTTATTAGGGTTTCTATATCTCTTACAACACTACACGAGACTTATCATTTAATAAAACACTAGTGGGAACCCGTCAAAATTTGACGGTGAGATCTCAGATAAATACAGTGCCCAAAATAATGTTCACAAAGCAAATTCTTAAATAAGTACAACGAAGAGCAAACTTCTCTAAAATAATGCTTATTTTTGCATCTCTGTATTCATTCACTTTTATGGGCAGGATGGTTAGATATTATACAGCACAAAATCCATGATGTTTGATAAATTAATACTTACACAATTGAACTCGTGTATCCCATGATCAGGTGGCAATGCAATATCAGCACCGAATGATACAGAAGGCAGAGCATAATTATATAAACGGATATTATTTCCGAAGTTTCTTGATGTGTCATCATCTCTTCTAAACAACTCTTTCATTTCTTCTGACATATTGCTAGAAGACAAACTTATTTTTCCTTTTAAGCAACACAGAGTAAACTGGATTGCAGAATCTCACATGGGAAGTACAAAGCAGAATAAAATGGACATTTCATAAATTCGGCTCGCTCGTGGCACATAGCGAAGTCGCTAGTCTTTCATCACTGAGGTCCGGGTTTGAGTCCCGTCGAATCTAAGGAACACATCTAGGGATCACATTCTTTCATTCAAAGGAAAAATAAATACTATTGGTTCAGTAGAAGCTCCAAACGAAGCCATGGCAAAATATCTTATTTTTTAAATATATAGACTATTGTATATTATACTCATTTAACTAACTTATTAAACTGAGTAAATGAAATTTTCAAGAAATTTAATTGGTTAACTGCAATATACAACTCTCTGTGTGTTAATTTACATCACTATCATCTCATCGTGTATAATAAAATTTCCCCTTTCAGACAATATCCATGAATAACCAGATTTACGATAGCAACACTATACATATCGATTGCACAGCCCATCCCTAGAGAGCTTTAGCCTGGAAGTCATCACCAAATCTCAACAGCGAAGGGGGGTATTCAATTACTCTTCCTAGTGACCCCAGCGAGGGAATTAACGCCGAGCGGAGTGCTGGGGGTGACTGTGAGGGGAGGTCGACGAGAAGGAAGGAAAGAGAAGGAAGGGAACAAAGACGTGTTAACGCACCCTCATCTCTGCAATCAATGTGAAGAGTTCAGTTGCGGGATTGAAAGGAGAGGAATGTCCTTGTTAAATTCGGAAAGAAAAGTGTCCTATTTATTTTTAAAATATCTCTCACATCTCCTTTGTGTCATTTCCCAGTTGTGGACACTTCATCTTCTTTTATAAGTTTCCTCTCCTTCACTAATAAAACTTCACTATTTGTTTTTTTATAAAATGTTAATTTAAATGTCCTTTTCCGATTGTAACAATTTAGCTATATATTAGTATATTATAGTGTATTAAAATATAAATTTAATATAATTTGTAATTGATGGAAAAAAAACAGGAAAATAATATCAGTTGATTTGGATAATAGAAATATTTCTCAAAAAAGAAAGTTTGTCGTTCCTTAGTCTTCGAGCATGTCATAGCTTCTGAGCTACGAGGAGTCAAAGTGATCGGCGCAGCAGGTAGAAATATAGCCGTAGGACCGATTTATTTATTTATTTATTTATTTATTTATTTATTTATTTTACGTCAAAAAAACAGTTAAAAACTGCGTATGACGTGCTATGGGGAAAAGTGAATTGTGTGCACATTTTCAAAATTCTGCGATCCCTACACCAAGTCATATACTACTTAAATTTTGAATTTTTGAAAGGGAGAAAAAAAAACTCCCATGTAATAAAACATATTTTCAAGGATAAACAAGCAATACATTTTGAATTTTGAAAGGGAGAAAAAAACAAAAACTCCCATGTAATAAAATCCATTTTCAAGGATAAATAAGCAATAAATTTTGAATTTTGAAAGGGGAAAAACAACAAAAAAACTCCCATGTAATAAAATCTATTTTCAAAGAAAATAAGCAATAAATTTTGGCTCTTATTACTTCCTGCCGCGACAACATGGAAACGATAATTTGAATAATTGTATTTCCCACTGAATTCTAGAAGACGTGCACAGAAATGAAGTTACATTTATGTCCAGAAACAAAACAAGGGGCCATCTCAGCATTTGCTCAATGGATCAGGGAAACTGGACGAAAAACCTGATCGAGATGGGTTTTGTGAATACGAGATGGGATTGTGAATATGCGGTATCTGCTACATATTGCTACATACAACGGCAGAATCTGTTAGAATAAGTTAAGTATAACTTCCATATTCTTAATCTTTAGTTAGTTCTTATTATTTAATTCTGATAGTACTGCTTCTTATGTGAAGAAATTGAAGAAACAAATGTCCACCACCACACACAACTACAAGAGGCTCCAAATGGAAGTCATCGAGATTTACAAACACAAAAACAATTTCAACAGAAAAGAAGGTGACAAATTAAACAGTACATGGTACCCAGCACTCCGGAACACCAAACCTCGGCAGCCAAGCAGTACCGCTGACGTGGCCCAATCATGCGCGAGAGCCGCTGACGCGACCCAATCAGGCGCGAGCGTCCTTCACTATAAATATGGGCTCCAGAGCCGCGGGAGCGTCAGTCTTCACTGCAGTGCTGTGTGGTATGAATGAGTGAGCGAATGTGTTGTAAATATAAATTTACGTATGAATGAGTGTGTAAATGCAAATAATTAAAAAGAAGAAAAATAGGAACAATACAAAGAACTTCATCTGAAAATTCATTTAATAAATTATATTATTAAAACTCACTGCCCAAAGTGGCCATGTCTTAGTTTTAAGTTAGATTTAAGTTAGTTTGTTTAAAACATAAGCCCTCACATTCGCTCCAAAAGCTTAACAGCTGGAGCTTATGTACCCCTAAGAATGAATAAATTCCCGCCTCGCCAAGGATATTGGCGAGGGGGAAAAAAGCGGGAGCGTCAGTCAATGCGGTGCTGCCAGGCAGAACACTTCGCCCCCGTCAGCAACGCCACTGAGGATGCCTGCCACAGTTGCAGGCGAAACGAATGGACAAGTCTCCATTAGACCACGGCCTAGAAACCCAGAAATGTCAAATAATGTAGAAACCGCCCGTGAAAGCCTACATTGTATGCTACAAATCAACTGTAAGGCTGAATAATTAAAGAGTCCATTAAGTATTACTCAATATCAGGATTGTTGTATTTCAAGGTTGTTAAATGAGAATCCTCTTCTATTGTCCCTGAGTATCATCTTGTAGCGAGAAAAACTCCTTTCGACATTACATATGTAAGAGATGCGTTCTTGTATAAAGTTAAACCTCTTGAGGAAATTCCTGAAAATCTCCAGATGAAGTGTTTCGACAAAGAATGTTAGATATTTTACACGGGTACACAAGCTCACAATTCATTTCCAGTATATTTTTTTTTAATTTTTCACACTCTCTAGATGCTAATTCCTTTGGTATGTTTTAATTCCTGTTCAGTGCATTATACCACATCCAATGCACTGCTTAGTTGTATACCTGAAACTTCCAGTTGCGTAATTGCTCCAGATAAAGAATTAAAATTGGAATTTATGTAAGTCAGATTCACTTTTAATGTAGGGTTTGAAAATAAATCTTGGGCAATTTTTATTTAGGATGATTCTGCAGGATCGAAAGACATTACTACCTTCTCTATGACATCTACGTTGTTGCAATAGAACATCGCGCAATCAAGCCAAGTCCTCCAATGCGTTATATAACTGGTTGGGGAGGAAAGGGCAATGAAGGTACTTCTTGTTGAAATTTATGAATGCAAATTGGAGCTTTGACAAACATTTTCTTATTTTCTAGCACTTCACATGTCAGGAGAAACGTATTTCCAGGCCCATCTTCTTTCAGCATGCCAACAATCACATTTGCTACCTATCTTCCGTCCACATCCACATCTGTAGTCTCATCCACTGAAACCCATATTTTACTGTCCGCCACTCTACGCCTATTTTATCCAACATTTCTTCATAACAAGGGGTCAGATATTCCTTTTTGAGTGTAGATTCGTTGGGAACAGGATGCTATGTATATTTTTCAAGAAACTGTCTGAAACTTGAGTTGTTGAGTTTCATGAAAGGAATATTAGATGCAACCATCATCGTGCAGAGATCTTGCAAATATTGTGAACTTGTGTCGGGATTTCGAATAGCAGACGTTGCCTATTTTCGTGTCTAATTACACATTTCTCATGTTTTGCAGATTGGCAGTGTTGAAGCCCAGAGAAGAGTTTTTTTCTGTAGCTTTCACTTCACACAATTTACAGAATAATATCACTCCATCGGTACCAAATATGCTTTCACCCAACTCGCGATGAAATCTTCGTAACTTCTCAGTAACTGAGACTTTCGTCTTTGGTATATTAAAACCAACTGAAAGACTGAAGCAAAGGTGCGAGCTTTTGTAAAACGGAACTAGTTCCATGCATGGTGTAAAAATACTTACGCCATGGTCCCGTGTAAGCAAGGATCGTCAGAATTCTGACGTTGAGTGTGCATGCGGAAGCGTGCAGTGTTCCACGATGTTCTAGCGGTCGGAAAGGAGTGATCAAACTTAGAAAACGAATTACGCAAAGGAATCGCGTTAGGATTTTACAGGTATTTGTTAAATTATACAAAACGTTTAATGGAAATTTGCGATTAAACAGAAAGTCAAAATATGCATTTGCATATAAAAATATGACTTGTTATAAAAATCCGCTCCCTAGTCTTTATTTTAACAAAATATGCAAAATATGCACGTATAATTATAGAATATGCACCATTAAAAAAATCAGCCAAACATACACAAAAGTGCACTAACATATTAATGTACATAGCTTCCAATTCTAACCAAGTGTCAAGAAATTTCATTTAACTGTGCCCTGAAGCAACTGATAAAAATATGACTTGTCAAAGAAATCCGCCCTCTATTCATAATTATTTCATATCTAACGATAATGTTTTTGTATATACAATACGTTTTATGTTAATTACGAATATTTTACTTCCTCAGTTACTTTAAAAATGCGTTGGAAATTAGTGATAGTTGGATAGACTCAAGGATGTTTCATACTAATCGCCTAGGCTGAATGCCGGAGCCATGTCGTGAAAATGAACACGCGTAAGAAAGCACCACTACGCCTTACAAGTTTCAGGGTCCAATACGACGTTTTTGCGCATATTCGTTCTCGCATATTCATTGTACGTGATTACAAATGGTCCGGGTCAATGACCCCCATCTCGATCAGGTTTTTCGTCCAGTTTCCCTGATCCATTGAGCAAATGCTGAGATGGCCTCTTGTTTTGCTTCTGGACATAAATGTAACTTCATTTTCTGTGCACGTCTTCTAGAATTCAGTGGGAAATACAATTATTCAAATTATCGTTTTCATGTTGTCACGGCAGGAAGTAATAAGAGCCAAAATTTATTGCTTATTTATCTTTGAAAATAGATTTTATTACATGGGAGTTTTTTTGTTTTTTTCTCCCTTTCAGATTTCAAAATTTATTGCTTATTTATCCTTGAAAATAGATTTTATTACATGGGAGTTTTTGTTTTTTTCTCCCTTTCAAAATTCAAAATTTATTGCTTGTTTATCCTTGAAAATAGATTTTATTACATGGGAGTTTTTTGTTTTTTTCTCCCTTTCAAAAATTCAAAATTTAAGTAGTATATGACTTAGTGTAGGGAACACAGGATTTTGAAAATGTGCACACATTTCACTTTTCCCCATAGACCGTTATACGCAGTTTTTAACTGTTTTTCTTTGACGTAAAATAAATAAATAAATAAAAATAAAACAAAAATACACTAGCTCTGTTATGTTCTATAAATCAATCCACACTTCAGTTGTAAAATCTGTGTGGTAGGTACAGGTGCAAAGGATAAGCAACAATGACGTCCATTCCCAGTAAGTAAACTATATGCCATTTGACATCAAATTATATTATTTGAAATAATGCAATGTTTTTATTTTCATTAACTCTATTATCCCTCTAGAATATTAATAGTTATAGGAAACTTAAATCAAATTAATGAGATTACTACAAAGTAGTGTTTCATTTGCGACCAACCACAACTTATATCAGTACCGATGGTTTATGTTCATTGCCACTACACTGTTTCCACTTCCAATATTCCCTCAAATATGGCAACGAAGATTTTAACACCCGCTCTTCGCCAGTGTACGCGATCCAGAAATTCTATATCCGCCTCTAATGCTCCCCTCGGCCCCTTGCTAAGACCCTTGCTACACGCGCGAAATAGCCCTGCAACCCCCGAAATTTACATATCTCTTTGAGATTTCTCCTGGCGTATCTGTTTTCGACATAAGTGTTCAATCACTTAAGCACATTACTAGGAAATTTTTGATATTACAACTGAAACGACTTCAGATCTTTTATTAATGAGCGAAATGTTACTAAAATCTACAATTAAAATAGGACTCGCACCGGCATCTATTTATAAAGTCCATAGGAATGATAGGTCGGTTATTAAAAGCAATTCAAAAGAAAAGTCGGATAGAGGGTTCGCAATGTTTGCGCCTGTTGACTTTAATGTTTAAGTCGTTTCTAAATCCACATTCGCTTTCCCTGGCATTGAATATACTTTTGCGCGAAACCGAAACGTTCGTCGACACTACCAATTTGTAAAATTTACAAATACAAGAATTTGTCTCTATTCATTTATCATTAGAAACTGAACTGTGGATACATCATGCGATTGTTTCAGATAAGTCAAAAGTATTAAGATACGGGCAGATACTATTTCAATCATTCATCATGGGCATTGCTTCCTATATATAGTATGCTCTATAAAATGAGCTAAATATAAACACAAAATGATCCGTTACTGTATCTACAAACTATTCAAATACTACAAGCGAAGATAGTGCCAATGATTCCTAGTTTATGAAAAAAAGTCTCTTAACAGAAAAAAAAGAAGTTTTTAACAGAATTTTACAAGTTATTTTTTATTATCATACACATAGGTGTGCACAGCCTATAACAAATAGGGGCACATTTCTGGGCCCCTCTGTCCCTCACGGGGCCCCCTCTTGTATTAAACGTGGTTTATTTACATATTAATCATTTAATAGTAAATAAATAACATAATACCACGAGAATTAAATAATATTAATGATACAATTAATGCAGGTGGATACCATCTTTTGAAATAAGTTTCCTTCATTTTGCGCGGTTTTGCAGTTAATTTTATTTATTTTTCCCATATTACCCGGAATTTCCTAGAAAACTACGCGCCCCGGTTTGAGAACATATTAATTATAATGAAGGAAATTTTGAAATGAAAACACTTCAATGATTAATAATAACATAATAAATAAATTAAATTATGTTCTATTTATTTTAATTAATTATTAATATGGGAGTTTGATTTCATCCCGTTATATTACCTCTAGTATTACAATATTATGTAGCCGTCACCAATACTACGTGAAAGCATACGCATTTTCGAGACCGCTGGTTTAGTTAGGAGAGCAAAATAAGGATGTACTCGAAGTAATCCTAACCTTCAAATTGCAAGAAGTTCTTATTCACAAAATAACCTCTTACCAGCACGAGTAATTCTATACCAAACTCTTTTTAAATCACTTGATATTTTAATACTGATTTTGAGGTAAAGTAAAATAAACTCAATTTCGACATTATCAAAATGTTCAGTAACGCATTAACCTCATTCAATCTTGTTGACTTATTAGCATAAAAATGTATGTAAGATATAAAACAGATTTTTTTTAATTTTAATAGAAAATATGGTTTGTAACAAACAACTATATTCCACATTAAGAAGCAGTTCAATAACGAACGGATAAACACACAAAACAGCTGATTTGCAAAAACACAGACATCAAAAGCACTATCTCAAGCACACTGTCGCATCTACTTTTCGTTCTCATTATTCCACTATACCAGCTCCGGTCGGTTTTCAATTTGCACATCGCATCTCGCACCTCCCTTAAGCAAGACGCCCCCGCCGCCAGCGCCTCCTCCGCCGCCCCGCGCCCCGCCGTCTCCCGCAAGCCGCGCAACAAAACCCGCATTTGCCGCCCCACCCCGCCCCGCCCGTCCTCGCCGCCCCCGCACGCAGTCTCCCGCATGCCGGCGCGCGTAACGCAGGGCGGGCCGGCACTGCCGCTGCCGCGGCGCGGGGCACGTCCTGTTTCTATGGCTACCTCCAGATGAGGAGGGCCGTGTGTCGGCCCATTCGGGGCCTTCTGTTGCCTTCGCGGCTCTGCTCCAGCTCCTCGCCCTGCTCGTTCCCTTCCCGCCGGCCCCCCCCCCCGCCCGCCCGCCCGCCCCCCCCCCCCCGCCCCGCCCCGCCCGCCCCCCCCCCGCCCCGCCCCCCCCCCGCCCTGTCTGGCCAAGCCTTGCGTCGCAGCCGCGCCCCGCTCGTTGCCGCCCTCCGTTGCGGAGCCTCGCCGCCGTGGCGCCGCTGGCCCACCCTCGCCGTCTGCTACTCCTGCGCTTCCTAGATTCCCACAATTGCTGCCTTTCTTCACCACACACGCTCGCTTTCGTGCTCTGAAACTCCCTCTCGCTTTTTCTACGCGCCTTTGTTTACTTCTGTTTCCTCCCTTTTGGTGTCCGCGCGAACTCTTTTTGTTCTGTTCGCTTTCCTAGTCTTCTGATTCTCCGCGGTCTAGTTCGAACCTAATTACGAGCCTCCGTCGTACCCCGATCTCACGTCACGCTTTTTTCCCGTATGGGAAAATAGCGTCACGTAGCTTCAATCTTTTCATCGTACTTGCTCGAGCACATCTATGTTCGCCATTTGTCTGACCACTCTTCAACCAGTCGCTTACAACCTATTTCATCCAAAATGTTCAGTGATCCATCATTGAACGATCTAATTTATATCTTTCACCTTCCATATGTTAATTCATCAAGCATACTAGCATACTACCAACAAAGCCTTTTGCGTTCAACTAGCCATATACTACACATAATATTTCTGCACATTTACATTGTAAAACAAAATGTCCTGATTTTTTGTATATATCCACGCCTGAAATTGTGGTTTCATCAAAGCTTTTCTTCCTTTAATTCATTTTGATTATCGTTTGCCTTTCTACGTAAAAGTACATAGCTTTCACATGAAGTCGATGTCATTATTTCCTTTGGTATTCATGGAGGACATTTCCCAAGCCGTATCATATTCTCAGGAATTTTACTGGTCCCTGTTTCCTCATATGTGTTATCCTCACACAGCTTACAATAACTATCTCTCCCCTTTTTATTTCATGGTATCTCCTCTCTTTCTCTCTCTTTCACTCTTACCCTCTCTCTTTATGTTTCTCTCGCAGACTCCCCCTGTAAATGTTTTACGACTCCACGTTTGTTGCCGCCATCAAGGGCTGCTAATGCAAGTCTGTCTTAAACAAAACCTTTCGAAACTTCGAACAGCAGGTAACACTATCACTGCGTACTACATATCACTTCCAGAGACATCAACATAAGGCTATCAAACTCTCTGACTGAGGATTAAATATTTAATGAAATTTTCATTACCATTACAATGGTACCAACCGAAACAATGAGAATCTATACAAAACCGGTCTAATCATTATCTTCATCGACATTATCATTATATATTAATCAACATTGCTTCCATCACGGCCAGTGCAACTTATATCGACATAACTATTATCTATCCTTTCCCTTCATCACTACTAAAAAGATACAGATGCATTGGCGTTCATTGCCCCATATGCTGTTTTTCTTACTCTTCGTGAAACGAAAATAAAGAGAATTTTACCACTTCCCGAGTTTTACAGTCGCTTCCTTGAGTTAGTCACTTCCTTGAGCCAAAATAGTATTTCTATATTTGTAATACTACATTACATTATTCCCTTGCCAAAAATTGCTGGAATCAAGGCGACTTTGGCCTTAATCTAGAAGTAAACCCTGTTTATTTATTAAACCCTGTTTATTACGTTGAAGGTACATTGTGTTTTAAGGAAAATAAATAAGCAGTCCCAATCAGCAACTTCATGTACCAGGAGTGTAAGAGCTAACAAAGGTCATAATTCTAATGAACATCATTCATAATTTAGAAATATTATTCATATTCTTAAATTGCCATTTTTGTGTAATTGTAAATTCGGTATGCGTGGGAGATCTTTAGAAGGTTATAGAGATAAATGACAATGGTAAACACAACAACAATGTATAATTCACTCACAAACGAATGTAAAATAAAATAGCTAGGTTGGAACGAAAAGCTACCGATTGTTTTGAGAATTATTAAAACACGTGTTGAACTGAAAACCTGATAATGTATTTGTCACATTTTAAAACATTTAGACGTACTTATATTTTACGAGATCTAGACGGAAAAATAAAGATTATCGGTTTTGGCCCATGAGAGAAAATATTGTTTCGATTTGTATTCTCGTTATATTTCCTCGAAAATGTCGGTGTTATCGGTTTTTGGATCGGCTCTGGCATGATGCTCAGATGATGACCGGTCCTCATCGATCCTCTGTGTTACCGTCTCAACCAACCATCTCCTGCCCTCTCACAACACCCGTTCACTGCATCCTCAATTCACCGCATCAATATGGAACTGAACTAGATATGCAATACGCAGAAGGAAGAAAATTATTAGTTAAAATACAGACTCCTAAACAAAATGTTTATTTTATAGGAAATAATTCATGAATGGACACATCAGTTTTTCATCCAATTCCGAACTCTCATCGGTTTTCCATTTCCCCACATATTTTGTCTGATTAATGTGTCAGGACTTTCCATGTTTTACGTTATTATGATTATTCCAAACGAAACTTAATGAATAGATCTTACATATAGCATCATATTCTCAAATTTATAAAAATTGGACCTTCAACGTTATTCCCCCACCTTCCTCCTTTGTCAACGTATAAGGGGCCTAGTAAATCTTATACCCGGCCCCTTCACATTGGCTCTCGTGTCCCTTGCAGCCTACCATTCCCCGCTCACCGCCCATTCCCCCGACGAGTGGCCGGCGACAAATGGTATTCGTACCCCATAAGATTCCCATTTCCCCGGGATTTAAACCCACATTAGATAACACGAAGAGGGAAGGGCCATCCCCCGCTGGCTGCTACGAGAAACTTGCATTAACCGCATCTGCGAAATAATTTAAATGCTTCCCGTTTTTCTTGCGAGAAGAAAAAGAAGCGAACTTTGCCAACTATGCAAGTTGGCGGAGCAGAGGAAGTTGTGTGTTGCCGACATACGCCTTAGCATGCAGTATCAAGCCCCGATCAATGATTTAACACGAAGCAAACCCAGAGGCGGGTCGGGGTAGGACGGGGACTGTTTGGGAGGGGTTGAGGACAGGGAGGGGCAGCGTGCCCCAGGGCGCTCGTCGCCCGTTCGCGGCATGATTTACTAAATGAACATCGAAATAGTCAAATAGTATTTGTGTAACGTACTAAATATTCCATAATAAATTGTCTGCAATTTAATTTATCGCCGGGGTTATTTTAAAGCGGTCCTGCTGAGAGCAGAGGAACACCCACATCGCCCTTGTGTAGAGAGCCACATTACGCGCTGGAGGTAGACGGATGGACGGAATTTCCAACAGTACGCGACTTGAATGCAATATGACGACATGTCGTCCATAACACTGTTGCATGGACGATGTGACGAAGTGCTCTCGTTGATAGTGTAGTTTCCTCCTTATGTTTCACTAATTACCGGACTTGCATTGCACTTGTAGATCATTTCATCGTCTCTGAAGCGAGTAAAGACGACGAAAATTTTAGAAGGCGTGGCTTGATTCTCAACGTAAGTAATGTATGTGGTTTCAGAACTTTGATTTAAAACATGCTAATGTTTGATACGTCAAATATGCTGTAGTCTGGAAATATTTTTTTCTGTTTCGCATTTAAAATAAAGAAATAAGTTATAAGACGCGGGCTGTAGACCTGCATATAGAAACTTGAATTAAAATAATTTAAATTCAGAAACTGTATCAAACGTTTGTTATATTTCATATCGTATCATCGACTTTTCAGCTTCTGAAAGAATGTATGGATAATTATTTTTTGTTATTACTTGGATAACACACCTAACCATAATACCTAAAATTGAAACCATTTCTCCGAATTTGCCTTACCACTTGTGTCCGCACCCTAAATATATTGCTACAACGAACACTCTGTAGTCGAATTCACTTGAAATCTCAACATCAAATGGAGCAACATCCAAGACACTTATCCTGGCATAGTATTCTAGTATTCTATGTGCGTCTTTGCGTTCGTGTGCTCGTCCGTCACGGTTAGACCACTTCCCGACCACCAATCGAAATAAAAAAAAATGTCATTCGAATCGTCTTGGTCCCCTGGTGGGGAACTGATGATTTATTTTCGGATCCAAATTGTCCAAAAATTTGTTTGTACGTTTTCCAGAGCTATGAAGTATCGGTGGCCACACTAACCACGTGCTTCAAGTGCCACTGCACCCATGCGTTGAATGACAAGATTCTATCGCCCAGACGCCGCTGTTCACAGTACGTGGGGCAGGGCTCAAATCACTTGGAAGGAAAAGGTTCGTCAGTGTTGTCACCTTGTAGAATGATTATCGTTTCATACGATAATATTATGTGTTAAGTAGGTTGTATGTTATGTATTTTTCTCCCCCATACGTCACATACAGTTTTTGACTGTTTTTTGACTAAATAAAGAAAAAAATAAATATACAATAATATTGTTGTTTTATTGCTATGTACGATCGTGCTAATGCGATAATCCCCTTTTGTAGGATTTATTCAACTATAAAATTATTCTAATATCAATATACAAGGATGGAGCGGTATGTTCCAGAATAGGATCATCCAATAGTACAAATTTTCTTTAATAAGCCGTTGATATAGATATACTGAATGTACTCTTCACAACAACTGTTCTGAGAGCGTTCGGATAAGATTCTCCAACAACGTATTCTGGGATGGATAGTGGCCACTTCCCGAAAAACATCCTATAAAGAAGAGTTGCGACCATATATGTTTTTGTTTGTTATAATTTAATCTTAATTCTTAATTTATTATTATTTACGTACTACGCCTAACAATGAAAGAACCACACAAGTACGTTTCCAGCTTTTTATATTTAGATCTTGCGAAGTATAAATGTTCAACACATAAAAATATTTTAAAAACAGTTTAAACCGTCGGCGACGTCACATTCAGCTAGTATAGCGGAATTTAGAGCGGATTCGGTGGTATAATGGTCAGCGTACCGAACTGTTGTACCCGAGTTCAAACCTGATCGAAGCCGTTGGATTTTTACGGGTGAAAAAATCTCTCGTACGCCTTCCTTCCTTCCTTCCTTCGGAGAAGTAAAGCCGACTGTCCCATGTAGTAGATTTACTGCATGTAAAAGATCCTCAAGCCTAAAAGAAGCCTCTGAGCAAAATTGAGATTCGCCAGTTTCGTCGCCCAAGGTAATACCTCCTTTCTCCGCCAGGTGGTGAAATGAGCGTACCGAAATTTGCGTGGTTAGACGGAAGAGCGGGCCTGATGGCCCGAGTCTCGCCACGTAAAATAAGGTAATTAAATTAACTAAACTAAACTAGTATCCAAATATGAACCATTTATCGAGTATCGCAAGTAGTGTTTCAGGAACGTGTAGCATCCGAATCATAACATTCAGCTTGCTACTGCGAGTGGCACCAGTAGCGCCGGAAATGTCGCACAAAACTACGTCAAATGTTTTAGTGCGTTTATTCTGATATAAGGATCTAAAAGATTCATGTCCGCTTTTCTTGTTTGATTCACGTCCATCCCTTGGGAATATTAGAAGACATGCATTCGTATTAGGATAGTGTGTAGTTATGTGTTTTTCATAGTGTTTTCAATTCTATGGAATTCTGCAAAACAGAACCAAATTCAAAGGAGTACAGAAGTGAGAAAATTTCAATCTATTCATTAATCCACATACCTTTTATGTATAAATTTTAGGGTTGGTATCTTTCAGCAGCATGATATACTGGTATATAAGTCAGTTTGGAGACCTATTTCAGTTAATATTTTAACTAAAGGATTGAAAAGTATAATATGACAATACAAGTTGTGAAGCATCTCAATATTCAATTTGATATATAATTTTAATATTTTATAATTATATAATTTTATTTATTGTACCCGTATACAAATAAAATTATATATACACTTATATAAATGATTTTATTTATATATGACTACAATAAATTTCCCTGAGCCTACTGAATCGCTGTTACGCTGCTGTACGCAACCCACTTCACTTTTGTGCGTCACACACTGCGAACAGCAACGAACGCTGCTTTCATGATGCCACATTAATATTAGCTGAGACACCGAAAAGGAAGGAAGAGGAAGAAAGTGAACGCTGAGAAAGAAAATTAGCAGTAGTAGTAGTAGTGGGAGGAGGAGGAGGAGAAGAAGCAGTAGAAGGGGAGAGGGGAGGAGGAACGGAAAGAGAAAAAGGACGAACATTAATAACAGAAGAGCAAATGCTAGTTTTTCTTCTGGAATGTAAATGGAACTTCACTATGCGCACAGTTATTGAGCTGTCCTCTCGCTTCTTGCCGGAGGGGATGGGGGGTTGCCAACAATATTAAGTAACACTTGCACTTTAACACATTAAGTACAATAACAAGTTCTTGCCGATGCATGTACGTTTTTCATTACTGAAGAGCGAAAGCAGATAGCTTAAACACTCTTTTTGATACCTTTATACATAATTCAAATATATAGTCCAAGTGTGAGGTAGAGTTTCTAGTGCTCAAGAAAAGGTGTGCAGATAGCACGTCTTTCTCATACGTCACATATATTTTGAGAGTGATAAACGTATCATTGATATTGTGATTGAAATTTTAGATGGCATCATTAACGGAATCTCATAAAGACACGAGACAATAGTAAAGGGCAAAAATATTCGCGAATGTGGAAACTGAAATCACCGCTTAAAGTTATTACATTCCCAAAATTCTTGTTGAATTGACAACTTTCGGCGAATGACGAATAATATTTCTAACATGGTTGTTACTTTGCATCTCAAATCATGGTACCAAATGTAGCTGTTCTTACTCAATAAAGTCACAAATAATTTATATTGTTTTTGAAATGAAATAAGCTATTGTTTTAATTTTCAGTACATTCTGATATAATATGTTCGTTAAATAGAAAAACAAATCTTTGAGCAATCTCGGCAAAGTATTGGGGGATTATTAAGAAATTAAAGACAAATCAACATCATGACTTCGTCCTCAATCTTCTGCCCTGAAGTAGTAATCATTGGCTGAAGAACAGTCTACCACAACGTTAACTGGAATTCCAGCCGATACCGAATCAAACGAATGTTTTTGTCAGCAGAAAAAAATTCCAGAAGATGAGTACTTCTGTTCCGGCAGCAGCATCTGCGTAAGAAGTCCTAAAAGTGGTAGTGAGTTTCTGAGAATAAAACGACAGAAAGTTATTCGACAAATATGAGTACGTAGATGTACAAGTTTCCATTGCAGATTTTGAAGCTATTTACGAAACTATTGCTCCGAAAATTTACTAATCGATGAAATATCAATTATCCTGATATCAAATAATTTCCATCAGTGAGACTTAATGACACTGGTGGCGCAATGGAATGTCCACTTCATGCAGTTGACCAACTCACTACAATAGAGAGTTACGTTTTCCGCTCTCAAATTACTCGCTTGCCCGCTGTGTTTTCTTGGGTGGTCGTGCCCATCTGGGGAAAAAGGTATACGACTGCCTGAGCGAGTAAAGCAAACGTCCGACCCTGCTTTAGACCTTTCGTGAGTATATTCTACATATAGTAATCGTGTAACCTGCAGTCAGTGTGCCCGCCCAACACTCGCTGTTAGCTCTCATCCGGCCCGGTTCAATGAGTGTATTCAACGCATCTCAGTCTACTTGTGAAGTCTATGGTCTACACGATATTTTTGCTGATATTTCCAGAATATTAAAAAATAATTCTGGAAAACAATTACAGTGGTACAAGCTCAGTAGAAATATATTGAATTTAATATCTATAGATCCCTATTTTAGACAATGATATTCTTATTTTAAAATTTTCAAAATATAGTAGAAATTTTACACAAATAGAGGGCGAGGTACGTAACATTAGCACCTTCTATATTTTTTGAACGCTTGAAGTTGTTGCAATGGAGATTTCTTGAAAGTGCATGAAGGAACGGGGCTAATTGTTGTATGTATTCGCTTCCACTTTATAATTTGTATCACTATCGTTTTTTTTTCTGAACAGCTTCAGGCAGCGAACGCAATCCTACAAGGATTGAGACTAGCTCAAATGGTGGCGGGTTTATTTCCAGTATAGCTTGGCTAGAGAAATAAAAAGGGGGCTTACCTAGTTATTAAATAAATTCCAATTCTGAGACAACATATTTAAGAAAAGAAAGTATGGCCGTTTCTGTAGATTTTAATTTTCTAAATCCATGTTGGCAATCTGAAAGTGCGTCGTGTTTATGTCGTGTGTATGAAAGGCTTCCATTCATACGTAAAAAAACGCTCTTTAATATTTTTGGAAAAACTGGGAGAGAGAAATTGGCCGATAATTTTGAATTTCATTTCTGTTCCCTTTTTTGAAGAGCGACTTAATTTTAGCAGTTTTGAAAATATCTGGAAACGTTCCGGTGCACAAGGGTGCATTAAATATATGAGTTGACGGATGTATAATGTCAGGCGCACAGGTCTTTAACAAACAATCTGGAATTAATTTAAACCGGCCGAATATTTATTTTTTAGTTTACCACTTATTTTGAGAATTTCATAGGAAGAAGTTTCGGAAACAAACATCGTGTCTAAAATTTTTTGGGAAATGTCTGATATTGAATTTTGTGGCGGAAGACCCTTCGTACGATCGGCAGAAATTCTCGAAAAGTATTGGTTAAAGACACTAGCCACTGTTGCCGTATCGTGGACATTTATATCGTTATATTTTAAAACAACATTCTCTACAAAGTTTGTAGTTGATTTAGTCGTATTTTTAGTATATTCCACATTGCTTTTGTTTTGTTATTCGAGTTCAAAATATCCTGATCGTGTTTCATGATTTTAGCCCGCCTTATGACTTTTCTTAACAATGATTTGTAGTTTTTAAAGTAGAGAAGGAAATCTTGAGATACGTTATGATGTTTAGAAATGAGAGAAAGAAATCGCTTGCTTTTACATGATGTCCTAATCCCTAGTGTTATCCAAGAATTGCTTTTCCGTTAAATATTTCTTTTTTGAATTTTCTTTTTTGAAGAGGAAAGCAAGTGTTTAAATGAAATGAAAACGTTGAAAAAAATGAATTATATTTATCGTTTGTCAGGGCAAAATTATAACTGAAGTTCTGTAATACAATAGTCTCAGTTTCTATAATTACGTGACCAAATAAAAGTCTCAGGCAGTCCAAAAGCAATGTGGAATATAATAAAATACAACTAAATCAACTAGATACTTTAAGGGGAACGTCATGGTCTCCACATGCCATCTTTGCCCTCAGGGGGGATAATAAACAAAAACAGTTCTTATGCCTGGGAATATTGCTAGCTAGCAAAATTCTGATTAAACCGAATGCCGAAAACATAATTACATATATTTCATAAAGACTATACAGTCTGCTGTTATTCCACAGTTCGGCTGTTTCATGAAGTTGACGGGTAAAACCTAAGTCAAGAAGGAGTAAAACGTAAGGCACACACGACACAGCAAACGACAACGCAGCCCTAAAATAGTTGTATGAGTGATATTAGTTCAAAATTACTCGGAATCAATGCATTATAAATCAGTAAATACTAATTCATTGTCATCAATTATCTTTCAATTGAATTGTTAGGAAAGGAAAACAAAGGAAAATAAAGGTTTGATTCTGAGAGATTAGAAGTAAGAAGAATGATGAAATAAAAAAAATGTAACTGAAGTATAGTAAAGCATAAAAATATTAAAGCTGGATCTCACTGTTGACGAGATTGTTTACTTTATTACAAACGTATAAAGCAGTGTTTCAAGTTCACTCCAGTGTTAACAGCAAAATTTCAGGCATAACAGCAATACAATCCATAAAATTCTGTATTAATGTGTGTGTATGTATATATATATATATATATATATATATATATATATATATATATATATATATATATATAACATATATAGGTCAAGCAACATCTATACTAATAGTTTGGTATTTAATGTAATCAACACACATATTGTAACGAAAAAATATTGCATAATTATAATAAGGTGAAAGTGATGAGGAAACCTTAAAATTATTCACAAAGCATTACGGATTAGTGCAAGTGCAACCGAAATGAAGTTGATTTGAGTTGACAAATATGTAATACAGTAAAAACCACCTATGCCGGAATCGATCGGGGCACAAAAATATCCGGTTTAGAGAGGTTTTCGTTTCATGCAATGTTGTCTATTGTATGACACTTGTGATTTTGACATTTCTGTCTTAAATTACATGGCGTCATTGTAATTATCAAAATATTAAAATATAACGTATTTATGGAAAAAATCAGCAATAAATGAATATTAAACACGTTATCAGCGTCTGAGAGTGAGTTGAAAAATATGCACCTTACTGGCTGTATTCGGACCGCTTGCTGTCTTTAAATGCACAATGCGTCACCATCCAGGACTACGACTTTTTGATACCCTCGCATGGCCTTGAGCAATATATATCTCGTCGAGGGGTTAAGATTTTCAACGCGGGGCAGGGAGACGCGTGAATAAAAGAAATGCCCGTACAGCTTCCCACGCTCGGAGAGTCGGAATGGAGAGCATTGCCCTACAGCATACGCCTTGAGAGACAAGCGACCCCAAGGTCGAATTTTATGCTGACAGCTGAAGTCCCTCTCTTTCAAAATCCAGCTGTCATGACTAAATCGCATGCCACCAGGACAGAGAATTTAAAACAAACTTGCGGATGAATTCATTTCATTAAGAACATCTCCAACCGCATTAAATTCATAAGAATTCCGTTTTATAAAGATGTTTTGCTGCATGTTATGAAAAACCTTTCCGTTTCAGCTTTTGAGAGGTTCCGTTTTATCTGAGTAAAATGTTATTTAACTTCAGGGCCTCCGCTTAAGGCAGGTTTCCAGCTTGTACAGGTTCCGGTTTAGACACATTTAACTGTAGTTACATTGCATTATTTATTAATTAATGTCCAACACTGGAACTCATATATGACATCATATTTTGAACATCGGGTCAAAAACTCCTATATCAATTATTGGTCAGTCGTGTGTTCGCTTCCCTCTTTGGGTTTTTCACACCTCTGATGATAATACCCATCAGAACGTAATACAGTGAAACCTGTATTTAGCGATCACAGTACGTTCCACAAAAAAGGGGCATTTTGGAGGAGTAGTTGATTAATAGAATCCCACCCGATTTCCTCGAGGAGGAAGCTCAGGCATAGGTCATGTTTCGCGAATGAGTTTAGAGTGACAATTTTCATTTTAGTTACTGAAGCTTCGGTGTAATGTATTCTTTCAATTTTCCTTCAAGCGGTCTCTTAAAAGGTGCTAATTAAGAAAATTGCAGTTAAGGGACTGGTCGATGGTCTGGGAGAGGGGAAGTCTCTTAACAGAGAACGGTTTACGTACAATATATGTGAGTGTCCGTTCCAGCAAAATCCGGTCATTAAGAGGTCGTTGATTCTTAGTGTAAATATAATTGTATAGCTATGTAAGTCAATGTTTGAGGACGCGTTAGGTTTTTTCCTTTTTCCCTTCTCAAAGCACATACATGTGCAAATAAGCCGAATAACTGTCTCTTAGCTTAACCACCTTTCTTGATTAAACTAGTAGTGCTAAAGCAGCACGTACTTTCTCGCCCGTATATTCAGGCAAATTTACGCAGAAAAGTACTGAAATTTTCGAAAAATTGTACATGACCTAATTTCAAAATCTTTAAGGAACAGATATCTTGATGGAAAAATCTTTATCTTCATAATTGTAGTTGTAGGACGACGCCGTAGGAAGGTAGACGTAGGAAGTTGTAGATTTTGAACATTTGCAATTTTTAAAAAATCAAGATTTTCAACAAACATGTGACCTACACCGTTCTCGTAAAAGATCGATTCGGGAATGTCAATTTTGGAGAAAATCGGCTTATCGGTTTAGCCGCTAGCGTTGATCATAGACGGACAGACGGACGTCATTCGATTTTTCGCTATCAAGAAATTATATTTGAAGTAAAATGTATCCTATTTCCAAATAAATGGCTGATTCAAAATAAGGAGATCCGTTCTAAAATGCTTTTTTGATGGCTCGCAGGTAACCCGTTGGTGGTGCCGGGTCGAGAAATTAGCGTATTCACCCTGCTCGATTAAACATTGGCAAAAAAGCAAATGCATTTATCGCCATCCTACAAGTCTTCCCTTTCTGAACCTTGCATAAATCGGCGCTTTGAGGTATTTTCAGAAGAAAAATGTCAGGAGCAGATCAACATGAAGTTTTAAAGCCGTCCTAACCAGCACTTCTCACCAACTCAGCCATTCGTTGGTGCGTAGAAGGCTCTTAACGGTCTCACTCAATCTTCCTAATGAATTTTCTCAATTCCGAAGGGACATTGGAAGAAACCCCTCCGGGCGTTGTGCGAGAGGCGAAGAGCTTCCCGTAGAAAATCCGTCGTGCCAATCGATGCCTCGAAGTTGGCGCCTTCCCTTGTAAGATGAAAAGCCAGTTTGCACACCTCCGCTCTCCGCACGCAAAGCGGCACAGCTGTGGTGGCGGTGGCGGCGGCGGCGGCACGCGGCGCGTTGGCGGCGGGCGCGGTGACGCGCGTTGCACAAGTGGCGAGGGGGAGATCCGTGGCTCGGTGGCGCGACACCCTCGCAGGCGCAGCCGCCGCAATACAGTGGGCAGGTTGGCTGGGGTACACGGGCAAAAGAGGGCCTATGTTAATGAGGGGACCAGAAGGTTTTGTTTTTTATTGATTGATTAGTGATTCCGGGAGCGTCAACTGCTAAGTTCATTAGTCCCGTGAAACAGTGAATATTTTTTCGAGAGAGGTGGTGGTGATCCTTCCCGCTGGATTGTGAGATCCGTCGCTGACCTACCGTCGGCTAGCGGGTTTTTTCCTCATCCAGGTGTCTTCCACCACCCGGGCACCGTCCCAGCCGGGACAAGCTCTAAGCTCCCGACCGGTCTCCCGGCATGAGTGTTAATGTAGTGCATGTTAGTGTGTGTGTGTATGTGTGTGTGTAAGTAAAGGGCGGGGATAGGACAAGAAAGAGGAAGGAAAGTTTGCGCGCAGTCCGTGGCCCATTTGTTAGAGAACTGGTCCAGCATTCGCCCGGTGGATCGGAAAATACACGAAAAACTACCGATCATAGCAGCTGGCTCGTAAAATTCTCCACCAGACAGCGGATGAATTATACCTAGCTCACAAGCTAGAGTCGATAATCTTGCCACCGCCGGGACTCGAACCCACAGCCTCTCGTCCAGAGGCACTGCAGTGACATCACTTGATGCTGTGAGCCACCTCTCCCGTTGAGACCAGAAGGAAGGTGAGTTTAATCCATATGTAAATTGGGGACCGACTCAGAGAAGGGCATATGTAAATAGGGGCCGTCCCCTGTCTAGGCATATGTAAATTGGGGACCGACAACCTCATCCCATTTCAGGGTAGGTGGAAGTTGAAGTATTTTTGAAGAACATTTTCATAGCCATTCTTTTTAATAACCCAACCCCTTCCCTCATTTTTCAGACTTAGGAATGGCTTAATTCTTTCAAATATGGTTTGGTTAAAGTTTGTTTTCGCTTCAGATTTAATCGTGTCATTCGTTAATTCAAGGAATTGCATGATTTTATTGATTACCATGTAGGTACTAGTTATTTCTTTTCAAAGCTGGCTGTATTACGCATTCGTCAATTACACAGAGGATGCACAATGCTTTTATGGCTTGCATTCGTAGTATAATGTGGTAAAGTGTAATAGCAGGTGGTAATACATGTTTAGCATACAAGGGAAATTCCGCTTATCTTGCCATTTTTATATTCTCCTTTTTCTCAATTTATTATCTATAACACTGAACACACCCTTCTATTTATTTTCTCAATCAGTCCTTTTCCTACGTGGGTTGTTTTGGTTCCCAATTTACATATGTCCCGAGAAAAGTTGGTTCTCAATTTACATGTAGAAGTCGAAAATAAGTTTCACGAGATGAGATAAAGGGATTAATTGATCCCCATCCCCATCGCCGTGACATTCAATCGCAAAAGAGTGTCTTTAGAGACTTTAGAAACATCCAAAGAGGGTATTATCTGAATTTGATTGAGTCGTTTTTGGAGTCATTGGTGATATTTTAAACCCAAAGTTAGCTTTCAGTTATGTGAATCACTGGTGACTTTTCTAAGTCCAAAGTTGGCCTTCAGCTATGTATTTTTGTTTACTGACAAGAATCGATACTAGTTGGCTTTTGGCGTTCCTTTACAGCCACGATCTGACCAACTGTTATTAGTTAAATTATACAGCCCGTTAAATGAATTCTTGTAATGTGAGTAATAATAATGCGAACAACAGCAAACATTGTGTCAGATACATGGTACTTTAATTTTGTCATCATCTTGAAATTAATATTATTTGTTGAGTAATTATATACTCAGGGTCCAAACGTGGGGGGCGAAAGGATTGGAGCAGATGAAGGCGCGCCTCACCATAATTTGTCAACTCTTTGTCCTTGAACCAGACCTTGTTTTACTGTGCGCGCGTAGAGACATTCGGAACCTCGCCGTCATACAGTGTAAGACGTGTAACAACCTGATAGCTCCACGGTATTAAGTAATTTTGAGGAAAAATTCTAACTTTTGTATTTAAATAGTCATTTCAAGATGTATATTTGTTTCTGCTTTTCATTCTCTCTTGAAAATAGAATGGTAAACGGCGTTAGCCATAATTTTCAAAGTTGTAAACAATAATAGATTTAAGTTATTATTTCTTGAAACTGATATGTTGGCTGTATTTTCTGGTTTTTATCCGAATCTAGAATTATGTCTATTTATTTATTTGTCTCCATTTCAAATTTGAATCTGCACTTTAATTATTGTAGGTTTGATAAATGTTATTGTTATTGTTGAAAAAGTTAGAAAAGTTGAATGAGCAAGGTTATAAAATTTTTGAGTTTTTGAAAATTTTCAAATTTTTGAATTGAATTTGTAATCTGCATTTTAATAATTATAAGTTTAATGAACATTATTGTTACTGTTGGAGTTTGGTGTTTCACATATTTCCCTTTGGTGTATTGTCAGCCTCATGTTCTGTTCTCAGGTACGCGAGGAGACACTTCGTTAAATTGACGAGTAGCACGTTGATAGAGTTCAGGGATATCAGACCAGTTGGATTCTGGTATAGTTATGTAACTGATATTTTGGAAGCTTCGCTTCCTAGTGACTATTGATCCTTACTTCATTTCAAAATTTGGAACGCCAATAAACTTGGATATTCGTATTTATTTGTAATAAAAAGTGGTGACCTTTATTGTTCGGTTCCGAAGTTATCACATCACATCAAAAACACCTAATTCTGCATATCACGTCGCCTGCTAACCAAGTAAGGTATCCGGGCTTGCACCTCGATCGACGATTTACTTGAAAAACTCACTTTATAGAAAGTAGAAGTGAAGAACAATTTCCGAGTAATAAACTTTATTGGCTTCTAAATCGACGCCCATATTTATCACCATACAATAAAGTCCTTCTCTAAAAAACATAATACAACCTATTTGGACCCATGGCAAAGAGATCTGGGGAACGACCAATACATCAAATTTAGGAATAATTGCGATTTAAATGGAAAATTTTAAGAACAAATTTAAACGATTCTTGGAAGAATTCAAATTCAACTATTCAATGCGACTTCAATATTCCCGTAATACACGGCATTATCAATACACGAAATATTAATACGCTGCATCAAATATCAAACAAAACTATATTCTCATTGCATTTACCTGGCAGTATAAATTTTAGACAAGTGATTTTAGCTACATATTAAAAAGACATGACATCCTTTTACATTACGTTACACCTGATTGTCAAAGGTCATATGTATGTATTTCATGTTTGGGAATATGTAACACATGTATATAATGTAGTTATATCTATAATGTTCATGTTATATCAGATTTTAAATAATGTTATGTAATGAAATATCCTGTAACAAATTTACCTAGTGTTCGTCTGGAACTGATAGTAAATATCTAATGAAGGAATATAAAATCTCATTTTCCTAATCGCTTAGTGGAAACTGCATATCGATGCGATTCACGAAATCGACTAGCAAGCTGGCTGATCAGAGAAATCTGTTTTAGAAAATATACATCTGAGATATTAAATTTAATTTTGCAGATTATATTCGCTGTTATTTGAAACCCAAATCACTCTACAATGTCCTATGAATGTCGAAACTATTTACTTATTATTGATAACTCCAATCAACGAGGGTCATCCAATTTTTGCTGCTGAATTATTAGAGGCAAACTTCTTTCTCCACTGGGTTGTTTAGCTGCACGGGATTGCAGATTAGCTGAGGTTCTCCAGGTGTTTTGAGAAAACTGATGTTTTTGCGAAAACAGATATTTTGCGAAGATAGATGTTATATCAATGTGTCGTGACCGGCCGCACACAGTCAAAGCAGCCGCCGCCGAGTGACGTCAGCGGAGCGTTACCGCCCCTGGCGAGAGAAGGAGGCGACCGGTGCGAGCTGGCCGGGCCCGTCTGCGCGCGGCCGTCACGCCCGAGCAGGCGGGTAGAGACACGACACCGCCCCTACTCCCTAGTCGGCGGGCCAATAGCCCTGGCGGACCATAAGAGGGCTCCGACTCGACGCCAGGGCAAACAGCGAGCGGCAGTGTAAGCGAATGTATCCTGGCTAGTGTATTAGTGATAGAAATGAGAACTACTACTACGACGACTTGTACTACGGACGTGGGACTCTCCTGCGGATATTCGACTACTTGGCTGATTTCTTTTTGTTTTCTGGAATAAAAACCATTTTAAGAATCCTTCTTTTATTGGATACTACACAATGAAAGGTCTAGAGCATTGCGAGGTAGAGTAACGATTTGGACATTAATAAGCAATAGCCCCATTAATATTAGGCTTATACTAGTTAATTGATGCTAAAAGCAACCTATACATAGTATACTAAAATGTATTATAAATAGAGTATATTGTGGAACATTATACTCTTACAAATCGGGATGTATTTTGGTCCGTTTAGAAAAAGAAAACTTTGCACTGTACGGCGCCCTGACAACTACTGGCACTGCCACCGCCTCTGTCGCCCCCCGCCTCGCCCCCCGCCCCACCCCCGCCAAGTGCGAGGCTGCGGCCCGTCTCCCGGCTTCCGAGAAGGTGGTTTGCGCGACGACGCGTCGCGACACGGCGAGGAGACGCGGCGGGAAGGACCTGTTAGAGATAATGACATTCGGGGAGCGGCTCTTAGGGGCTTTTTAAGTGGCAGTGACGCGAGACCACGAGTGGAATGGATGTTGTATTTAATATTCACGATGTTTCGAGTGTTGTTGGAACTGATTTAACACACTGAAGGGGTTTGTTCACGTCAAACACGATTATCTGTATGAAGTCAAGAATTAAGAGTGGTCTTTAGTGAATATACGAGGACGACGTGTCCATCCCTTCCTGTACACTTCACAGAAAGTAGTACAATCATAATTTTAATACCAGTACCCACTACCATTGGACAGAAACTATACTCACATTTTCACAACATAAACTATTGACCATTGTAGAAATCACGACCGTTAATAAGTAGTAGGATATGGATCACGGGATCGGTCAATTAATGAAACACATTAGTTTGCCAACGTTTCGGAATATTTAATTCCTTCATCAGGGAGTGAACATTCACTTTCTTTCGGGACGTAGCCCTGGTCGGACTTGCAATGGACTTGTGTGCTTCAGCAACTCCATATTGGAGTTGGGCTGTAGGCGAACATGATGTTTGACCTGGTTGTGTATTAGTAAGCCCTGATGAAGGAATTAAATATTCCGAAACGTTGGCAAACTAATGTGTTTCATTAACTGACCGATCACGTGATCCATATCCTACAACATAAACTATTGCAATATGTAGTTAATAAGAATGTTGTGTTTGTGGTTTGTTTGCAATGAGCGAGCACTTTGAGATTAAAGAAGGAATTTTATTTACATCGCTCTTCATGCCACGCCTTGAACTGCTTCACTCGGTCTCTGTCCGGCCGCCCACCTTCACTACCCCGCCACATTCCGCCTTACCCTTCCCCGTCATGTTTCGACAAGCCTTGACCTAGCTGGTCTTGTCAGGCAGCGCCCCGGCATGCCGCGCCATTTCATGCCCCGCCCTGCCATTTCGCGCCCCGTCGTACGACTGAGATGGGCCACGGCAACACCAGTGGCAACTGCAATATCTACGAACGGGAGGTCCTAGGGTTCGAGTCGCGACGGTTGCTTATTTGCGATATTAGCTAGATAGGTCGAAGTCAGTCGCGATCTGGAGGAGAATTCTAACAAACTGGTCTCAAACCGGGTGCAATCGTCCCTTTCTCAGCCTTGTCCTCTCGTTACCTCTTACACAAACACATTTCCACTTCCATCCACTACTCTCCCACATGGCGGGCGGGCAATCGTGAGCTTTGAGCTCGGCTTGGATCAACTCATGTCACGCTGGCGGAGGTATCTGAAAAGGGAAACCCTCGCCAGCCGACGTGTAGGTCGACACCGTTACTCGCGTTTTAGCGGAGATGCCTTCCCCGGCTAGCTTGCACTACACTTACGGGGCTAATGACCAAACAGTTGACGCGCCAGGACATACAAAATAATCAATTAATCAATCAATCCGTTGTTGTTCCTCCCTGTCGTATCCGTGCTCCATCCCGGCATAGCGTCTCGTCTTGCCACGCCTTGCGAAGAAACGTTCCCCTCAAAGAACGCCACCCGTCGCATGACTTCGATTTGAGACTTTTGCAACAGAAGAAAACTGTATTATCACCACACACTGATCGCAGGCTATTGTGACGTCGTGGGAATACACAATAACAAAGACACGAGCTTCAATGATAAATATGTACAGGTTTATTCACAATATGTACAATAAACATTTAAGTTACTTTTAGCTCTTGGAAAACGTTTACTTCCCTGATCGCAGGAGCGATCCTTAAAAATGTAATCTGACTCGTGGCCCGCGCCACTCCTCAGCGAACCTTATGCACACAGCACGTGGCTCCCGTGACGTAGGTCACTCGTGGAAAATCTCCACCCCGGCGTCCCAACACATGGGTTGCCGTATGAGCCTCGCTCGGCTCCGCACCGCCCTGGCCGCAAGTTTGTGCATTCGCACGAGGGTTCCACTCAGCTCGACAAACCCCACCCCCGCGCTCTCCGTTCGCTCTTATATAGCCCCCACCCCGCTGTCCCGTATTTTGGGTATCCCTTTCCCTAGCTCTCGGAATTCTCCCAATACCGCATTGTTCTTACATCCTGCCTGGCCCTTGCGTCTAATCCCTTTGGCGCCGCCATTTTGAGTGGAGCGTACAATACGTTACACTATCAAAATGATAAAAGACCCCAAGATAAGGGGGAGGGTCCAAATTTATCTGTCTCAAAAATCAAAAATACATCCACGATCTATTGACTCGTCTAAACGTTAGTCGTCAAACAATTATTTTTCGTCTTTATTTTGATAGTATATTAGGATTGATTGATTTTTTCGTGTTTGCTGGCGCGTCAACTGTTTTGGTATTTGTCCCGTTATTCTATTGCGTTTTTTTCTCGGGAGATGGCGGTGATCTTCCCCCGAGGGATGGCCAGATCCGGCGCCGACCCACCGACGGCTAACGGGGTTTCCCCTAACCCGGACTCTCCCACCAGCGGGGCACCGCCCCAGCCAGGACTAGCTCTAAGCTCCCGACCCGTCTCCCGGAACATGTGGTAGTGTAGTGCATGTTAGTGTAAGTGTGCGTGTAAAGGGAGAGGATAGGGCAAGGAAGAGGAAGGAAAGATAGCGCGCGGTCCGTGGCCCGTTTGGTAGGGTACTACTCCGGCATTCGCCTGGTGCTGATCGAAGAAACCACAGAAAACTACCGATCAGAGCAGCCAGCCTCTAGAATTCTCAACCAGACAGCGACTGAATTGAAAAGCTAGTGTCGAACATCCTGCCGCCGCCGGGACTCGAACCTAGAGCCTCGCGGTCAGAGGCGCTGCAGTGACATCAGTTGAGCTACCACTCCCGGTAGTATATAAGGAAGATGACAGAATCTCAACATCTTCATTGTGGCTGTTCGGGTAATGCGCGTCGAAGATTGTTTGTCTAACGTTTCAGCAGCACTAGTACCCAATAGGCCACTATCATTTATTCACATTTCCTGGATACATTTGAGATAGAATAACAGTCAATAATCTTGCTACTCTAAAACGAACTACACTTCACTAACTATACAGAGATTAAGATGACAGCGGAGGATAGAATGTCATGGTGGTAGCAGGCAATTTGCCTTGAGGATGATGATGATGATGATGATGATGAATCTTAAAATTCATTTGAGTAGTAGTGTGAATTTTGGTGGCGATAGTACTATAATGTATGAGATAGAGATGGAAAATTACCATGTTTTAAATTTTATGTTTTTTATCAAAATCTAATTTGGTTTATCAATGAACAAGTGTCCATATTGAGTGGTTGAAACCCTGAAAAAAGTCATTGATGTAATTTTATAAATGGAAGACTTTGAAGCTCTGCTTGGGTTTTCTGTGAAATTAGACTCCAAATATATGTCAATTTTTGACCATTTGTTGACAAGTTGTGAAATAAAAATTAGTGTTGAATGTTTCTAGCATTTTAAATTCATAGAAGTACAGAAGCGCAGTTCGCGCAAAAAGCAGTTCAAATATAGGAGGCAGATCAAAGCGAGGTAGTATTAACAGTCACTATTTACAGATCTATGATGAGATTAATCAATAAATTCTATGACGCTTAACCAATGATAAACGTCTCCTTGACTACTTTTATCATTTTCTGGAAAGCATTACATTTTCATATTGTATGGATGGTAAGCAGGATTTTTAAGACATTTGAGAAAGAAATAACAATGCAAAAACATCTCAGGCAGAGATTTTCTCAGCATTGTAATCTCAAGCGAGTTCATCTCGTAAATATTTCTGAGAGGAGACTAATGACGTCAACGTTGCATAACATGGAAATTAAGGTTCACAGAATTCGGGGTGTTTCCTGAATACACGTGAGAGAGAGAGAGAGAGAGAGAGAGAGAGAGAGATACAGACACAGAGAGGGAGAGACAGATAATGTTTAACATTAATCCTTTATTTCATCAAAGTTTACAATTGAGGAAACATTAACAATACGTTTTAAAACTAGTCTATCTCTTCCACTAAGTTATGAAAACAAAATATAATGGCTCACTGAAATTACAAGAAATATGAAATTTATTGATTATTTATTTATTTTACGTCACAAAAACAGTTAAAAACTACGTATGACGTGCTATGGGGAAAAGTGAATTCTGTGCACATTTTCAAAATTCTGTGATCCCTACATTAAGTTATATACTACTTAAATTTTGAATTTTTGAAAGGGAGAAAAAAAACAAAAACTCCCATGTAATAAAATCTATTTTCGAGGATAAACAAGCAATAAATTTTGAATTTTGAAAGGGAGAAAAAAACAAAAAACTCCCATGTAATAAAATCTATTTTCAAAAAGAAATAAAATAATCTGAATATCGACAATAAAAGCCTTGTATTTTTGAAGCTATATTTTGAACGCTAGAATCAAAACTAAAACAATGTGGAATATCGTAAAAAATACGACCACGTCATTACGACATTTCGTAGAGACATGTTGTTTTAAAGGATAATGAAAGAGAAACGAGTAATCCAGAAAAAGTTGCGATTCTCTTCTACCAACACTTTTCTAGAATTGCGGTTGATCCCACGAAGGGACTAAAACCACGAAATTCAACATCATATGCTTCTCAAAAAAATTTCGGCACGGTGTTTATTCACGAAACTTCTTCTAACGAAATCCTCAGAATAGTCAGTAAACTAAAAAATAAATATTCATCTGTTTTAGATGAATTTCCGGATTGCTTATTAAAAACGTGCGCACCTGCCATTATACACCCATTAACTCACATTTTCAAAGCTTCCTTGTGCACAGGAATATTTCCAGATATTTCCAAACAGCAAAAATTAAGCCACTTCCTAAAAAAGGGAAGAAAAATGAAATTCAAAATTACCGGGCAATTTCCCTTTTGTCAGTTTTCTCAAAAATATTAGAGAGGCTTTTCTATACGCGAATGGAAACTTTTCTCAGGAAAAACAAAGCGTTTTTAGACTCACAACACGGTTTCAGGAAATTAAAATCTACGGAAACTGCCACTTTTTCCCCTTAAAGATGTTGCTTCATCAATGGTCCAAAATGAAAAACCCATTGGGATTGCTATTCTCTTTAATTTTCTGAGTTGTAGCAGCTGTTTTGTCCCCAATAACTTGTGTGGCTGACGGATGATACTTGTTATTCAATCCTATTTTAATTTGTCGCCTTACAATTTGCAAATGAACCACATCCTTTACAACATTATCAATAAATTATCATCTGATTTTGTTTTTCTATCATTCCTGTTAGGAAATTTGCAATATCAAATATAAAAAATAGTTTGCTCTAATGTTTTCCAACTTTCCATCAGGATTAAGGTTTCTCCAAATCACACACGCGCTTACAATCCACACATCCAGTGTGTTCCTAAATGTTGAAAGTGACCAACGATTGCTACGTCTTTTACATGAGTAAATATGCACAAGTTGATCAGTCAAGCCTTTAGGTCTGACAGCAGCGCCCGTATACAAAAAAATACAATGTCACGGAGTTTTTTTTATTTCGATTTAAAAAGAAATTGGAGGGTGATGTCGTAATTATGGCTTCAGATTCGGATTCAGCGCCTGGAAATACGTAGAGAAACGTGTGCCAAGTCTTTGGGTCTGACAACTTTTTTTGTGTGTGCCTGTGTTATGTACTTGAGCCTCACAAGAATTTATTCGATATGACTCACAAAATTTACATATAAGCCACGTGCGTCATGCTTGCTCCTCTATTCTATTGCACTGCCATTAAAGCTTAACCATGAAGGCTCATTCGCGGCTCTTCGCAGTATTTGCAGGGCTGTCGAAGATTTATAGATCAGGGAGCTCTTACAAGGGGGAGAAGTGTTCTGCGTGACTTCAAAGAATGAGGTAGAATGGAAAGTGTAGTGCGTTCTGTTCTGAGGTGTTATTTCGTGCGGCACAAAGGCAAACTCACAGATGCTTCACGGAGGAAATCCGAAATAGGATATTCAGATTTGTTTTAATTTGATTTATTTTTGTCAAAAAGCAGTAAAAAATTGATATAACGTATGCAGGAGAAGTATAACTTGCGCAAGAGTTCTTGAGCTCCAGAATCTCTGATCCATTTACTATACATATTTTAATAATGAAAAGTAGTTCCAAATCCTGATGAGCAACATTAGAAAACTATAAATTTTCGCTCTTGAGTTTAAAAAATTATTTGCCTCTGTAAACGAATAACTAGAATATGGATGATAGATTTTTTAAATGAAATTTATTCTTCAAAAATTGATAATGAAACAAGTTCATGTGCAATTTTTATAAAATATGGGTTGCTTTTGTCTACGTTTGCGTAAACTATAGGCAATTTTTTAAACAATAATTTCTCAAAACCTGCTCCATTTTTTGTTCCTCTCTTATGAATCTAAGCCGGTGAAAAAAGTAATGTACGCCATATTTGGGTGAGCTTTGTATTTTTGAGAATTGGAGAAAAACACGAAAAAATCTAGTAATTTTCGGGTAATTTCTGCTTAAATTTATTGCAATTTATAAAAAAATTCTCTAAAAGTCTCCAATTTTTTTCTTGAAATATTTTCCAAGCAATTTAAAGATTTTTTAAGCAAATAACGCATATAAAATGGGGCAGGTCTCATTTTCGTTGACCTCTTTGAACTTTCGAAAAATACATATATTATAAATAAATGGGGAAATCATTATTTTATAAGAGTCGGCAAAAGTAAATCCAAGAGACAGCGGTATAGCAGCAAATTGCTTGGAGACAAATCCATGGACTTGAGTACGGATTTCGGCACAGACATTTTTTGCTGATGTGAAACACATTTGTAGTTTCAAGTAGTTGTATGTTTGCGTATTCCTTATAAATAATGCGAGAAAATATGTACTGTTCTAGCGCCATTAGTATTGGTATTGCTAACAAAATAGCAACCCAAACGCCTTATCTACTACTACCCCAATTAGCAAAAGGACCTGTGCTTGATGAAGGTTTATTTATGTGAATTCATAACAAGGTGCCGCCTGAGCTCAATATACCTGGACTGAAATTGCACGAGAAAATTGATGGTGATGGGTGTCATAGACCCAGAAACAAATGTTTTGTTGTGTATTGTATTTAACATGTATTGTATGAAATACAGCAGAAAAATACATGGCACTTATGCTTCTGTATCGACTGAAATTGTTTAATGTCTTCTGGCAATGTTTTATAAAGTAACATAGGGTAGAGATAGTTTAACTGAGTCATTATATTTGTACATTTTTTTACATTTCTTTTTCGTATTGGGGTTAAGTACGCCATTAGCGTAGATGATCAAACACAATAATTTGTTACGGAGAAATATTCCCGAACACAGTACATTTATTTCATTATGAATTATTTTGCAACAAAATAAAATGTGTACGCATTAAATCTTCCTTTGTTTTAAGATGAACTGGCGATTCAAATACATGAAATTTTGAAGATTAACATGCAGAGTTCGTTTCAGTTTCGGTTGGTAAACCTTAGTGAACGAGTAAACCGAAGTTAAAGATAACTATCTAACCTAATGCGAACAAATACATGTTCCTCTCCATTTCATATCTTGCCAGTTGTGCTCTTGCATTAAACAAATTAGTCCCGATAGTATAGTGCATATTTTAGCCGAGAGGTGCCAGCGTTCCTTCTCCACTTCAAAGTGAGATCCGGCGCCGTTCAGGTATTTCCTCCAGCGCGGCGTCGCCCCAACCGGTAACAAGCTCTAAGCTCTGGTCTCCCGGAATGTGCGGTAATATCATGCACGTAAATGTGAACTGTAACACTGTGTGTGTAAATAAAGTGCAGATAAGAATAAGGAAGAAAACAACTAATAGTCATGAAAATTAGGTAAATAGAAGATCGCGGTCACAGCACAAGGATCACGTTAGGAAGTTACTATCACAGTCTTTCCTAACAAAGATCAGACAGCGCAAGTGCAAATTTGAAGCATTTGAAGTGAAGTGTGGGGTAAATTTTTATCTGCAAAGACTTATGTTTTAAAAACATGTGTGTATTTACATTCGAAATATATCTATGTGTGTTTTGTGTAAGATTTATTATTAACACTCATAGAAGTCAATAGAATTTTATCCACATAAATCAAATAAATTATTGCAATTAAAACAAATACACAATCTTTCAAATATATGCCATAGTAAACGCAAAAAACGAAGTAAATTCGGTAAGGTATTTTTCTTACACTGAAGGTTTTCAAAAATTTTAAATTAAAAAGCAAGCAAGCTAAATCGTTTTGAAAAGCTGTCCCGAAACATGAAGAATGACTTGAAGAATCATGGTAATAAGACTGTAATACTTAGAGCTTTAGCACAAGGAGACTTTGATACAAATATCACTTCCTGTTATAGTAGTCTTTTGGTAGCATACTGAATAATCACGTTAATGGATTTAGAAAGTACGACCAACGGGAATAAAGAAAATCGTCAATCACATTTTCGAATTTTAATGTTTGCCGCGCCTCTGTTGCAAAGTTAATAGTGCTAATATAAATAAATAAATAAATAAATAAATAAATAAATAAATAAATAAATAAATAAATAAATAAATAAATAAATAAATAAATAAATAAATAAATAAATAAATAAATAAATAAATAAATAAATAAATAAATAAATAAATAAATAAATAAATAAATAAATAAATAAATAAATAAATAAATAAATAAATAAATAAATAAATAAATAAATAAATAAATAAATAAATAAATAAATAAATAAATAAATAAATAAATAGCAATAATCTTCATCTACTATTGGGAACCACGTTTAATTTGCAACTTATGATTCATTCTTAAATAATTTAATATCATTATGGGCACATTTTTCACTGTAGTTTAAAGTTAACTGTTTTATTTTTCCATGCTTCTCATTGCTAATATCTATGTAATACCTTGAGTTCATTACTACACCAGTGTACATGAATCCATCCACCAATTTCAACACCTGGCTAAATAAATAATTAATTCACCACCAAAAATCACATGATTTTGGAACACATTACTAACACGGAACGGCGAATGACTGTTATTATCACCCGTTACCAGCTGCTGTATCTTGTACAGGGGCCCACAGCATAAATATAACACAGTGAAAAGAAAGCATATTCAAACGTTTGTTTCGGCAGAATTGAACATGAAATGTTAATGCTTCCCTCACATCCCTATTGCGCCAGTGGAAGTATCTCACATCCCCTCGGCATGGCGTTCCCTCATTGTGACAACCAATGCCCTTAATTATATTGGATTTGCCTGACCCGTGCGGTGGTGCATGCGTGTTGTACTCCGGGATCAGCGATCGGTTTCCAGTAGATCCCGTACACATACAGTGTTATTTGGACTAAGTAATGAACGGCTATATTTCGCATTTAAAGTTAGCAGTTGGGCAAACTCTACCACAGCAGAACTGTATAACGGGAAAGGTATACAAGTGATAGTAACAGCGCACAAGGTAGTACAACATTCGTACAGTTTGAAGCTGGGTGGCGGAGGTTATCAAATTGCGGGCCTCACTCTAGGGAATGTAGTAAGGTGTTAGATGGAAATAGAATTATCGTTCTGTATTGGATTGGAATCGAGTGTGGTTGGGCGTCCTCTAGGCATTAGTGGTGCGTTGCGTCCGAACTATGAGGTTGCTTGCCCGGCCCTGCGGGTTTAACCCATTTCGCACTCGTGGGAAGTGAACAATCCAAGTATAAATTTAAACTCCGCTTTGTAGAAAAGAGACCCATTCTTTGTAGAAAGATCTCTACCACTTAACCAAGAGCGCTGTTCAGGAACGATTTCCTCGCCTAGCAATCATTTCGGTAATCCGTCTGGGTCCTTCGATTCAACGCGTCTCCTCTAGTCAACGTGTGTGAAAGCTGCGAGCAAAAAAAAGTCCACGAAGCCGAGAGAGGATGAAATTAAAATGCCACAATTATGAATAGGTGCTCTGTATGATGTTTTAGCATCTCATTTTTGAAATAATGAGCCCACGTAGAGGGCTACACACCTTTATCACGTTATTCGAACTCTCAGGCAAAGTAACGCGGCGCGTGTTGTGAAAAACATTCCCGCTCTATACAATATCGCGGCAACGCTGCAAAAACAGTTCGCGTACACTTTGAAAATTCAGGACAAAACCAACTTTAAAACTTAATCAGCCACAAACAATCAACGTGGAAACAGGTCCTATGGCCAAAATAGTAAATGGAGCTTATTCAGTTTTTGAGGGACCACTATCCTGCGAAACTGGATTAGGAAACACACAACGCTCGTATTTCACCACAAAAAAGCGTGACGGTGCCCTGCTTTTAGTCGCGCGGCGAGCGGCGAGCGGCGAGCGGCGAGCGGCGAGCGGCGAGCGGCGAGCGGGCGAGCGGCGGGCTATCAGCAAGGGAGGGCGGCCATCACAGAGGTCCGAGCGGCGCGCGTCAAAAAGCCACTGAGCGCGCGTGGTCCGGCGCCCGGGGCTCAGGCAGACAGACGCGCGGGGATGCTGAGGGGACACGGGCGGCGCAGAGTGTCCGGGTGAGCGGAAGGAGGAAAGGGGGTAATGGTGCTGGGGAAGCTGGCGATTGATAAGATTGATTGATTGATTGTAACTGATTCCGGGCACGTCAGCTACTGAGGTCATTAGTCTCGTAAGTGTTGGCATGTTCTGTATCGGGAGGTGGCAGTGATCTTCCCCTGCTCGATGGCGAGATCCGGCGCCGATCTACCGTCGGCTAGCGAGATTTTCCCCAACCAGGACCCAGCAGGGACAAGCTATTAAGTCCCCGACCGGTCTCCCGGCATGTGTGATAGTGTAGTGCATGTTAGTGTAAGTGTGTGTGTGTAAGGGGTGAGGATAGGACAAGGAAGAGGAAGGAAAGATCGCGCGCGGTCCGTGGCCCGTTTGTTAGGGTACTGCTCCGGACTTCGCCTGAGATTCCGTCAAAGATTCCGAAAAATCCACATTTGCACCAAAGGTTCCTGTACAACAACGCCACAGAGACAAGTACTAATAACATGTGATATTGTTAGCGTGCTGTCTGTTCCTTATAGAATGTGCAGCCATTGACATCATCCAAAGGAAATAATATAATTCCCCATTTAATTTGCTGCCGTTACCATCATCCCAAAGGCGCTAGTGATTGGGGTCAACCTATTATAATTAACAGGAGGTCGAGGAATATTCATCACAAAACGAGCGTGAAAGAAATCATAACCCAAAATTCATATTATTTCAAGATAAAGCTACACTAATGGACTGCTTGGTATTGTAATAAACTCAGATGAAAATTATACCCCATTGAATCTGCTGAGCATACTAGCATTAGAGCCTTAAAATTACAATACGGACACTTTCTACCAAAACGGATGTGGAAACAACGAGACAATACTAAACTAAATTCAGAAGTGAACTGTTGGTTATAAAATATCCATTAGTGCCGCGAATCAATAAAATTGAAAATCTTGTCATTGTCAAAATTTCTTAAAATATATTGTTAGAACCTACTCATATTCTAGCTTCAACATGTAATTCCAGGCATGATGATGTAGTCAAATTCTTCGACATGTATTCTTCACCAAGAGACTAAACACAAAATAAATTCATATCCTAAATTGATGTCCAAACAATCAACTATATAGAAAGTGAACAATAGTAACTTTAAGCATCATCGTTCCTTACCGCCTTGACAAATAGATCTAGAATTTACGAAATAAAATAGACCACTCTTATTTACATATAAATGGTGAAGAGCAATGACACCTCTCATTGCTAAAATATAAACATGATAATTTTGGGCCATCATTTGATGAGCAGATTCAGGATTCAAATATTACACTTTATAATAATGTATTTAGTTTACAAAGAAAACATATATGTCTGATGAAATAAAAAGACTATGGTGAAGTGACGGAGTAAATGGTGTATGTTTATTCTAGAATTATTGAAAAAGCACAGGAAGTTGCAATATTCTAGACAGTTGTTAGGTATTGGGAAATCTAATGTAGCACAAATCTAGACAAAACTGTTACTTCCAACCAGAAAACATGCAGGAATCAGTCATAGCTATTCATAACAAGAGATGGTAAGCAATAGTTTGTCCTACATTCTGGGGAAGAGAAAATGCAAATTTCAATAATAGTTAAAACTTTACTCTTACTCTAGGAATTCGTTTCCAATCACAAGTACATATGCAAGTATTCATTATTCAAAATGCAAATGCGAAATTTTGTGAAACATGTAGAATGATTTTTCATAAAAAATAATACTTTATTTTGATATTCTCTTCTGACAATTACAGTGAGATGTTTAGGTAGTAAAAATACGTCGCTCTTTCTGTTACTTAGAAAACATTGTCTTCCAATTAAGGCATGTGGAGCCCAAAGAAAATAAATTCTCTTTCTGTGATAATTGAGTACGGACACACAGTTACATACACAAAAAGTATTATGTCCAAAACTCTGGACAGAAAATGTGAATTGACGAACGTGAGTGAAAACGTGGTCGATGCTTAAATACAACGTTAATAAAAATGACCCACAATTAAATACAACTTGTTACAAATGTTATTACAAACATATAACGTCATTTTCTAAGAACTAAAAAAATGTCAATTATTCCCACTGACTAATCGATGCCTCAATTAGAATCTACCACTTCCCTCTGAATCAGACCGTATCTTGTCTCTTGGGTTTCGAAAATGGATCGAGTTGTGCAGTGTGCTGGGAAATCCGCATGAGGCCAGGTGACCGGGTAATACAAGTCTCCGTCATGTTGCCTGTCACTGATCTATTATAGATGAACGCGATCTATCATCGAACGAGACATTGCCAGAGATTGTTTACCAGTTACGACTTAATAATGTTTGAAATGTGAATGTTCCAATCCAAATGTTTTAGCATAGCATACTTCGAAGTGATGTGTTGCTTTTGATCCTCAATGGACATTAACGTCTCCAAGAACTGAATTATTAAACTTTTTCGAGCTGCGATTTTTTGCTTGAGGAAAATTTACATGTGCATATTAGGTGTGAAATAATCTTGTTTCTGCTGGCTGGTTTAAGAAATATTTAGCTTTGATTAAATGATATAATGATGACTTTGATATAATGATGGAATTACGATTTCGAGTGGTGGTGGTTTAAATATTTGATCATTTTCTGTTAAAGTTGGCGAGAACATAATTCAAGGTCAATATCAACAAACAGTATATACTTTTATGTACAGTATTTAAGAAACAAATCTTGCTAGTTTAAAAATGGCATTGTTATAGTGGCCATAGTGCAATTTCGAGCGGTTGTGATTTTAATGCGCGATCATTTTTGGTTGAAGTTGACGAGCACTTAATTTAAGAAATATATCAACAAAAATAACACCCTTTTATGAACATTCTGTAAGAATCTTGTTTCTTCTGACCAGTTCCTAACTGTTGTTTTTACGCAATTTACAATGTGATCTGTCAGGGTGGCCGGTAGGTTTTTTATTTTTTTATTTTTGGAAATAGTAAATAATAATAAAGATTAATCATATTATGGATTTTTGTGCGACTATAATTAACCATTTTGTGAGATCATAATTAACCCTTTATGATGGCGTTAATGTTATCGTAGTTTTTCAATTTTGATTCAGATCGTTTTATTGTAAAATTGACTGAAAAATTATTTTTGAGAAAACTACAACAGTCTAAAATGATGTATCAGTCAATTACATATCAGTCATTTCTGCAGCGGTGTTTTAGCCGGTTGTATGCACGAAAACCTAGCGCAGTAACAAATACAAATTCTGAACTAGTGAACATGTAACAGATACAAAGAATATATCAAAAATTTACTTGACTATCCATTCAGAACACTGAAAATTGAATGAGGAGTCGTAGGGGGCTTGAACGAGTTCTGATTGTCCTGTTCGGCGATGGAGCTACCATGACCTCCGGGAGCAAGCTGTAAGCTCCCGACCGGTCTCCCGGAATATGTAGTAGTGTAGTGCATGTTAGTGTAAGTGTGTGTGTAAGGGGAAGAGGATAGAACAAGGAAGAGGAAGCAAAGATCGCGCACGGTCCGTGTCCCGTTTGGTGGGGTACTGCTCCGGCATTCGCCTGATGTTGATCGGAGAAACCTCGGAAAACTACCGATCAGAGCAGTCGGCCGCAAGAATTCTCCTCTGGACAGCAATTCTCCTCTGGACAGCAATTCTCCTCCGGACAGGACTGAATTCGACCTAGCTGAAAAGCTAGTGTCGAAAATCCTGCCGCCGTTAGGACTGGAACCTGGGACCTCCCGGTCAGAGGCGCTGCAGTGACATCAGTTGATGCATAGAGCTACCGTTCCCAGTCTCAGTATAGTACTACAAGCGAACGAGAAAGTATTGGTTTCGGGCGCGTCAACTATGAAGTTGTTATTCTCTAAGTGTAATGCAGGTTATATCCCAGAACGTGGCGGAGTTCTTCCATCGCTGAAACGTGAGATCCGCCGCCGGCCGAAACGACTCCTTGCGAGGCTTTCCAACCATCCCTCCCCGCCACACGGTCTTTCCCCAGCCGGAGCAAGCTTTATTCCGCGGTCTGCTTTCCCGACGCGTGTCGTAGTGTTGGAGGTGTAAAAGTAAATGTGTGAAGAAAAGGGGTCAAGGATGGCGAAGGGAGCATCGCGATAGAAGAAAACCCGTAAAAGACGGCCATTTTAATTTCTTTCTAGATCGTCACAGAATTCCATCCAGCTATGCAGCTAGGGTCGTAAACCACCACCATACCAGACGTAAGGGGTAGAGATGTACCGGAGTGTAAGGGGAAAGATGGTTCAGGGCATCAACTGATGTCACAACAGTCCCTCTGATCGGGAGATCCTAGGATCGAGTCCCGACGGTGGCAGGATTTTCGACACTAGCTTGTCAGCTAGGTCGAATTCAATCGCCGTCGGGAGGATAGTTCTAGCGGCCGGCTGCTCTGATCGGTAGTTTTCCGTGGTTTCACCAGGTGAATGCCGGAGCAGTACTCTAACAATCGGGTCACGGACCGGACGCGATCTTTCCTACCTCTTCCTTGCCCTATTCTCTCCCCTTACACACTCACACTAACATGCACTACACTTCAACACATGCCGTGACATCGGTCGGGAGTTTAGAGTTTGTCCCAGCTGGGGCGGTGCCTCGCTGGTGGGAGATATCTGGTGGGAGATATCTGGTTGGGAAATAGCCCGCTAGCCGACGGTAGGTGTTGGCCGGATCTCGCCATTCATCGGGGGAACCCGAGGAAAAAACATCACTTACTTACGCGACTACTGACCCTAGTAGTTGACGCGCCCAAAATCACTAACAAGCAAGAAATCCACCCACCACCGTTGGGTCTAGGTCCCCTTTGTCACCAATGCTGCAGAGTCAACGCTGTTACTGCTAAGCTACCACAGCCGGTACAAGCTGAACGAGATTCAGAGGCGCCTCGGGCGCTTTCTATATATTCACCCTCGTGAGTTTGGTTTACATGTTGAAAGGCAGTGTATCTCTTGAAACGATCGCAAGGGTATATAGTATTATTTTTAACAAATTAAGTTGGTAGGTAATCAACTTTTAATTGTATGTCTTCAAATAGGTACTTGGAACACCGAAATTTCATTAGTGCTAGACTTTCGGTAGGCTTCGTAACCCTATTAGGCGGGCTTTTACAACATATGCAATTACAACATATCCACAAAACACTTGAACTCACTGATCAATGAGAAAACAGTTCATTAAAATCTAAATAAATACCTATTAGTTTCCCCACATTTGAATACTCACTTTTATTCCATTTAATGGTTTTGTCTTACACAATACAATTATCTGAAGCGAGCTTGATTGACGTCATTCTGACCCTTAGAACTTTCTGCTATTTTGCCTCTGTTATGATCACTTTCGGTAATGCGTTCTTCCTCTAAAAGGTCATAACGTATCTTAACTATCTGTATACGTCTTGTAGAGTTCAGCGAGAAATATAGTTATTCAAATTATCGTCTCTAAGTTGTCGCGGCAGGAAGTATATTCCTTCAAGAATGACATGATGAGGGGTAAGACCCCAAACCTGTAGCTGATTTGCCATCGACGATAGATTGTATTATAACAGAACGAATATTTTCTTGTCATGTTTTTGCCAAAAAACGCCCATTTCTTTCTACATTCAGAATTCAATTTGTATATGGCTAAAGAAGGGAATTAAGAAAACGTACACACAATACACTTCTCCCCGTAGCACATCACACATAGTTTTTAACTGTTTAACGTAAAATAAAGAAAATAAAAATAAAATAAACATCATCTAATAATTCCAATCTCTCTGAACTGCAACCAACAATATTGATTCTCAAAATTCCAATATCCGATTTGTTAATTTTGAATAAATATCGTTTACATTCGCTTGTTATGCGCTGTATAACTAAATGCATTTTATAGATCCACATTTTATTTTCCACCAAAGAGGAAAAATTAAAATAGTATAGCAGGACCTACAATATAACTGAACTCATTTACTCTCCACCGACATTGTCTTACAAAACAATCGAATTCATGACAACTAACCACTAACTTCTGTAAATGTTTTTGTGAAAAATGTAAATAAACATATCAATACATTGCATTTTAATTTTAAATTAACACAAATACGAAGATAGAGAAGGAAACGTCACAATGAAATATGTTCCAAGTGAAATATTGATCAGAAAAGTCGTATTAAAATATTGTTCAGAGACGTCTTTTAGGCTTGAAATTGACAAAAAAGAATAGGTGCACTGTTTTTCTTCCATTCTGAAGGAGGCGGAAAATTACGCCCAGAGTTCAAAAACCATTCGAATTCTACAGAGTTTGAGCTCTCGAATATAGGTCAGGTTACATTACATTTCCCGTTACATCAACTGAAGCAGGAGATTATTACTACTACGCACATTGTGATTCTCCTGTGGGCAGTACCGATTCTCGATCCGTCTTGCTTTTCCCAGAGACGCCATTTGGTGTCATGTGACTTTTAATGTTAATCAATCGTTTGCACGAAATGGCGAGGCCAAAGGCCCTTTGGCCCGCGCAGACTGCCAAATGCTGCACTGTAGGCCGCCCCTCTAGCGGGCACGTGCCGCGGGCGAGGGCCTCTCTGGCACCCATGTTTATATTTTCCGTTAGCGCCGCGGCGGGACGCAGCAACGCCGCGCGTCGCAGCGGGAGCAACGGAAGATGTGGGGGCAGGGGGATGAAGGGAAAGGGTGAGGACGGCGGGGACGGCGTGGGTGGCAATGGCCGCCGCGGAAGCGGGGCAGTGGAGAGGGGAACCAGTGACAGGGGACGGCGGGGGGCTGCAGGGGGCGGCAGGGGTAGCAGGGGGGCTGGGGGTGGCGGGGATTGCGGGGTTGCGGGGGTGGCAGGCGGTGGCAGGGGGTGGCAGGGGGGCAGGGGGGGCAAGGCGAGAAGGGAGCTCTTGAAGTCAAGGAGTGAATGGGTAATTTGGGGATTGTGGGGGTGATGGGAGGCTGTAGGGGTGTATCGGTGTTAGCGGAGATGGAGGGGTGCGGGTGGCGGCGGTGTAGCGCATAGTGGAGATCGCGGATATGGCGGGGTGGTAGTGGGCCAGGTGGTGGGTTTGGTGGGGGTAGGGGGCGTGGCTGTGGGGCTGGGGCTGTGGGAATGACGGAGGCAGCTGTTACGACTCGCGCGGGTGGTGCTACTGACGTTGGCGCGGCAGGGATGGTGCGGGACATCCGTGGGCACGGCGTGGAGCAGTCGCCGTGCGATCTGGTTGGGAGGTTCCAGATGGGAGGCACATCGTTTGGCCTGAGAAGCGGGTGTCGAGTGGGCCGGAGAGCTGGGCTGGGGACGGTAATACTAGGACATCGGTCAGAAGACAGAGGGAGCAACCCCGTGAACAGATATGTGAGAACGTGGTGTTTAGAAGGTGAAAAAACACCGTAGGCTAGATGTAAAAGAAACCATGAGGATGGACGACGGCGTAACGAAGATGAATTGCTTGGATCTGAAATAAGAGGGTAAAGAGTGCAGGAAAAGGCAGGGAATGTAGAGAGCAGGACATAAGATATGGTGCAGAAATTGCAGGGGATGCTAATAACTTAAAAGATTGAAACAGACAGAACCCCAAGATTAAGTGCGATGATAAAGGTAGGAGGACGGAAAAAAGTTAGCGGTCGAAGAATCGCAGGGGTTTCAATGTTAAAAAGATTTAGCTTTTCTGGTAGCAGAGGACATCAGATACATTGGTAGACTGTGGATAAATATATTAAAAATTTTCAGAGTTGCCAGTTCCAGTCTCTTCTATTTGAGTTCTCAATAACTTTATTTGATATTTAAGAATAAAAGAACACTTTGTTGATTCTTATGTAAAAGATGATTGTTTTTAAGTTATTTCTACGCCGTGAATTTTGACTGCTAGATGCCAACTGATTCACTTGTTTTCTGAAGGGCCTTTCTTATTGAATTTCTTCAACCTATAAATTGACACTTCGTGATAGTTCGGGCCGTAATCATACTCGACACTTATTTTTGAGAAACACTTACGCGTAAACTTATTCGTATTTTCCATTCAGATCCCTCATTTAAGTATTTCTTTAATGATTTTCTTATTCTTAAAAATGAGATTATGTGTCACCATATGCGATCCTTAAATTTTCAACATGACTAACCTCAGTGATTTCGATGAGTTTTTGGAACTCACTGATGTCAATATGGAAGATCGTATGTAAATGATACCGAAAATACTCTGTAAAAGCGTAGTGAACAAAAATTTAAGAAGAGAGATCGTTTTGAAAATGATACGGTTGTAAACTTTAGTGTCTTTGTTGGACATATACGTGTGCATGAATAATCGTGGATTACTATTACCACCACGTCTAAAAATGCGAATACCAACATTATTATTTCCGGTATGTAAATTATTTCTAAATATCAATATCCTCTCCGTATTATGTAGGTGATCCTACACTCACGATGACAATACAGCAAATAAAAATGCATGTTTCGCAGTTAGAGTGTGGAGATCTCTATCGAATAAGTTCAACAACATTATATAGAATCATTACAGAAGTATCTAAAGAGATATCATGAAATATTAAAAGTTCATAAAATTCCTTTTATCTGTTGAGGCATTGAACCAGTCGCAAATTGATTTTTTAAAAGGTGGTTTCCCTTAAATTATTGGAGTTGGTGATGGGACACATGTTCTTATGGAAAGTCCTGGGGAAATAGTGCAAAAATATTTAGGAACAGAAAAATGTTTTTCTCTATAGAAGTGAAAATTATCAGTTATCTCAAAAGAAATTCATGGACATTTGCTGTGAGATGACCTGGTTCAGGTGATGACAGCTGATGTTTTAAAAAATAATGCTATTCGAGGGAAATTATGTAAAGGACAATTACCTGAACATTTACTAGAGGCCAGTGGAGACACCAGCCACATTTCCTATCACACAACCAGAATAAAACTGCAACAAAGCCAATAAAATTAAAAGAAGTGTGGTTAAAAAAATCATTACAAGATGCAAAGGAAGTTTTCCACGCATATATTTTGAAATTCAAAATGAACTGAAAAAATGTTTCAAGGAGAATAACTTCTTGTACATTTTATAATTAGGCATACAAGAAGGTTAATGGTATTCTGAGAAATTAAGAAAAAAACTGAAAAAATTGTTGACATTGCTGAAAGTATTAGGGGAAATAGACAAACTTTTATTCAAAGACATTTTAACTAAAAACATCACAACCCTGGTTGCCAACTAATAAATTTTTAAATTGTAGAAAAATGAACAAAAATATTAATTGAATTCGATTTTTTGTATTCTTTGTTGGTAATTTCCCCGTATAATAACAATATCCAATTGTCTTCTAACAGCATGAAACTTCTCCCCTCGTGTTTAATTTTCCAATCGCCAATTGTCGACTACGAATAACGGCCCTTAACGATAACATTAATTCATTTTTACATTCAACTATTTCACTGATAAGGTGAGTAACCAATGCGAAGAGACTAATTGAGCTACAACAATAACTTTCTCGCATTATTTATAAAGTGTGCAATTTTAGAAAGCTCTGAGAATTCATAGCAAATGGGACCTGCACCATTTTTAAACATTCTTTCCTCTAACGAAGGCAAAAAATGCAGAAGAAATTTAGAGCTGTTTTTGGGATTTAGAAAAATAAATTGCCTTTACTTTCGTTAATTACAACCATCTGCAATTTTGATATGCGTAATGCCGATTAGACAACAATTTGTTTAGGAGAATTTTTTAAGAAAAGATTAAAATCGCTGCAGGGGGAGAAATCTGTAAGGTCATTCGATCGGTCACAAGGCTTAGCTAAAAACAGATTTTCTGCAGCTTCCTTGGGAGGTGTTTGTCCATCTCGTTGGTCCGGATCTCGCCCCCACGATTCTCATCTTTTCTAACATTTATTTTTTTGTCATCCTCGCCTCGTCCTTTCCTATTATTCCTTTATACTATGACACACGACGGGGCTTAGAACTTTACCTGCGTGGGGCACGGTCCCAGGGGGGGATACGTGGGGGTGGATACCTACAAACCACGTATATCCGGTAGATCGGCTTTGGATCGGACGTTGCAGCGGAGGGGGAACATCGCTAATTTCCGAGATACAACATCCACTACACTTACGTTACTAATGACGTAAAGCAGTTGACACGCGCAGAATCAATACTCGCTCACTCATTCACCCACGCCCAGGCTCATGCCCACGCCCACGCCCTGCGAGCGCTGGGATCTGCAGTGGGCAGCGAGCAAACGTGCCGCGGACAGCGAGCAGCGAGCAACGAGCAGCGGGTACAGCGGGCCGCCCGGACAGGACGTGTGTTTGTTTTGCTAATCTGCGCTGTGTGCCCACAACAATAATTGAGTAAGTCTCGAATTTCAGCAGTAACGAATTCAATAGTGGCGGTGGTGGCGGCGGCGGGCCACTGTGAGGCGGGACAGAGCGGGGCGAGCAGAGACGGAGTGGAGCGGGATGGAGAGAGGAGGGAAGAGGTGTGAGGCGGAGCGAAGCGGTGAGGGGAGGAGGGCCGAAGGACGGATGGGGGCCGAAGGCAAGCGGAGGGCGGAGCGGGCGGAGCGGGGCGGAGCGGGGCGGAGCGGGGGGCGGGAGCGGGCGGAGCGGGGCGGGCGGGCGGGGGGCGGAGCGGGGCGGAGCGGGCGGAGCGGGCGGAGCGGGGCGGAGCGGGGCGGAGCGGGGCGGAGCGGGCGGAGCGGGGCGGAGCGGGGGGCGGAGCAGGGCGGAGCGGGCGGAGCGGGGCGGAGCGGGCGGAGCGGGGCGGAGCGGGCGGAGCGGGCGGAGCGGGCGGGCAGGGCGGAGCGGGGCGGAGCGGGGCGGAGCGGGGGAGCGGGGCGGGCGGGGCGGAGCGGGCGGAGCGGGGCGGAGCGGGGCGGAGCGGGGCGGAGCAGGGCGGAGCGGGGCGGAGCGGGGCGGAGCGGGGCGGGCGCGGAGCGGGGCGGGCGGGCGGAGCGGGGCGGAGCGGGGCGGTGCAGAGCGGGGCGGTGCAGAGCGGGGCGGGGCGGAGCGGGACCAGGCGTCGCGGCACGACCTGGCGCGACGCGGTGCTGTCGACGCGACGCGACGGGACGCGGTGCTGGGCAAGCGCCCCCACCAACGCGCTGCGCCCGCCTCCCGCTGCAGAGGCGTCGCGGGGATGGGGGGATGGCGGCGCCGCTGTGACAACCGGTGCAGTTCAGGTCGCGCGCTGCGGCTCCGCGTGGACAGTGGGCCCCGCCCGCCAGCGCGGGAGGGGCGTAAGGCAATCCACCCCCACGCTCTTACACTACGAGAGGATGCGGTGCGCCGGTCACTACATAACGGCTAGGTATTTAGAAGACAAAGAAATGAGCAAAGCATAAAACATTCTATTAACAAATTTTTTATACAACAATGAAAGTAGACAATTAACGCATATTATATAAAGCAAGTATTGCTTGGCGCCCAAGAACGGAACGAAGAGACGGGAAGGACACAGTATTTTCTCGTATTATACTTTGGACAACACGGTGACAACGGAGATGTCATTATTGTAAATGTTTATATAGAAACTGTAGAAGACAAAAATAACGTACACGAATTATATGAATACATCTTTCAATATCTTTATTCAAAGTAGTTTACATAAATTACATTGAATCTAACAAGTTACAATTACGAGATAAAAACACGAAACGTCAAGAGATGCCAGAAAGTCAAAATAAGAACAATTGATTTCATTTTGATATTGACATAAGAGATGAAAGGCCTGGGACACACGACTTCAAAACTCAGCCGTTATTTTTCAACCCTTTTCCACAAAAAATTGGTCGCATATTTTCCACTACTATCCTGCTTATTTAAGTGAAAGAATATGTTATGTGGTAAATTTGACTACACTATCGTATTAGAAGCCCTATTCAATAAAAGAAATTAAGTTTTATTGCAAACGATATATGTTATTGCATATGTACTATTCTGAACATGCATCCTCTTCAAAATAACCAGTACAATTGTTTTTATATTATTTAAATAATTCCCCTTATTGTTATCTACCGTTTCTCAATTTCACAGTGGAACTATATTTGAAATTGTTGTATCACTTTCCACAGCGGTGTACCACTTTTATAAATACCTTGTAAAATGAGACATCGTGATTACTGATATATGCCCCATTCCACGATCATTTATTGCTTTTTTTATGTCCTAGGCTGCCGAATTAATGCTTTCTTCGATTAACTTTCCTTAATAAAATATATGAATTAGATAGAGATAAAATACATTCTTTTTTAACTGTTCAGATTATCATAAGCTGCCTTTAGATTCACGAGAAACTAAAGATTCCTTGTTCAAATATATCGTAAATACAGCTTTTGGGAGAATGATGTGAAATGCGAGTATCAATATTTAACATTATTTAATTACCAGCTTTCCCTTCCCAACCCTCCAACCATTGCACTTCCAACTCAAATGCCACCCACATTCCGATTCATGAGTTAGAAAAATCTACCTAATTGTCGTAGGGTAATCAAGTTGCTCGTATTCATTTTCGGTATTTTATCAACTCATCATGGATCATATTTTGTGATTGTTCACACGGTAACTCGTTCACCACTATAAAATGTGCATTTTATTATCATATTTTGATGGTCAGCGAAAACCGGTCGATCCTCTATTTGCTTCCTGTCAAACGTGTACATTTCGAAATGAGATTTCTACCGTGAATGGGGGTGAATCACTGCCACTCTGCAGATTTGACGTAGAAAAAAATTAGTCACTATTGTCGTACAATGATGCGTTTTCTCCCGTTTCTAGAGGCTAATGTGCGTTTTGCCATAAGATGTTTGTTGATATATTTTAAATTGAATGAATGGGGGAAAGGTTATGAGGAATGTATTATTAAGAGAATAATACGTTTCATTGAAGTCAACTCGTCGGAATATTTCAATGGGTCCATACATCAACAGATTTCGTCATTTGATAATTCACCTATTTTGTGCGACCCCGCCGCGTTAGGCGGCTCAGGGAATCAACCGATGTCACTGCAGTGGATCAAACTAGGAGGTCGTAGGTTTTCAGTCCCGACAATGGCAGGATTTTCGACACTATCTAGATAGCTACGACGATTGGAGGAGAATTCTAGCGGCAAGCTGTTCTGATTGGTAGTTTTCAGTGCTTTCTCCAACCAGCACGAAGCGAATGCCAGAGCTGTACCCTAACAAACAGACCGCGAGCTGCGCGCGATCTTTCAACGTCTGTGTGTATTAGCACAACACGAAGAGTCGTGAGGTTGGGGGGGTAGAGGTCGGGTTAGAGGTCGGGTTAGAGGTCGGGTTAGAGGTCGGGTTAGAGGTCGGGTTAGAGGTCGGGTTAGAGGTCGGGTTAGAGGTCGGGTTAGAGGTCGGAGTTAGAGGTCGGGGTAGAGGTCGGGTTAGAGGTCGGAGTAGAGGCCGGGTTAGTGGTCGGGTTAGAGGTCGGGTTAGAGGTCGGGTTAGAGGTCGGGTTAGAGGTCGGGTTAGAGTCGGAGTTAGAGTCGAGAGTAGAGTCGGAGTAGAGTCGGAAATCGGAGTAGAGTCGGAGTAGAGTCGGAGTAGAGTCGGGGCAGAGTCGGGGCAGAGTCGGGGCAGAGTCGGCAGAGTCGGCAGAGTCGGGGCAGAGTCGGGCAGAGTCGGGGCAGAGTCGGGGCAGAGTGGGGCAGAGTCGGGGCAGAGTCGGGGCAGAGTCGGGGCAGATCGGGGAGAGTCGGGAGTCGGGGCAGAGTCGGGGCACAGTCGAAGTAGATTCGGAGTAGAGTCGGAGTAGAGTCGGGGTAGAGTCGAGGGAGTAGGGGTGAGTAGGAGTTGGGGTGAGTAGGAGTTGGGGTGGTTGGTGTGAGTCGGGGTGGGGGTTGAGGAGAAGGGTGCGCGGGGGCGGGGGAGGCTGGGGGGCGGATCGGGGTTGCGAAAGGGGCGGAGAATAGCAGCCGGGGTTGTTCCGTGCGAGGGGACTCGCGGCTCCACGCTTTATACAGAGGATGGGGGGATTAACAGCACCAGGCACAAGCGGAGATACAACGCGCTCCCTCTGGGCTTCCCAGACAGACAGGGAGATTTATTCAAAGATGAATTCGTTATTATTATTGATTTATCAGCGCGACGACAGGTCTTTCGTTTTCACCACGACTGGTTCTGAGCTGATGGAAGTTGCACGATATCCACAACACGAGTGTGTTTGAACGAGCCACTGTCAGAACTTCCGACAGGGAGCCTGTGGCAAGCGTCACAACGTGTGGAGCGGACGAGTCATTTAAGCGCAACGCTTACATTTCTTGCAAAAATCTTGGCACAATGGCAAACCGCCACTAATCGTTTATAACTATACACATTTGTACTCAATATTACAATTCCCTACAAATTGTATTTCTAATAATTTGCAAAATTTCGAACCGTTCGTGTGCATTCTCTGCCTTTGCACTCTTTCCTGTTGTGGATAATACTTGCAAGAATACGATCGGGATGATTATGACTTGTGGAAATTTGTATACATAAAATCACGTAAAAACAAATATATAATTCATACTTAGAAGTATAATTGGTTTGTGACTATGTATGGAGTTCAAAAGACACATGACAGAACCATATTTCTAATTAACTAATTCAGCCACTACAACGCGTCCCTTTTCATTCTATTCAGTAATTTTCATCATGTGAGGCAGCATACGCTATCCATTTGCATTCACTAGCTAGGCTAGCGTCGTCTAAACAATCTTTACTCTCTTTGGTTGCCCTTTGTGGATCCTATTTTTTCATAATATCAATTGACATTTAACTATAATTTAAAACTTATGGGGTACAATTACACATACTTTAGGGCATAATTTCTAACTTTCGGAATTTTCAAAAATTTAGAGAGCAACTTAATGGGTCATGTGCCATTTATTAAACGCCTATGGCTCTTTTAATGGTACAAATAAAGAAAAAATGTGGAGCCTTCTAAGAATTTTTTTAAATTGCATTAACAAACCATCAGAAACTACGTGAAAATTACTCGTTTTCTTCAAAAAATTGTAGATCATCTTTTTAAAATTCTGAGTTCTGAAAATTCTGAATAGATTTCATTTTAAACAAAAATATTTTTCTTCAATATTATTTTTTTGCAGTGTTAATTTTTCCTATTTGCAGTACAGTTGGTTCGCCGAGAATGGGACCACCATCAATTGTTTTTACCGTTTTTTGATCTATAGGAAGAGAAAATTTAAAGAAAAAAATTGGAGCTGTTTCTGAGGAAATAATTATTTAAAAATTGCCTATATTTCTCGCAAAATTACTCCAAGAATATTTTCGAAAAATTTTGTATGGCTATTTCTCGGCATGACTTTCAACAGATTTGATTAAGTGAAAATCCATCTTCAATGTTGTAGTTATAGGAAGGCACCAAAAAATATTGAACTTTTGCCATTTTTCAAAAATGAAGGTTATCAACGAAAATCAGATATGCGCCATTCTTTTAAGTTTTTTGCCCTATTCAAGGACAAAGAATAATAAAAGAAAAATTTTTGAATCATATTTGAGAGATTTTTAAAAACATTGTTGAGGCATCGTGTACCCCCAAATATCTACTACCCCAAGTAGCCCCAAAAATCAAAATATTCATTCGCAACTCACACAGCCTCGATCAAATTAACTGAGAAATATTAATCTTAAAGAAAATTGTCGGAATGTTTTAGGCGATAGCGTTAGCAGACCGACGGACCAAGGGACAGACGGGCAGACGAACAGGCGGGCAGACGGACAGACGCGCAGATTGACTCAGGTGTTTTGTCGAAAATATGTTCTTTGGTATCAAGGCTTACAAAATTTGGATTCTGACTACACAACGTGCTAGAGGCAATAGTTTACTACATAGAAAGAAGATTTCTCTACTTTTTCGTTACACGGCCTGGCAATAATAAGTATGTATTGAAAATTCATTTTCGGGGGCACGCTTACTTTATTTTCTCTTTTTAGGACCAGTGGCGAGAAAGTAAAAATCATTGCATGCGCATACTGCAAAACTTCATCTAATATTTGCATAATTTGGCTAAAAAATAATAACAAAACTCCTATTCAATAGACTGTAATTTCCATAAATTGTTTACAATCGGATTCCGCGTGTTCAATCCAATTAAGTTCTCAAGGTTCCAAATATCACTTATACACGTTCCTTTCACAATATCCTGTTTTCTGTCCTTGTTCTACCATCGTCACTTTCCAATTTGGAAGATTCGACGATAGTTATTCTCAATCACAAATGTCCTGACCACTTCAAATTAAATAGTTATTTCCTACTTCCGATTGAAATATTGCCGTTGCTTTATTTTTTTATTCTTAGGCGAATCATTGTTTGTGAGAGTAAATGTACGATAATCTACGTTATCAACAGAAAAAATACTCTGCAAGTGACCACCAAAACAACACTGAATTCACCACAACACTGAAAAGCATCAGGTGTTTATCGGATTGTGTGTCTACATAAATATAAGTTTCTTCATTTTAGTGATAAATGGGGGTTTTAGCGTCAATGACCATGAAATAGGCGGATTCATGGGCATGCCTTCCCGAAGATCCAACAAATGTGGTGATAGCCTCTTGCTTGGCTTCTAGAATGATCATTAGAACTGTTATTCCCTGATACACTATATTTTTTGTTAGTATTTAAACATATGTAGATAAAAACGAAATGAAAAGTGCCTAAGAGAAAACAGAGGCAATACCACAGCCAAACGTCACGTTTGGATATCTTCTTCACCTTGTGAGGAAAAAGTACTACACAATCTCAGATTCCCCTCTCTCCCCATTTCCCTGAAGCACTATAACTTCACCCCACGGCACTACGGCATCTCCTTTAAGCGGCCGCACTCTAACAGCTCCTGCCACTACTCAGGCCCCATCCACAATACCGCCCACGTCGCCCCAGCTTACGAATCCTCCCGCACCGTCGCGTCCCTTGCTTCCACCCCTGTCACCCGACCGCCGCCCCCGCCCTTGCGCCACCCCCGCAACTCCGTCCACCACGACCCAGCGAAGCCTCCGCCCCTACCCCCACCGACGCCACCGCCCCCACCGACGCCACCGCCCCCACCGACGCCTCACCCCCAACGACACCCCAGCCCCTCCAACTCCGCCGCTCCCGCCCTCGACCCCGCCGTCATCCCCTCCGTTGAGTCCTCTGGCGCCATTGCCGCCTACGGGCAACGGCCGCGCCCTATCGCCACCTCTGACTCCACGGCCGTATATCTCGCCGCCCGCTTTTGCTCACGCTGCTGCACACGCCGCTGCCACCCCCTCCAACCGATGTTTCTGGGGCTGCGGCTGCCGCGCCGGTCAGACTCTGGGGGCTGTAATGCTCTTCGTTATGGTGTCACTTTCTTTGTTCCCCCTAAGGTCGCGTACGCCCACCGTTTTCGTAATGTGAACGAGAATCAACCGTCCGTGTCACTTACAGCCCGACAAATGTCAAAAAACACTTATTTGGGAGCCTCCTTTGCCGTAAAACAATCAGAACCAAAGACGCTGAACGCTGAGCGTTTATCGACTCAAGATTATATGTCCAGGAAAGCTGTTTTCGATCCAACTAGATAGTAAGTATGATGAAATGCTTTTTGCTATCCTGCCATGTTATGCACGTGACTTTTTGCTCCTGCCCTGCCCGTATTTCATGGCCTGTTGTTTATGTTGCTTTTGTCCACGAACTCACCTCTGCCTTGGCAACAGTCACGTTGCTAAGACTTTCCGCTCGTTACGTGGTAAATTTCTATAATCCCCCTAATGTCGTGAAATGTATGAAATGAGGTGGAGGCTCCGGTTTCAATAATAAACATTTTATTGTGTTCCACAACTTACAATTACAAACTTTTTAAAATACAAAAGAACTGTAGGAACGCCACTAGCCACAAGAATGTATCAATGTCCTCGCCAAGTTTCGTCCGCCAGAAGATGGTCTTAACGTAACTAAGTCGCCGCATTTCCAATAACACAAAATCTTAAGCGCATTTGGCGTAACTATCGCACTCGCACTCGCACTCGCACTCGCACTCGCACTCGCACTCGCACTCGCACTCGCACTCGCACTCGCCTCGCACTCGCACTCGCACTCGCACTCGCACTCGCACTCCTGCACTCGACTCCCTGCACTCGCACCCTCGCACTCACTCGCACCACTCGCACTCGCACTCGCACTCCCACTCGCCTCGCACTCGCCGCACTCGCACTCGCCTCGCACTCGCACTCGCCCTCGCACTCGCACTCGCACTCGCACTCGCACTGCACTCGCACTCCGCACTCGCACTCGCACTCGCACTCGCTCTCGCACTCGCAATCCAAGTCGTAGCATAGTCTCGAATACCTCCCTTTTTCTTGTGCGGGGCCGCCTGTTATATGTCCGCGGCCGAGGCTGTCCCAGACTTCTTCCTCCGGCTCGTCGCTGGCTGATGCGGCTAGCGCCCTACTGAGTCGTGTTCTTCAGTACAGAGCGCGCGCCGACTCGCGCCAACTTCCCAATTCGCTGTGTACGCTGCAGTTTGCATATGGCTGCCTTGTACTCAAAATAAACGGGAATTAGTCATTTATGTTACATTCCATGAAAAATATGACAAAATCTTTGGGTGCAGTTTCGTCACTCAAAGACAGACCGCGCTACTGTCAATTACCAATATGCTATAACCAATGATAGGCAACTAGTTTGGTGCAGTAAGAACGTATAAAAAATGACTTTACGAAGCAGCTCCTCGATGAATCGGTCCCTTGCTTCGTGGGTATACATTTTTTCCACGAGAGTTTCTAGTTTCGTGATGAGTCAGTTTCTATCTCGCTAAGACTCATAACGTACAAAATATATGTACAAGCACAAATGATACATCTTTGTATTTCTCTTTTCATGATCTATTCATTGCTAGTGAGAAACCATATATAATAATATTTAAGAAGTCAAAGATGCTTCAATTTCTGGAAAACTGAAAATATTACAAACAATATCTCTGCGGAATATTACTTGACCCATGATTATACATTGTTGAGCGAAAATTGTGTTTCGATATTGTGAACTGTTTAGAATGAAATGTGACTTGGTTCTGAAGGAAAAGAAGGGTAGGCATTACTTCTTAATAAATATAACCAGGAAAGTAAAATTCTAATTGCGAACAATATGAAAGGGAGACGCTTGGAAGATCACAGTTTCGCAACTAAATCTCATAATGGATGTGAAATTATGATGGAGAATTGTACGTGGGATGCTAATGAATATGGAAATGCACCGTGCATTGGTTTGAATGACAGGAGAAATGGAAGCATCCCGTGAAAATCTGCCGCATTCCGGTTTGGCCACTACAAATTCCACACTGAATGACAGATTCGATGCACAGTGCTCGAGCGGAAAGAGAAGCTCGTCGGTGTCACACCAGAGGACGTCCAACACGCGTTCCGAGACCTAGTTTTCGTTTCCTTCCAAGAGCTGATTCTAATGGATTTTGTACAAAAGAGCCAATCTATATACAATACGATGAAAAAGGTGATGACTTTTTTATAAGAAACCATCGACACAAAATCACGGAAGTGTGTTGCTGGCTGGTTGGTAATGACCACTTTCTCCAACATCAAAAAAACTTAAAAAAACTCAACTATTGTTGCTAAATCATCACATACTTTCTCGCATTATTTTAGCAGCTACGTAGAAACTCCCAAAAATCCATATACCTAGTTCAAACTTGCAGGGCCACGAGTTCGTTCAGATTCTTCGGAAAATATCAGTTTTAGACAAAATAGTCTGAAATGTTTACACGCTTACATTGACCACAAACAGATGAACAGGTAGGCAGACGTTTTGTTGTCAATCGATTTTTCGTTATGAAGGACTAACTCGGAAACGATGGGACCTAGGCCCTTAAAATCGGGTATTAATGTTCCTCTTATTCCTTAAACTGCAAAATAAGTTCATGTTGAATACTCCAATCCGTTTTTAAAGGCTCCCACTCCATAGCATGGGATGTCAGAATCTTTCGAAGTTGGGTTCGAGTTATAAACAATTTTCACTTATCATACAAAGAAAGATGATGTTTTAGATTGATTTTTTTTTATAACATCAATCAACCGCTGTGTTTATTAATCCCGTTAGAGTATTGAATGTTTTATTCTGGGAGGAACGATGATTTCTTTCCCTCTGAAATCGAGAGATCCACAGCCGAACTACATGTCCGCATGCGGGGATGTCTTCTCCAGGTATCTCCTCCAGTGGGGCACCGCCGTATTCGGGACAAGCTGTTAACTCCAGAAGCGTAAGGTAAACAAAGTTCAGAAGTTCCAGTTTAATTAAAAGATTAAATGAGGGGAACACGTTAGAAAAACGTGAGGGAACGTGCGGGGAATGTACAGGGCAACATGCGGCAAACATGCAGGAAACAAGTGGGGAACGTTTTAGGGAAATATTGAAGGGATCGCACGAATTATTATTACTAGAGGAAAGTACCCAAACGCGGGCCTGGTTCGTAATGCGAGCCCGTTGATTGCTGCACTGTAGAGTGCTGTTGCATATTGGAAACGTACTAAAATTGTAATTTTTTGCAAGTCCGCAGCCGTCAAGTGGTAGTGTCCTCATTTTCACTTGTTGCCAGAAAGTCGGACATTCATGCGTGTTCTAACCATTACATTATTTTGATATGGACATTACAAGCTTTTGACTTATTATGTAATTTATGTTTGACTTAATGTAATTTATTTTACTTGCTTTGTACAAATGTTATTGGCGTTTGGAATATGAACACGCTGGTGCCTAACCCGAGCGCGATTTTAATAATAATAATAATAATAATAATAATAATAATAATAATAATTGCGTTTCAATACTGTACGTAGAGAAATTGCGATTAACATAATCAAATCTTCGTATTTTTATTTATCACTCAAAATCAAAACTATTTCATTGTTTTGTATTTTTCAGTGTTCCTGGTGACAAACAAAACTACTGACATCTCTCACAGGACTAGAGGATGTAGACTAGAGGATATTTTTCAGCGATTTACGAATCTGCGTTTATTCAAAATTAGTACCTTAGAAATGTGTTGTTGTTGTTATTATTATTATAATTTTTATTATTATTATGGGAATAATAATGAATAATAATATTTCATTATAACAACTTTCACATTTAAAAATATATACATGAATATTAAAATTAATTTAAATTATATTTATCATCCTCACACAGTAAAATCTCTGTGACGTTGGAGAAGTAGTATATTTCTGCACGCTTTTCATGAGCTCTAGAATCTCTTCCTCTCGCTATTACTATACATAGTGGTATTATGGTACCAACGAGCGAGGTTTTCAATTTGTAAAAACTATTTTTTTTTATCCTCGTGTAAAATAATGTAATTTAACACTTCTGTAATCTGCGTCGGTAAACGAACTACAGATAAGATTTTATAGTATTGCTGAAGAAATAATACGAGTAATTCACCGCCGCTTTAGTCCTTCCGCAGCCAGCAAAAACAGAGCTCAAGAAACAACCGCGGATATTGAATTTATATTTACTGTCTAGAAGCAAAGCGAGGGATCACCTCAGCATTTGCTGCAGGGATCAAGGGAAACTGGACGCAAAACCTGATCGAGATGGGAATAATTTACCACATGCTGAAATGCACTGGGCTGTCAATCCACGTTGGCTCGGCTCGTCTCGCCGTGGGTCTGCAGTTCAGGTAGCAGCGGAACTACATCGGCCGCTTCCAAGGCAGGGACCCGCCACGGATGGTCGCGTGTGCGGCGGCACAGGCGGCGGCGCGCGGCGCGTGGGCTGAAGAGCACGAGGGCAGCGGGAGCCGGTGCGGCGGGGGTGGGGCGGGCGGCGACGGGCAGGCCGGCTGACGTTAGAGGCGTCAAAGGTGAGAGGGACGTGGGCGGTGGCGCGGGACGGTGTAACACGCGCGGAGAGGACCATTAGCTTGACAAGCGCGGGTCGCCCCGGGAGGGGAGGGGGGAGCGGGACGAGGCGGGCGACAGAGTGAGAGAGGGCGGGAGGGGGAAAGAGGAAGGCTGCAGAGAGGGGAAGTGACCGCCGAAGTGCAATGCGAGGGCAGTCCAATGAGGACACTTCGTATGGCGAGGGGATTCAATATCACTCAGAATTGTGGAATCAGTAAGAAACGAATGGTGCCAAATAATAACACCAACTTTCTCGTACTAGTTTTTTTCAAAATTCTTCGAACAGTATTAGTTTTTCGGTTTTGACCCAGCATCTTGCAATCTGTCACCACGCAAAGTACAGTTTTTAAAAAATTTCTCATTTTTCCGGGTCCTAATGATATATCCGAAATATTACTTTAAGAATATTATAGAATAGTAAAACCTCCACCTAGATGGAAGTTTTCGTTGAAACATTTTAAGCTGTTTTTAAGAAAATGATGTTTAAGTGTTACTGTAAATGTGAATTTTGAAACTCGTTTTCGTGTATTTCCGTTTGAATCTCGAAATCGATTTTCGGCAGCATTACATAACTTTCTGTATACTAAGTATATAGTAGTATACTACTAAGTATATAGAATATACTAAGTATAACACGTATTACTCCGTACACGAGAAATTAAAAATGAATTGCATTCGTTTTGACTGGCAGGTCTCAGGCCATCATATGTGCTCTTTTGCCCAACAACTGTATATGAAATGTAAAATCGAAAAAAATGCTCTGTTCATTAGATCCCCAATGGCTGGGATCATACTTTCTAACATTGTGAATTGTCATTGGTAGTTTAATTACCGAGAATTAATTACTGTGGTGCTCTGAGTCAGGCATTTGGAACGTACGTTGACTTAAGTTAAAAATATCAGGCACAGAACTACTCAGCAATTGAAATTGAAATACGTCACAAAATTTAAAATTTTTGAATTTCCCAATCAATTCCTAAATTTTCCTCACTTTCTTCTTAAAATTGCATTATAATTTCAAAAATTGTAATAAACAATTTTCATTTTCTTATGATGGCAATTTGTAGGGTATCATTTTGAAATTGACCACAGAGAGTTCCTTTACTTTTGTAAATGAAATATGACGGGTATTTTGAAAGTCAGAATTGATATTTTACGATTAACAAAAATAAGAAAGGATTAAATGTAGTTTATTTATTAGTTGGCCATGCATCAATCACATGGCTAAGTATATCCATACTGCCCGAAGCATTCACACAATTTCAACACTCGTAACATTTATTAGGAGAAGATACATAAAAAAATATATAAATACGTAATATTACATTTAGAAGCAATCATTGAATTTTGTTTGAATGCTATTTTTATGTAATGATGAATAATTTATTGTGTGTTAGGGTTAATAAATATGGATTTTATCGATTAGTGTTTTCCGTAATTCAATAGACCTTACTCCTTTGAAGTGTATTCTCGATATTAATATTATTATTTGGACTCATGGTATTTAACAAACAATATAATAATTTTGAAATTGCTTGAAGCGACGTTCACGTATAGCGGCGTACTAGTTGTTGGCAAACTCATCATTTTTCAGTATAAAATTACAGTTTGTAAATATTATTTGATAAACACATGTTACTAGTTTGTTTGCACATATACTCACATATTTTAATAGTAAATTGATTAAAAATCATAATTTCTGAAATAAAAATTGTATCTGTAATAAATCGTATGCAAGTATTTACTTATATTTATGATAATGATTTAAAAATCTAAAGAATTGATTTGTGAATTGTGGTTACTAAATAAAAAGTTAAGTGTAATATGCATGCCGTATTAAGACATTCCTAACAATAAATCTGCGGATGTAATTCTACTTGACTGCACGTATGTGCGTAGAGAATAGAAAGTTGCATTAATTACAGGTAAATTCTTTCACACTTTAAAACATTGTTTTGTTAGAAATGCATTCTCAAGACGAGTTTTTGTGCCGATTGTCTTCAGACCAAAACATTATAATTATTACGAGTACATTGAGTCAGTAAAATATTTTTTCGGTTCAGTCTTCGACCATTCGCACTCCCAAGATGAAAATCCTCTGCCTAACTTCAGATCTGAACGACGTACGGATCAGTGTAACATTAAAGATTCCAATAATAAAACATGACATCGTGATGACTGCTTAATAAATAGATACATAATTTGATACTCCACACCTACGCACATGTACAAGTACACTTAAGTTCTAGCAAAGAAAGTTGTTCAACAACAACTGTTGAATTGAAATCGTTCAAAAGTATCGAATATGTTTCACACATATTACCAGCATTTAGAAAAGCTTCGGAATTTGAGGCAGGCTAGTAGTTCAGGTACGGTTATGCGAATATATGAACTGCACTGAATATGTTCTTATAGGATATAATATTAAATTTTGTTCAAATAACTTTTTCACATAAGAAATATTGGTTTGCTAGGCATGATAATTCGAGAAGGGATCAAACGCAATGTATTTGCAACCCAACGCGACACAAGTACATTTAAGTTCTAGAAAAAAAAGTTGTTTAACAATAAGGGTTGAATTGAAATGGTTTAAGAGTATCGAATTGCTAGCAATGAATAATGAATAATAAGTAAATACAGAAAGTGAAGGAATAAAGAGTGACTATGATGGGCTTCACTCCCGGAAATCGTCCGCGACTTCATTTTGTCCACTACTAATTCCGTGGCATGATTTTGAGTCGCGAACCCCGGCATGGAAAGTAAAACGTAGCCTGGTCATGGAAGGGGAGAGGCACAATGAGCTGCCTCGTAGGAGACAACGCTAAAGACAACTGAAACCGCGTTCCGTGTGCCAGTCTCCTCTCGGCGAGGCAACACGCGACGGTTGGGTGGTGGAAGCAGCGCGGGAAGTGCCGTGATAAAGGCGAGGGCGGGTGCTAAAGAGGCGAGGCGGCGACAGCGTGACAGCGAATGGGAGGGGGCGTAGGTGGCGACGCGCCCCTCGCCTGCGTGACGGCGGCCTGGCCTCCAGGCGCACCTTTGTCCCATCCCAGTGGCCACAGTGCTTTAAAGCGGTGCCCGTGACCCTGCACCTCCAAACTCCCCTCCGCTTTCCACTGCTCACTCTCCATCTCGTGCCATCCTTTCTCCGCTCAATTGCAATGGTAACCCCGGCGCAATTCGCCCTGCTTCGGTCGGCTTAGGTGGCTCAGGGCATTAACTGATGTCACTGCAGTCCCTCCTACCGGGAGGACGTAAGATTGGAGTCCCGACTTTTGCAGGATTATCGACACTAGCTACATAGCTAGATCGACTTCAGCTGCTGTCTTGCGGAGAATTGTTACGGTTGCACTGATCGTTAGTTTTCCGTGGTTTCTCCGAGCAACACCAGGCGTATGCCGGAGCAGTTCCCTGCCAGAAGGTCAATGACAGTGCGTGATCCTTCCTTCCTCTTCCGTGTCCCATCCCCAACTCTTACATTTACATTTACCTTCTACCACACATGTCAAGAGAACAGTCGGGAGCTAAGAGACTGTTCCGGCTGGGGCGATGCCCCGCTGATACCTGTTTGGTGAAAACACAGACGCCGACGTGTAGGTCTGCGCGGTATCACGCAATCCAGCAAGGGAAGATCACCGTCACCTCCTGCGATAAAACATGCACTACATTTACAGGTATAGTGACCATAGCTGTAGACGCGCGTGGAAATATGAATCAATCAATTCGCCCCGCACCGCCTCGTCCCGTTCCCCTCCCTCCGATGCTCCAGCTCCCCCGCTCCGACCCGCTCCCCCTTCACCGCACGCCCCCTCCTTGCTCCCCCTAGCTCAACGCACCGGGAGCGGTAACTCAGCGCATCAACTGATGTCACTGCAGCGCCTCTGACCGGGAAGTCCTAGGTTCGAGTCCTGACGGCGGCAGGATTTTCGACACTAGCTTTTCAGCTAAGTCGAATGCAGTCGCTGTCTGGAGGAGAATTCTAGCGGCCGGCTGCTCTGATCGGTAGTTTTCCGCAGTACCCTACGAAACGGGCAACGGGCAGCGCGCGATCTTTCCTTTCTCTTCCTTGTCTTATCATCTCCCCTTTCACACACACACATACTAACATGCACTACACTACCACACTCCGGGAGACCGCTCGAGAGCTTAGAGCTTGTCCTGGCTGGGACATTGCCCCGATGATGGGAGAGGCCTGGTTAGGGGGAACCCCCACTAGCCGACGGTGGGTCGGCGGCGGATCCCGCCATCCAGCGGGGGAAGACCACCGCCATCTCCCGAGAAAAACATACACGACACTTACGGGACTAAAGCAGTTGACGCGCCCTGAAACACGAAAAAATAAATCAATCAATCAACCTAGCTCAACTCCACTCCACTCATCTCCGCCCCGCCCACAATGACGTTCACTACGTCCTTTACAGTTTCACTGCGTCACTCTTTTATTTCGCTTCGATCATTATTCCAATCACAGTAATGTCCGGTTGCGTCCGGCACGACCTCTCTCTACCCTACGTTCCCTCTACGTAACACCAGTCGTGGCTCTGCTCTAACCGTAGCTTTTCTCTTGGTCAATGACGTCGCATCCTTCCCCGTGTCCCCCTTCCATTCCTTCGGCATGTCATTCCACCTTGCTCTACTTCAAGCTCCAAAACTCCAGCCCACTTCACCCCAACTCTCTCCGTCCCACTCGCGTATCCCCCTCAGCACGTTCACTTACGTACCATCTCTCTTCCAGCTTCCTCCATTCCCTTCACGTTCTGTTTCAAGAGCTGTTCGACAACGAATTGAAACAGTCATTTAAGCATTCCAATCTAGCGTCAACGTCAAGCGTACTACTAGTTTCTTTATGCACTTTTCTACATCTCTAAATACTGTAGTATAATAACTCTAAATACATCTCTAAGTATTAGTTGCGAGGGCAATATATGAACTTTGATGTAACCACCTGTTTGGAAAACATGCCTTAGAATACATTTAAGACAGATTTTAAAAATAATGTTTTTTTCGTTTCCTTACAGCTTGTATGGTATTTTTGGTGTACTTATGGTTTTTGTGGTTGAAATGTTCAATTATTTCGTCATTAAATCTGGAAGGAGGTTTAGAACATATGAGGTGCTCGTCTGTTAACACAAGTATATCGATGCACGGAACGAAGCTTATGGGAAGGAGGAGAGCGTGCGGCATTTGGTAGAATAAGAGCCAAGAAAGAATTAATGCAGCCGATCCTAAAAGAAGGTAAATGCATTATGAATAAACCATCAGAAAGACGTACGTGAGCTGACTGCATTTCATGGCGCAAACAAAAAATGCAGGTGCTAAACAATTATTTTTGCATTCAATAGCATTTGTACTACTTATCTGGAGAAAATAAAGGTTTAAGAAATTATTTTAGTAGCGGACAATTGCTTTCGCAAATTGCGTTATGTTGTATCCGTGTGTCGTAAAACAATCCATAAGTTAGGTAAGCCACAATACCTGCTTTCGCGTCCTAGGTTCGAGTCCTGACGGCGGCAGGATTATTGACACTAGCTTTTCAGCACGGTCGAATTCAGTCGCTGTCTGGAGGAGAATTCTAGCGGCCGGCTGCTCTGATCGGTAGTTTTCCGTGGTTTCTCCGATCAACACCAGGCGAATGCCCCAGCAGTACCCTACCAAACGGGCCACGGACCGCGCGCGATCTTTCCTTCCTCTTCCTTGTCCTATCCTCTCCCCTTACACACACGCTTATACCAACATTCACTACACTACCACATATTCCGGGAGACCGGTCGGGAGCTTAGAGCTTGTCCTGGCTGGGGCGGTGCCCCGCTGGTTGGAGAGTCCTGGTTAGGGGGAAACCCCACTAACCGACGGTAGGTCGACGCCGGATCTCGCCATCCAGCGGGGGAAGATCACCGCCATCTCCAGAGAAAAACATGCACTACACTAACGGGACAAATAACCAAATCAGTTGACGCGCCGGGTAACACGAAAAAACCAAACCCATTAAATAAAAAATAAGTTTAATATAGCGAAACTGTGTGAAATGATGTGAGAAGATATGTGCTTTTGTAGCACCACGCATTTTATAAACACTACTGTCACCATCCATTTTCTGTTTCAAATTAAAGTATGTCATTTAGCATCTCTTCCAAGGAGGTTCAATGACATTTCCTTATTCATGAATCCCGCAATTTAAAGGAACGATGTGAAAATTTGATCCGAACACGTCCTCCTTCACACGTGTCTCAGCTTTGATCTCCCTCTCGACATCTCAATCAATTGGAGGCAGTCGACTGTCTTCGAGCGAGATTGCATTGAGAGAGCAGGAAAGCCTTTTCTCAAATTCTTTACTTTGCTTCAGAATCTCGACTCACCCCTGAGCAATGAATTCGTAAAGTTTATTTTCAGTTGTTCACACCACGGCATTTTGTTTGTGAACTGGTTTCATTCAATCTGGTTAAGATTTTTCTGATACCCTAGTTGTTTTCATCAGTCTTTTAACTTATTTCTTCTAATTTGGGCATAACTTTCGGAGAAACAGTATCCAACTGTAATGGCTCTTACGTCCGTTACTCAGCAAATTAATACATCATAATACTTCGATAACGTTAACTATTTCACTGTATGCTTAGTTTGATGCATTTGCATTAAAATACTAAATAATGACTACATAGTTTACTATTTGGGATTGGAATTGTTGCCTTTCAAAATAGTTATATTATTTCATTTTTCAAAGGTTTACATAATTTACATTGTATTATAGTAAAAATTATCCTCTCATCAAGCCATTATGGATTATGAAGAATCAGGTACTAAAGATTTCGCGAACGCGGCCAACGACAGTTGGTAGTTTTGTTTTCAGTACGGATTTGTACATGATAAAGAAAGTATTTTTCTTTGGGCTAGTGTGAATTAATTTTGCGTGATTTTCTGTACATTACGCAGGAATTGTGACCGCTCTACCTTTTCCCTATATTTATTAAAAAGCCTACAGCGGGTCACTCAAGTAACCTAGTAGTATTACTTGACCTGTGACTTGTTATGACAATGTCACACCAAGAATTAGGAATAGTTTTATATGTCCTAACTGCCATACAGGAGTGGGTTCGTCTTTTAACCTGCTTTTTTGTAATAAAAGAAACATAGGCAAGTTAATCTTTCAACTATGAACAGAGGTATAGATATATTCTGTTAAATATTTGAATACAATTTTATCTAGCATTTCCACATTGCATTGAAAAATTCTATCACTTGCTCCTCCTTTAGCAATTACATGATTACCTAACAACTGCAGTTGCGTTTTAACACTCGCATAAACACTTTCATAAAATTATATTACCCTTCACTTCACAAAAAAAACACAATAAAATACCTGTACACAAGACAATAATACATGGAAACAAAATACTGAAAAAGAATCACATACTAAAATACCCTTTACATACACTTCCAAAGAAATTGTCACTTGAATAGTGAATGAAATATGTACAAGATATTTCACTTTCACGTAGATTATTACCTTATATAATTTAGCCAGCAAAGAAAAAAATGTCGCTATGCAATGAACGTACGATTAATAATAACTCTTTTACTAATTATTTGTTTTGAACAATTTGAAAACGATTAAACAATAAATTGAAAACACACTAAAAGAACAAATATTATCGTTAATAGAAAAATTAAAAAATAGGTTTTTACAATTCTTTACAAGAATTAGCTATCTGACTTCCTTTTATGACTGGAATATTGTAAAAGATTACGTTTAAAAGATTTTAATATAATTACTCGACTATCTACGTCTGTAAGTAAGGTGAATTCTATCTCTGTAGAATAAGTCTCGCTTCTTTAAATAGTTCTTTTCTTTTGAGAATTTCTAGTGAAGTTTTCTGACTCACGACACGTCGTCTCCACGAAATATTTCCACAGCTTGGAGCGGCGACGGCGACCCAGATCCTTTCAAGGTCGTGGCAACCCCTTGCTTCGGCGAACACGTCCTCGGGTGAATCGCTACCATAGTCCTTCGAATTTTATACAATATGACAGCAATATCTCCGCGTAATGAATTTCTTATGTGGAAAGCCAAGTTGACAGACCCAAAAAATTTTTCAAGCTTCTAATCGTCGAAATACGGCGAATTCTTCTCTCCGTCCAAGACGAACAATTGCGGTGCGTCCAGATCGGCGGTCGGCAGCAAAAAAGAGAGCTTTTCGTAGCGGTGCTTTGCGCTAGTGCTGATATTTTCAAGGGTGATTTTTGATTGGTTGTCGATCCATTCTACGCGAGTGCGTTCAGAAACTTTAATAAATTCTCGCAAGGGATACCATTTACTGCTGGCGCGATTTCTTGCAATTCGCTAACACTAACGGAAATTGCCAATTTCTCCACTGAAATCTCTTCTTGCCTTCTCTTGGTAACGAAAACGATAAATCTTCCTATGCGTAGTAAATTACTCCCCGTTGTGTACTCAGAATCTGTTTTATGAGTCCTTGATACCCAAAAATTGATTGACGGCCAGAAAGTCTGACTGCCCGTCTGTCTACCCGTCCGCCTGTCGGTCTTTGGCCAACGCTAGTGTCCTAACCGTTCACACGAGATTTTTCAAAATATAATCTTTGATTTATCAGAACAAACTCGAGTCCCTGTGAATTTGAAGCGGATATATTGATTTTGGAGGGTTATTTTTATTAAAGCTCAACACTTTGCAAATTGTCCCACAAACGTCTCGAAATTTTTATGAATCGTTCTCCTCGGTTTGCATAATCGAAGCTTTAAAAATATTACAGGATTTATTTTTGTAGATTGTGAGGAGTAGGGGGATAATACAATAGAAGGTGCAAGGAAAGGTGTCTTGTTTGCAACATTGCTGCCGAAGAGGTGTATTTTGCGTGGAGAGGAACGGTGTGCTTTCAACACGTGCAGATACGTCCTGACCTTTCTTATTATTGGACGGTATCTGTTCCTCTCCAAGGAGCGAACTGTGCTCCATAGGGCAGTGAGAATGTATATCTCAAGTGTGTGTGTGTACACACACACACACACACACACACATATATATACATATATCGCACCTGGATATATATAAATGGCAAGATCTTCCATGAAATTGTATTTTAGATCAGACATACTATTCTAAACTGCTGAGTGCTGAGCTTTCACCAAAAGACTTAAGCACTCTGAAACAATAAATTATTTATGCAATTTTAAGCTAACACACATTTGCTCTTTACATTCCACTAAGCTCCCTCCCTGCATGGTTTTTCAGTATTCATAAATATATTTTTTCGCTTTTTCGTAATTGCATTGAATCGTAACGAGATTTTCTGTTTGTTTTCTCGTCCTGTCACTCTTTTACGTTTAAAAGTATCATAAATAATTAAAATTTCAAAGGGTAGCAAAATTCCGACTGATGCAGAGCATCAAAATATAATATCCATGAAGACACTAAATTGCCTCTTACAATGAAAAAATTACTATACTGTTATATTTGTGTTATGTATAAACTTTTTAGATTAAAACATCTCTACTAGCATTGAGTGATATCTCGTCCTAATTGTATTGTTTTTCTAAGAGCACTAACCAGGAGACAAATTACAATTCTCTAATTTAAAAATGCCCGTGAGAAGAATAGCTAGCTGAGAACTGCCCCATTGCATAGAGTTAGACTCCAGAAAAAAATGGATGTTCCAAGTTCGTGTGTGGGTGTCTGCAACTGAGGCCATGTACTAGTGCTTGCGAAAGAACATAGGAATGGAAGAACACTGGAGTTAGTCATTGGTTTCATAATTAGTACATGGAATCTGACGTTTAAGTAAGAAAAATGCAGTTGTTGCGAAGATCTGGCACACATTTGAACGCTAGGATATCCGAAATCTTCCATAATACGAGTGTAATGATATTTTTGGAGATGTCACTGCGTCGGAAATTTTTTGTCTGGGATGTATAAATGACAGTGATCAAAAAGAAAATGACTGGTTGATGTGGATCAGGGTATCAATTAGTGCCACTGCAGAGCTTCGGACCGAGAGGACCTAGGTTTCGAGTCCTGTCGGTGGCGGGATTTTCGTCACTAGGTCGTAGATAGTTCGAGTTGAGCCGCGGTCTGCAGAAGATTTCTAGAAGTCGGCTGCTCTAATCGGTGGTTTTTCGTGGTTTCTCTCATCCACACCGGGCAAATGCCGGACCAGTACCCTCAAAAGCGGACCACTGACTACACGCGAACTTGATTTCCTTTTCCTCCTGCTACCCTCAACCGTTTCTTACACGTATTTACACTTATTTGTACCACACTACCATACATGTCGGGAACTTAAAACTTGTTCCGGCTGGGGCGGTGCCCCGATTGTGGAAGGTACCGGGAAGGGAAAACATCAGCAAACCGATGTATAGTTCGTCACCGGATCTCGCCATCCAAGGGAGGAAGAACACCGTAACCTCCAGCCATATGCACTTCACTTGCGGAACTAATGACTACAGCTGTTGACGACTACAGCTAAACCACGAAGTAATCAATGAAAAAGATAAAGTTTTCCCAAACATTCAGAGGCATATTGCTATGGTACAGCGAGAATTAATGTCAAAATAAATTATTTTAAGTGCTAATGTGAGAAAGACATCACACAATTGTATATAGTGATAAAGTAACAAACTTGTCGCGCTAGAATCGCCAATACTTTCTAGCACCATGTGTAATTTTTGAAATATCAGAGAGATCAATGAAAATAAATCCACACGATTTTATAAGCATCCTTCGCTCCATACGAGGGGAAAAAATTAAAAAAACTGGAGTAGTTTTTCAGAATTTTTTGTAAATTGTCACTACTTAAGGAAAAGTTTCGTGAGGACACGTATTATCAAAAAAATTTTCATGACCTTCGTTAAATATCTAAATTTTTAGAACATTCCATTAAAAATTCTCTACTGCAAATTTCATTAAAGTACTGCAGTTTGGCAGTGTTGAACATGTACTATTTTCGAGAATGAAAAGACGTAACCAAGTAGGGATTCAATGAGATTTTTATAAGCGTAATTTGTTCTGTTGCTGTAAACATGAAAAGAAAAAATGTAGCTTTTCAAATAAAAAAGTTCATTACCTTATTTTGAGATGCCTTCGAGGAACACATTAGAATTAGAAACTAGTCGTACTACAACAGCACATATTTTCTCGCATTACGTCAAGTCAGTTAGTTCACAAAAAGGAGACCTCCGCCATACTTTTAAGCGTCCCTTTTCTATCCCTGAAAAAATGAAGGGAAATATTAAGCAGTTTTTGAGAAAATGTTTTTATAATATATATTGTCTTCAAACAAAAATTTCGCGAAAACTACTGTTTTTTTTTAAGAAAAAGGATTAAATTTTAAAAAGGATTAAAATTTTTTTAAAAAAATTTTTTTTAAAAAAGATCTTTAAAATTTTTTTAAAAAAATTTTAAAGATCTGATTTTTTGGAAAGATTTCATTCAAGGCAAAAATTCTTATCAATATTGATATTTTAGAATGTTAACTTTTTCACTTTTTAAAATACAGAGAGATCGCCGAAAATGGGACTAGCACCAACTTTTTACCGTCCTTTGTTACATACCAGAAAAAATTACGACGGACGGACAGACCAGATAATCCAGACCATTCCATGTAAAAACATTCCACACAATTACGGAGTCACTACCAGCCTGCACACTTACTTGTTGAATACTTCAGTCCGCAGCTTCGTGGATATGCACCATGATCGAACCCTACCATCACATAACAAGATGAAATTGGGACTCATCTGACCAAGTCACGATTTTCAAGTCGTTCAGGATCCAATCAATACGGTCGAGAGCTCACGAAATATGCTGCAAAATGTGTCGTGCCGCTATCAAAGACACTCAAATCGGTCTTCTACTGCTATAGCCCATTAAAGCCAAAATTCGACGCACTACCCTAACGGATACTTTCATCGAAAGTCCAGCATGGATTTCTACGGTCATTTTACGCAGTATCGAAATGATGTTAGTACTGACTGTTAGAGTAGTTAGTACTGTTAGTACTGACAACACACATACGTAACTTATCTTGGTCAAGTGAAAATCGTCGGCCACTGCATTGTCCTTGGTGAGAGGTTATGCATGAAATTAGGTATTCTCTGCACGCTCTTGACACAGTGAACTCCGAATATTTAATTCCCAACGATTTGCAAAATGAAACCTTTCTTTCGCCTAGCACCAACTAACATTCCGCGTTCAAAATGTTTATCTCCCGTCGTGCGTCCATAATCACATTAGAAACATGAATCACTTTAATACAAATGAAAGATCTGCCGATGAAATTTCATAAAATTCAAGAAAGATAATACCATAGAAAACTATATAACATACTAAGTAGCACGAGCTAAAGTATCTTTAATCAAATACACAATGATACTGTTGTATCCCTCTCGCAAGATTGAACGTGGCGCACGTTAGAGCGCGTAATGGGCGGCTCCGCCGCTTCGGAAAATATTCCGGGATTCCGATTGGCTGCGGGCAGCACCGGCGCCAAGCGGCTAGCGGACGCCGCGTGCCTCGCCAGTCTTGTAGCGAGTGCGGTAGAGTTGAGTTAGCCGAGCTAATTTGTCTTTTTTTTCTCTTGCATCCCGAATGTGCTTTGCTTCGGACTTTCGCCTGGTTCTCGGATTCCTGGTTTTGGATACGTCAACTGGCTGGTGTTTGTTTTGGATTCTCATCTGGACTGTGTCTTGACCCCACTCGTCCTCATGTACGCCTATTGGATTCGGCTTTCATCGTACAGCTAAACGCGCCGCCTATTCGCGCCGTTTCCGATCCGGAACCCGCTGGAGACCAGGGGTCGTATTTATGAAGCTCTGCCAGCAGAGCTCTTATGGGCCTGTCATCTGGGAGCTTGCTGGGAGATCAAGGGACGACTGGAATTGGCTGGGTCGCAAAACCGACTGGAATAAGTCGCAAAACCGAAAACTGGCAGCCTGCTGAGCCTGGCAGGCCCCTGGCAGAGGTTTATAAATACGGCCCCAGATTCGCCCTTGGCAGCCTTGCCACGGCGCCACTTGCGCCTTTAACGCTGCCGGGCTGCCGCATCGCGCCTAGGCTTCGCCGGCCCAGTGCCCGCCCGCTGGGAGGATTCCGTATTCGGTTTTTGTACGAGGCCGAAGCCGCATTCGCCGACTTCGAGGGCTACGACCCCCGACGGTTGCAAGCTGCCATGACGGCCTAATGCCGCACTTAAATGTACATGGTCCCGAGCCGTCTGTAGGGTAACTTACTGGCAATGTGAACAAACTGTGATATAATGAGTTTCCTCCTTTTGATTCATCCAAAAACACAACAGCATAACATAATCCTCGCAACAACATAATCCTTGCAAAACTTCGCATCATCCATAGCTAACCGCATCTCAGGTTCCAGACTGGGAAAAATTAAAGTTTTTAAGGGTTCAAAAACACTGTATCTGCACCCATAAATTTTACAATGTGTCTGACGCACCTGACACCCTATTTTGTAGCTGTAATTAGTAACATTAAATCTTTACTTGCATTACGCTATATTGCGCAGAAAACTAACAATACATTAAGTTGTTAAAGGCGCCTCTATTGACTGATATTCACACTAGCCTGCGCGATCTACGTGGCGTGCTAGTCAAACGTCTGCTCACTTCGAAATTATACTTTCATAATCTTTAGAAGATCAGTTCTAAATTTCTGTATCACATAGCTTACATATTTTACCACACAAGCCAGAATGCATTGCTTTTTTCTATCAGTGAGGAAGAAGCTGATCGCACGCTCACTTCGAATTGAACGACGGGGAGCGGTGGCTCAGTGCATCAAATGATGTCACTGCAGCGCCTCTGACCGGAAGGTCCTAGGTTGGAGCCTCGACTGTGGCTGGATTTTCGACACTGGCTTTTCAGCTTGGTCAAATTCAATCGCTGTCTGGAGGAGTATTCTAGCGGCCGACTGCTCTGATCGGTAGTTTACCATGGATTTTTCGATCAACACCAGGCACACGAATGCTGGAGCAGTACCCTAACAAACGGGCCATGGACTGCGCACGATCTTTTTTCCTCTTCCTTGTCCTATCTTCTCCCCTCACAACACACACTAACATACACTAGACTATCATACGTGCCGGGAGACTGGTTGGGTATTGAGAACTTGTCCCGGCTGGAGTGGTGCCCTGCTGATGAAAGATACCTAGTTGGGAAAACCTCGTTAGGCGACGGTAGGTCGGCACCGGATCTGGCCATCAAACGGCGAAAGACCACCGCCATCTCCCGAGCAAAAACACGCACTACACTTACGGAACTAATGACCATAGTAGTTGACGCACCCGGAATCACTAACAATCAATCAATCAATCAATCGAGTTGAACGATGAATCAGAGCACATGCTATGCTGTGCTCAAAACTTTCATGAAGAGTACAGCTAAACATCATGTTGCAGGGCGCATCAAGGTGTTATTTTTTTATTAATTGAATGCGTGTTATTGTGATTAGTTGCGGCTGCCACGTAATTTATGGCAACTTGCCTGTAATATAAGAAGTGCCATTAACCTTGTGCCCGCCATGCTGCTCTTGAGTTGATGTGTGCCTCTATGTGCCGTCATCGTTGCAACGAGCTTGTGAACTAAAAACTGGAATTGCCAGCAAAATTAACACAACTTTTCGGCTACTCTACCCTACTGCAACATTTTATTTAATGTAATTTTATCGATACCTGCTTCTGCCTGGGACAAGGTCAACCAATTTCACGTAAATCTTCATGCAACCAGCATTGTAACTTAATAATTGTGCTTCAATCGATGTTATTTAATGATTTATTAGATTATAGTGTGATAAGCCAAGAACCCTGGGTTTAGTTTTAGTGTTATAAGCGGCATTCAGCCTTGGTAATAACCGCATTGTTTGCAAACTCGGAAGTCCAAGAATACGCGTTTTGAGGACAACGGATCAACAAAGTGTGATGTTCCAGGCTTGATATCATAGCGCTGTGCTGATAGACACGGCCCCAAGCACATTATTTGAAAAAGGGTTGGAGTGGGCATTGAGAGCCGTGATCATGTCAAAGGACGCATGGGATCACTCTCTAGAAAATTATTGAAGCTATCGCACGTAAGCGGTTCGTGATGTGCGAATGGATTTCAGCATAGGCTGGGTATTGTTTAAATGATAGTGAGGCGGGAAGTTATGAGTAGTTTGAGGTTTGCGAGCTTGGCGAGCTTAGCTTTGAAAAATCTTTCGTACGCCTTCCTTCGGAGGGGAAGTAAAGCCGGCTGTCCCATGTTAGTAGATTTACTGCATGTAAAAGATCCTCAAGCCTAAAAGAAGCCTCTGAGCAAAATTGATATCCGCCTGTTTCGTCGCCCAAGATAATACCTCCTTTCTCCGCTAGGTGGTGAAAGGAGCGTAGCGAAATTTGCGTGGTTAGACGGAAGAGCGGGCCTGATGGCCCGAGTCTCGCCACGTAAAATAAGGCATTAACTAACTAACTGGTATTGTTTAAATTATAGTATTCATTGTAATTGGAAATTTGATTTACATAGTAGTTTTAATTTCGAATTAAAATAGACTCCGTGTAGGGGATATATGTTATGGTAGCTCCGTAGATGGAATATTTTTTTCAATAAGTAGCTGAATATAGTCAGTCACGAGTAGGTGTTTCATACGAAACACGATAGGGAAAGTCGCGACCGCGTATTGATTTTGTGGGAAATATTAAGTGCTGTTAACAGCAAATCGTCAATTACTTTCTGGAACATTTTTAATGTGGGCAAGAACGCAAAAATTGATGCAACAAAGATTCCATGGACAACAGTCAGCCGAGTAGCCATCTATCAAGATATTATAGTAAGCTTTCGAACTAAAGCCAAACCCGAACGATCTAATATTATTTCAGTAAAAGAACGACTAGGAATCGTAATTCTGTATAGAATTACAAGTTCATATGCAACAGGCAAGAAGTAATATGTTGTATGTCGAACCCATAATTAAATTGGCAGTAAATTTAAGAGTTTAGTGTTAAAAGAAAGAAAGAATTTCACAATAGAGTCAGTTCTTAAATTATTAAATTATATGGAGGAGACAATGTCTTTAACCTTTAATTGGTATCGCGGTCTGACATACCACGCCGGCACGTTTTTCACTTGAGTAACAACCACTGTTTGTTGTGTCTACATGTCCAGCGGCTTAGTACCTTCCTTGTTAGGGTAGATCTATCTTTGAACAAAGTGAGACTTTCGCTAGTGGTTTGAGCGGCACGTTGTAGTTTTTTAATATGTTGCTCAGGTGTAAAGTGACCACCCAAATTGATGTCATTCTGCCCTCCTATGATGATTACTATATCCCGTTTGGTGAGGGTTTTTGTGTGGGTGTCCAATTCACTGATCACGTCGGCAAACCTCCCGTTAGGTTTAAACACACACATGACAGAGAAATTGGTTGGGAGTTTCCCACTGAGCAGGGAGGAGATTTGTCACCCATGGCGATCTGCTAAAATTTGTACCTTTTTGGTGGGCTCAGTGGGAATGTCCTTGTTTGCTTGTGGGCCAGGTTGCGCAACTCTACGTGTCTTGGTTTCTTTCCGCTTGCTAGCCTGTTTGCGTCGGTTTGTGGGTGGACGTGTCGATGATGGGAGGGGTAGTGAAGATTGGGAAGGCAAGGAAAATCATTGTCATAATCTAACACAGCAAATCTGTTTTGAGTCATGATTGGTAGTGATGATTGTGTTTTTGCTTTCGCGGATGGACGGCTGAAAGTTTCTGCGGTGTTGCCTATTGTTCTCCAACCGTCTGAGTTTTGAACGACCTCTTCGAGCCTTCGGATATGTTCATCTAAATTATTGTTTACGTGTGTGAAGGCTTTCAGATGGTCGTCTTTGAGAGTGTACAGAGTAGAAAGTGTATAGCAAATAGTTGCCATGTCGCGAATGCGTTTCAAAATGCGTGGCAAATTTGAGAATAAATAAATAGATGAGAAATCAGATTATGTGTAAAAATGTTTCCTAAATTATCTTTTTAATTTACGTGTATTAAATTATTTAATTTAAGTAACGTATTTATTTAAAAAATAAACGTAATGTGATTCTAATTAGTATTTAAATGTAATAGGTTAATTGCGAGTAGAGTTGAATGCGTTTACGTTAATAGAGCTAAGCTGCAAACTAATCAATACAATTAGACTACTATACTTTACCTCTTTAAAGGCCACAAAATTCACCACTTTGATATTCGTGAATTTCAAAACACAAAGTTCAAGATTTTCCGTTACTGTTTTAGACGAAACTTTGAATTTTGATTTTTTTTACAATTATCACAACACTTTCACTAGTTGTTTAAACCTTTACGCAAATTTAAATTTATTTGTACAGCAAATATGTATTAGAAACCTTTGAACTCGTTTAAATGCAAGTTTGTCTGTTACGCTGTCCTTTAAACCAATAACTATTTGCTTCTTTTCCGTTGCTTCGGACAATATAAATCTTTTTCATCGCGTCATTAACAAGTAAAGAAAACAATTTAAAAACAAAAGGTACCTGAAAGATGTAAGAAAGTAGTCAAAATTAGTAAAATATTGGAGCACAGCCCGAGCACGTCAGTCACGCAAGGAAGCAACCAACCAACCTCAACTGCAAATCTAGGATAAACGATATCAAAATATTATCTAAAACATAGGGAGCTAAATCTAATTGTTTTAATTATGCACTGATATCCACTCTAATTAAAACATATCGTGAATTGGTTCCATGCAGACTTGACTACGGAGCAGCTGTATACTATTCGGCATCGACACGATTTCTGCTAATACTGAACCCAATAATCACTACGGCAAGCCGATTAAGCTTGCGTGCCTTCGCATCTAACCCATTCAACAGTCTGCTAATTGAAGTGGGTTTCCTACCCTTGGATATCCGATACAAAATATTTTGCATGAACTATTCATATTCAACCTTTAGTTTTCCACCCAATCCAACAAGCAAATACATTTATAACTCTCCAAAACCAGACATTTATAGAACACTTTCCAAAATACCCAAGGCCGCTATGAGAAAAACTACTAAAATACCACAATGGAATCAACATACAGAAAATTATTCTCCCAAGGAATCCACTTCCCATTTCTCCGTCGCCACTCTTCACTCCTTCCACTAAACTTGAGGCTTAAACTCTCTCATGAATCACAATTCCCGGATCCTCCGGCCATTAATAGCTTATATACACCATATATAACAATTACCAAAAATTCTATATTGATGTCGCAAAAAGTCATGAACGATCAGGTCCTCCTATTGCCTGTACTACATCCTCCACCGTCGAATCTCACCAATTACCAAATTACCTTCCCATATTACCCTGTGAAGCTTGGACACTCCTGAAATTTACTGAAATTAGTTCAAACAATGCCGACGGATCGCCTATTGCCATATTCACTGATTCAATTTCTTTGCTTAATAGTTTTCCAATAAACTGCATCATAAATACGAATTTAATAAACTTAGCAGTAAAAAACCGATAAAATATGTTAATAAATCAAATTTTTAATACCCTATTATTTTCATTTTCTGCGAATCGGTCACCATTGGGATATTGCATCCTACCGGCACCCAGGCTGAATATCGGGGTAGGTGCACGTTACTTTTTCTATATGAGGAATCTGCAATTTAATGCATATTCTATTTTTGTACCCCAGAGTTATTAGCCTTGGGGGATGAGGTGAAGTTGGAATGATGACGGAAGATGAAATACACACACACAACACAACAGGCGGGACACGAACCAGCGAACCTCTGGTCCGAGACCGCTACCGCACTACTAACATAGTGATCTCGACCATCAGATAGGCATTATTATTATTATTATTATTATTATTATTATTATTATTATTATTATTATTGCTATTATTATTATTATTGCTATTATTATTATTATCACATCTGCCTGCAGCTACCACAGTTAATAATTGTTATTAAGAGTTATTTATAATTATTAAATTATATTAAAATATATAACTTTTTACGTTCTCGCCGTACAAATACTTCGTAAGAAGAGAAAGTTTTATAATCGTGCTCCAGAAAGCGGCGAATTTTGCGCCAGAAACTCTTATTGCAAAGCTCTGGTAAGTAAAAAGTGGATAAATCTCGTCGGTAAATTTAGAAAAAATCCACTAACATGTGGTGAAGCCATAATCCAAGTTTTGTTGGTTCTTCACACCGAAAAATCGATTGTCGGCCAAACGTTCGCCTGTCCATTTGACGGTCTGTCCGCCTGTAATCAACGCTAGCGCTTAAACCGTTCAGTCAATTTTCTTCAAAATTGAAAATCCTTAATCAATATGAATGAACTCGTGGATTTGGGATTTAGAAAGGATATTTTGACCTTTGAAAGTACTTCATTTGAAGTTTCAAAAACTTTTTTTTAATTTTCACAAAAACGGCTCCATATTTTTTGTTCAAACTTTGTCCTCGGATACCGTAATCTTAACCTTATTACAGTAACCTTAAGAGAAGGGTGGTAGCCTCATATTCATTGAGATCACAAATGTTTTGAAAATTGAAAAAGTGCAAATTTTTTGGGACAACTATAATACTGAAGATAGAGATTTTTCCTCAATGAAATATGTTCCTTAAAGACGGATCTTTAAATAAGTTCATACTCAATTTTCGAAAAGATGAGTGGTTTCCGTGTAATTTTGCGCGAAATATAGGCATTTTTTCTTGAAAAACGCTCCATTTTTTAAATAATTGGCCCTCGTTTGTAATAAGGGAAGGCAAAAAGTATGGTGGTAGTCCCATTTTCAGCGAACTCTCCGTTATTTCGAAAATTGAGAAAAGTCACCATTTCAAAACTACAAAATTGGAAATTGCGATTGTTACTTTAACCAAAGTCTCTTGTAAAATATCAGCTCTTTAAGAAAGGTCATGTACATTTTTTTTCAAAAACGAACTCATTTCGCTTCATTATTATCTGAAATGTATGCAACTTCTAAAAAAATTCTCAAAAATCGTTCCAAAATTCTTTTAAATTTTTTCCACATATGTAATAATGGACGGAAAAAATATGGTGCTAGTTCCAATTTCGGCTATTGCTCCGTATTTTCTAAAATGCCAAAAACCTGAACATTTCAAAACTACAGAATTGGAGATATCGATTTTTTCCTTTAAACAAAGACTGTCGTAAAACATCAGTTCATTATAAAAAGGTCATGAACACTATTTTGAGAAAAAAGAGCTAATTTTATTTAATTCGTGTTCGAAATTGATGTAATTTCTAAAAATATTTTTTCTCAAAACGCTCACGAAATATTTTCATTAAAGTTTCTCCTCGTATGTAACAACGTACAGTAAACCAACAAACAAATAGATAAATAAATAAAAACTATTGATGCTATTGAATGGAAAAGACTTTCTCGCACCTGTTAGTTTTGCTCTCTTTAGTTTCGACTAGCTTAGCAGATTCCTTCTATAGAAAGCCAAAAGCTAACTCCCTCTCACTCACGTAAAAAAGCCACCTTCACCTGAGAATAGCAACATTAAATGTGAGAAGTTTGAGTGATAAATACAAATACGTTGAACGTGAAACTGCTTCGAAGGAATTAAAGTTGATATTCTAGGATTAGCGGAATCGGAAGAATAGGTCACGAAATCCTAATTACCAATTTAAAAAATCTTAGCTTTATGTGAGAAACAAAAGGCAGAAACGGAGTGGGTTTCATCATTTCCCAAGACATGAAATAAATTATGGAAGAAATATTAGGAATATCCGAAATAATAATCGTGGCAATATTTCTAATACAGAAAAAACGACTGACAGTGATCAAAGTATACGCACCGAGCGGGGAAGCTAAGGTCAAGAACTCTAGACTTACTGAAAGAAAGAGAACAGAAGAAAAAAGATAAAATCGAAACTGAAGAAAACAACTCAAATTTCAAAATACTAAATATATTAACAAAAACAAGTATCCGAGCTGACCTTCAGAATTTCACCTCAAATCTTTTCAGTATGAATTCATCAAAATCCATGAGAAACATTAAACTAATGGTGCTAAGACAACAAGTATTTTCTCCCCGTATTTTCACGGAAAATTACGCGAAAAGAACTAAATTTCCTAAATATTGTATCTTTTAAAATCTCTATCTTCGTAATTGTATTTGTAGGAAGACTCCGAAAAAAGTTTGAACTTTCTCAATTTTTGAAAAATCAGAATTTTTAACGAAAATGAGACCTGCACCGTTCTCTTAAACAAATTTTAATCTAACAACAAATTTTAATAAAAAGCGATGTACGCCTTTTTTTGAAAATTGGGAAAATGTCCTAAGGACCTCACGGAAATACCTCCCAAAATTAAAATATCGATTTCAAATTTAAGAGGCCGCAACATCAGTCAAATGAATAAGCGAATTTCAAATTTGGAGAAAATCCGCGGAACGGTTTAGCTGCTATCGTTGTTCACAGACTGAGAACAGACAGACCTTTTGTGGTCAATCGATTTTTCGCTATCAAGGACCGACAAAACATGAAGTCTGGCTACACTACTCAAGGCCATGGGATGATATCACACATTTCATGGCAGTAACGTCAATATCACGTGTCATAAAAAGTACAACCTTGCATAATACGGATACATCCCTAAACCGGATTGTTTATGTCTCTATCGATTCCGGCTTAGACTGATTTTATTGTAACATATTTCTCTCCTGTGATTATTTCAACAAATCTTCTAGCGTGAAAAATGAGACAACCCGACTTATTTAATTTTGATCAGTGATCTCCAATCATTCATACAGCGCGAATAACCAAATAACTACTTATCCTGTTAGGGTTTCTGATTTTAAGAAATTAACGTGATGTTGGAAATATACAGGTCTATTATTCATCAACTAGTTGGAATTCTTATCTGGTTATTCACAAATGTAGAACTTTCAAAATTGGAAATATTTTTAAAATTTTAAAGATATATCTATGCAGAACGTGATTCACAGACAAAAAATATAAAACTGATTTTTTGCAAGAAAAGAGAATTCATTTATTAGTAATAATGTAGGCATTATATTTGACAAAATATAAACTTACGAGTATAATTCTGATTAGAGCATTGACTCAAAACAACGCAATATAAATCATCTGAAAATAAGTATTTAATACAGCAAGATAAAAAATGACCTTCTGGGCCAAGGACAAGAAAGTTTCGCTGTTGGCTCCTGCGTCCAGGTAGCAATATCTTCCGAAGATCCGATGATGTCGTTTCTAGTATTTTTCGTGTGTGCGATGGTTCTTGCCGTCCTAGTATCCGATTGGATGGATAGTATCCAAGTGGATGGATGCTATCGAATAATAACATGGGCATATAGTGCAGGTAGTTATAAAAAATGAATTATTTTAAAGTTACGGAAATTTTGTGGATTCCTGATTTAGGAGAGAAGAAAAATTAAATATAATTCAACAAAGTATACGTAGACGTTGCACGAACGTGCAAAATATAATATACAAAATAGCGTTAATCACATTATAACTAATATTTTTAAATAGTATGTATATTTATTTACTTCTAGTCTTCTTAATGAAATTTAAAATTATGGTTGCATTCCCAAGATTAAGGCAGAGTTATAGGGAATTCCATTCAGTTGTATACTTTTCATTTACATTTCTTTCTCATATTTCTTTTGCAGCTACGAACTGTATGACCACTACGGTGGATAATGTCTAAATTCAGTGTTGATATTTTGAGTATCAGATCTTACAAGTATTTGTACGATTTCATGCATATGCATGTGTATGTAGCACTGATCGAAATAAAATGATTTAGTTGTCTCTTTTTCTAAGTGCTATTCAAATACGTTTCACAGCACACCCAAATTGTCCTAATGCATAATAGTAACTTAGCCCATCGGGTAATTGTTCGTTATTCTTTTCTTTATGCGGGGCAAGTTCATTATAAAAAGTATTATTTTGTACAATAAAGTTATCTGGAACGAACATCCTTGTGCATATAAAGTGAGTCGCAAAAGTATAAAGCGGTATACATTATGAAATGTCTATATTTCTTATCAAAATTGGGTATGTATCTCACTTAGAACTATTTAAGAGGAAACATGCCTGGCCACACCTAGATGGCGCTAACACGGCCACTCACAATCCCTTACAATGCCCACCAGGTTTCAAATTCATTTCCACAACAGATGAAGGAAAGGAAACAAGGATGTAATCAGAGGTTTAATGATTGACTGATTGATTGATTGATTTTTTCGTGTTTCGGGGCACGTCAACTGCTTTGGTCATTAGTCCGGTTAGTGTAGTGTATGTTTTTTCTCGGGAGATGGCGGTGATCTTCCCCCGCGAGATCAGGCGACAACCTACCGTCGGCTAGTGGGGTTTCCCCCAAACCAGATTTCTCCCACCAGCGGGGTACCGCCCCAGCCGAGACAAGCTCTAAGCTCCCGACCAGTCTTCCAGAATATGTGGTAGTGTAGTGCATGTTAGTGTAAGTGTGTGTGTAAAGAGAGATAATAGGACAAGGAAGAGGAAGGAACGATCTCGCTCGGTCCGTGGCCCGTTTGGTAGCGTACTGCTCCGGCATTCTGAGAAACCACGGAAAACTACTGATCAGAGCAGCCGGCTGCTAGAATTCTCCTCCAGACAGCGACTGAATTCGACCTAACGTCGAAAATCCTTCCGTCGTGAGGACTCGAACCTAAGACCTCCCGGTCAGAGGTGGTGCAGTGACGTCAGGTGATGCACTGAGATACCGCTCCTGGTTTTTCCCTTAATGAAATATGTTTCTTAAAGATTTTTGCTTGGAAATACAGGTGAGAAAGTGCGCGCTGTTTCAGCACCACTAGTTTAAATTTTTTCCCTATGTCTTTCAGAACAGGTAATGGGATGTATGCTGGTTTCATTTTCGGTGATCATTCGGTACATTTGAAAAGTACAAAACGCTAACCTTCCAAAATTACAATATTGAAGAATTTTTTTGTCTGATATGCAATCTGTTCTAAAAAATGTGTTGGCACATAGGCGGCCAAAATTTATTCAGATTTGGCGCCGTAGTTGTAATCTTTTAATATGTGGATATGAATGTGAAGGTGATTTAAAGTATAGGGAAGACAGGACGGCAATGGACACTAAAAAGAGTTGTGAAGAGGGAGGATTTCGACGTAGCTGAAATGAGTGCTAATTACATTTGCATCAGAAATTCGAGACGTACACAACATCATGAAAAATGACACTGGCTTTGATACTTTTCAAATTTCTAATTCCAATAATAATGTGAATGTTTATAAGCCATTATTTCATCAAGAGTCTCATTCTTGTACTTCTCAGAGATCTGCACGGTTGTGCGGTATCAGGCAACTTTCTAAATAGTATGTAAAGGTGCAGAGTAAATATTTTCTTTTCTGCAATTAAACAAATTCAAGAAATGAGGTAAAGAAGACGGTGCCAAAAATTAGAAGGAAAAACAGAAACACAAATATTTTTTATCCAATTGGAAGTAATTTTGTTTAACTTTTTTCCTAAGAGCAAATTTTTATTCTGTCAAAGGTGTCTATGCAAAGATATAATGTCTCCATAATAAATATAAATACAACTTTCTCCGTTTATACTTTTAGGAATAGTTTAAGAATATATTTTCATTAGAATGTTATAACATTCAATAATTTTTGCCCTGATTTTTAAAATATTAAAATTTACTATCAATTTTACAGGTGCACTGAAATCATCTTCAATTTACCATTACTTTATCCATGTTTAAATGTAGTAAACGCACTTCAAATACTACTAAATGATATTTTTTCATTAAAATATATATGATTCCCATGGTTTCTCGCAGAAATAAAAAGAAGTCCCACACACCCAGTGCGAGAATGTCCGTTTGAATTTTCGGCGCGAGCTCTGCCGTGTTAAAGCTATAGAAAACAGTAACTCAACCAATCCACTGATCCAAAACATTCAAGAACGTCTCTCTATCCTTAGTAAAATGGAATTAAAATTGAATAGATATTACCACCGTCCCTTAAGAGCATTCAACATAATGAAAAAGGAAATATAGATGCTAAATCAGCAACAATGCGTCACGTTCAAAGAAGAACATAATTCTACTTATGCTCTAGAAGAAAAGTATAATTCTAAACAATATGTAACAAGTATTGTATTGCAGCTTCTAGGTCAATAACCTCCATCTCGATCAGGTTTTTCGTCCAGTTTCCCTGATCCATTGAGCAATACTGAGATGGCCCCTTGTTTTGCTTCTGAATATAAATGTAACTTCATTATCTGTGCACGTCTTCTAGAATTCAGTGGGAAATATATTTATGCAAATTATCGTTTCTATGTTGTCGCGGCAGGAAGTAATATTCCTTGACGAATGACATCATGGATAAGAGCCCAAGATTTATTGCTTATTTATCCTCAAAAATAGATTTTATTTCATGGGAGCGTTTGTTTTTTCATTCAAAATTCAAGTGGTATATGACTTAGTGTAGGGATCACAGAATTTTGAAAATGTGCACAGAAATCACTTCTCCTCATAGTACGTCATACACAGTTTTAACTGTTTTTGTCGTAAAATAAAAAAATAAATAAACATATTCATGGGACATTGATTTACAGAGGAGTTTATTAGTCTCATACATAAACACTGGACCTCACAATGGAAATACACATCGTCAAAATTTCATCTAGTGAGAAAATCAGACACAGAAGAAGCTTTCTCAAAACTCAACATCAGCCGATGACGTCAAGACATCCTCACTAGATTAAGGAATGGTCATTTGAATGTTATTCACGGTCGCGTAATGACGGAAACAAATTCTCTACCGTGTGCAATGTGTGGAAATATTGTAACAATCCCACATATTCTCCCAGAATGCCCTGGCCTTGCAAATGAAAAAATTAAATTAGAATAAATAAGTGTAGATTTTTTAAAAATATTTTACGGGTGTAAGAACGTGATAACTCTACTCAAAATATACCAATTAAACTTAACTATAAATGTAAACATATGTGTAACTTGTTCTAAACTGGATGATATAAAAATGTAAACCGTATGTCAACGATGATTCGCTGATGACCTTTTTCTAAACGACCTAAAATGAGTAAATGAAAAGCATAGGGAGAGGAAATCATGGCTATTTTTTTTACCATTTTTCAAACATATGCGCCAAATTTTAGAACGAGTTTAGAATCATATTACAACCGTTGTAAAATCATCAGACATTATTATGGAAAACAGCACAATTGCATATAAAGATATTTTATTGGCCTTCATGTTGGGCTACTCGAATATTAAAATCGAATAAAATTTAATGAGTCATAAAGGTCATGATAAATTTCTAAAATCAAAACTTCAAAACCTCCGGATACTGTTTTTACATTCACAGTGCGCAACTCGTCACCCATTGGTTATACCTTGGTCATCTAACTGCCATGAAATTCTCCATTTTTTCTGTGGCCGACGCTAATGGTTGATTAGCTCATTCACGATTTTATAAGTTGTAGAACTGCTATGTGCGCTAACGATTTTTTTATCCACCTTTGTTCAAATAAAATAAAAAGTCTTCTTAAGCTACGAAATATCCTTAGCCAATGTGTCCACTTTGAGTGTCGTAAATAGTTATTTTAAACATTTAAAATGAATGATCTTTCATAGATAATTTTCCATGTTTCTCGTTTAATTTAATATTTTAAATAAGCACGAGGATTATGTACCACGGTGTGTTAGCCTCGTAGAAAATCGATTCTCACTTCTTTATAATGCGCGTATTAATCTTTTATCATTAGGGTTTATTTCTTCAGAATCTGTTTTGGCAAAAGATCGTGTCATGAACTGTGTGCACATTCAGCAGGTATTACAAGATTTTTTTCTCTTCACTATACACGTAACTTTGAAATATGCAAAATTTACATAAATACGAAATACTTTAACACGTGTAATTCTATCTGGGAATATAGCATTTGTTTCCGTATAACTTATTTTTAAACAGGTCAAAAACGTATTTGGTGTAAGTACAGCCTCCGCGTCCGCCTCATCACCGCTGAGAGCAGGGCTCGCGACTCGACGACGGCTCGGGGCTCGGATTGTGAGATCCGCCGGGCCGGGTCGGGTCGGGCCGGGCGGGGTTAGCGGAAGCGGATAGGCCCTGAGCGGGGCCCCGTAAACGGAGCCCAGTGAGCTAGGCACAGGGCTGGCATGCGGCGTTATAGGCAGCGCGGGCGCCGGGCTGAGTGGGGGCGGGCGGGGGCGGGGCGGGGAGGGCGCGGCGCGTGGCGTCGCGCGGCGTGGCGTGGCGGAGGAGGGCGCGGCCGCGGAGGCACGGCATGCGGCGTGAAATCCCCGGGGCGCCCAACTTCCCAGCAGCGCACAGCCGCCGCCGCCGCGCGAGGTGCGCGCGCGGAGAGCGCCGGAGACAGAGACGCCGGCCGACGACGGCAGACGCACAGAGAGACAGACAGACAGACAGAGCGAGAGGGAGGAAAAGAGGGACGGGAGAGAGACCTGAGAAGATGAAGGAAGTGAGGAGAATGAGGAAAAGCAACAGAGAGAAATGGAGAGGCAGAGAGGGAATCACAGAGAGGGATGAAGGGAAGAAGAGAGAGAGGGATAGAGAGAGATACAGATAGAGTGAGGGAGAGAGGGAGAGAGCCAATGTGCGCCCAAGCCACCGCGCCGCCCGCCGCGCGCGCGCGCGCGCGAGCGCCGGAGGACCTCTGCGTGTTTGCTCGTCCAGATTTTGACAAACAATGACGGACTGTAAGCATCTGCCCGCTGTTTGCCCCTGCTATTACGCATTCGGCGGAGAGGCGGTATGGCGGTGGGGCGGCGTGGCGGCGCGGCGGGCTGAGCGACGCGCCAGCCGGCGCTGCGCGGCGACGGGCAGGCCCCCCCCCTGCCTCTCCTAACCTACCCTCCCCGCAGCCTCCTTTCAACTCCCGAAAACGCCGACACCCTACGCCGGAAACACAATCGATGCGCCTCCCTTGTGCCCCGCCCCTGCCTCGCTTCCGGCCTCTTCTGCTGCCCGCCCCGCCCCGAACCCCGTCCCGCCTTGTTCCCTACCATCCCTCCCCCACTGCCTCCTTTGGCCGCCACACCTCCCTCCGGCCTGCCTCCGCCGCCCCTGCTCTCTGCCCTGCCCTTCGCCGGCCCCGGTCCCCCCCCGTGCTGTGCTCGCATTTTTGCCCGCCGCCCCTGCCCGCTTCCGCCCCTGCTTTTGCCCTCGCGTCAACCACGCGTCGAAGCGGAATGTATTCTTCGTATTAAAAACTGACGCTTTAATGCCGCAAGGCGCCGGCTCGCCCGCTGCCCGCCGCCCGCCCACGCACCGCGCCTTGCCGTGCGGCGCTTCGTAATGAATATGGAGGCCCCCCTCGTCAGGTGTCGCGGAGGTAATGCCGGAAAATTAGGGCTTCGTCGGGAGACGCGCGCGTCGCGCCTCTAATGAGACTAATTGAGGGAGGGGCCGAGGTTCGAGGGACGCGCGAGCGTTCACGTGGCCACCCGCCCACGCACACCGCCCACGCCCGAGCGCGCGCCTCCAATCTTCCCCGCCCCTCACCTTCGCCCCACCCTCCTCCTCCTCCACCATCCTCTCCACCTCCACCATCCTCTCCGTCTCCCTCTCCGTCTCCATCGCCATATCCGTCTCATCGCCATCTCCGTCTCTATCGCCATCTCCGTCTCTATCGCCATCTCCGTCTCTATCACCATCTCCGTCTCTATCGCCATCTCCGTCTCTATCGCCATCTCCGTCTCTATCGCCATCTCCGTCTCTATCGCCATCTCCGTCTCTATCGCCATCTCCGTCTCTATCGCCATCTCCGTCTCATTCTCCATCTCCGTCTCATTTTCCGTCTCCGTCTCATTCTCCGTCTCCGTCTCATTCTCCGTCTCCGTCTCATTCTCCGTCTCCGTCTCATTCTCCGTCTCCGTCTCATTCTCCGTCTCCGTCTCATTCTCCGTCTCGTCTCACTCGTCTCTCATTCTCCGTCTCGCTTCTCGTCTCCGTCTCGTCTCCGTCTCATTCTCCGTCTCCGTCTCCGTCTCCGTCTCCGTCTCCGTCTCCGTCTCCGTCTCCGTCTCCGTCTCCGTCTCCGTCTCCGTCTCCGTCTCCGTCTCCGTCTCCCCCCCGCTCCGTACTCTCTCCTCCCCGACACTCCCCACCTCGCCCCCACCCGCCCCGTGCTCTCGGCGGGCGCGTTTCGGCGCTCGACGGTCCGCCGGGTTCTTCTCGAGCGCTCCCTCGGAGCGGTTGCCTCCGCGCGATGTCTCGAAAGCTGCCTCCCCTCCCCCTCCCCCACCCTCCCTCCTCCCGCCCGTGCGCGCACGACCGGCCGCTCCAAGCGGCCTCCTCGGCGCCGCTGTCCTTCCCATGCAAAACGCAGTGGTTCGAAATGCCGGCAAGGGCACGACGAGTGCTACGTCTTCACAATAGCCCTGGGCCATGTCGGAAATTGTAACTAATTGCCTTGCATACGAGACTTTAGGACAACTTACCAGTGATTCCAAGAAAGGGTTTCAGGTTGACGAATAAATAATAGGTGTGTGTACAGCAGCAGCAGTAACTGCTCTGGGCTGGTGTACAGCGTTCGAAAGGCCTGGATGTTTTCACGTTGTGACTCTCGTGGCAGGCCACCAGAAACCACTACGGATCCCATACGCAATTGAAATCATAATACATATTTGATTACTTCCCAGGTAGTGATCTATGAGTTGTCTAATTATTCGCCAATAATACGTAAGAATACGGTACTAGATTATTTTCGATAAGAATAGATTAAAACTTTTAAAAAATTTATTATATTTTAGTTAGTCCTTTAGGCGTTTGGAAGGCATTAACGCAGCGTTTTGCAGTTTTTCGAAACTAACTAGAGCGAACTTTTACAGTTTGTGTGCTGATTGATTGCTCTGTGGTTATTAATTTGCGTGAATTTTTTTTATTTTTCATGAATATTTCGTGAATATTTTAATTTGTGAAAATATTATGAGTACTTGAATACACAGGAAAATAATTGCTATCCACCCCAGTTACGTGTCAGGAAGAAGCCTGCGTGACTGATAAAGAATGTGGAGAGGTCTTAAGCATAGGTCTCGCACACCTGATCCTGGTGAGCGAACTGTGACATGTTTAATTCATTGACGAGTGCGCGTTCTTCTGCTTCCTATATAACAGCACTCTGATGTCAGGAAGCTAAGAATTTAAAGATGGATTAATTCACAATGTAATAACAATATGTATTCGTTTTTGCAGTTCAATTTGTCCTAAATTCCACAAAATAATGATTAAGAACTCGGCCACAAATACATTCGTATTTCGGCAAGTCAAATTCACTTATACTTTCAACTTCCATCGTTGCGTCCTATTTTTGCTTCCTGAGAGTTCCCATCATCATTTATTTTTATTTACTACCTTTTAAATGCGTATAATACGATACATTAGTGTGCAGTTTTAAGTGAATGTGCAGTTGTAAGCATATGTGTCCTAAACGGGACCCTCGAAAATTGAAGTTATTATAGACATTAACTGAAATGGTCATGGCTTTTTGAATGAATGAATGAGTTGAATGAATGAGTTAAAGCTCATTCATTCGGATAGTTAAAATGTTCCATTTCGGTAAATGTGGGTTTCGATATTGTTCGTCTAAGGAATACCGCAAGTGATCAAACACGGTAAGCTTATCAATTTCCACAATATTCATGCTAATTGGTTCACTTCGTTTTCAGAATTTCACTATCGTGAAATTCTTGTATAACTCAGCAAACGCAGTAACAATGTATAACTATTACATTATCTTCTTAAAATTGCATTCCTCGTTCCGCCAATGCCCTACCTTCTCTTCAAATCCTGTTTCACAGGAGTACAAATTAATGTCACACTTAATATTTACACATGTCCATTGCAGATATGAATGTTAACACGAATCATTCTCTCTCTTATTCATATTCTCTCATACTTCACACTATTTTCTTCTCCCACACATCACCTACTTCAGTTCAAAATACAGACCACTCCTTTCAAAGCACTTGCCTGCCCTCAACTACCTCTCTACTGAGGTCCCTCTCTTTAATTTGTCCACACAATCATTTCTGTAGACACCTCTCTCAATTTGTTTCTCGCCGTGCATTGTCATATACATTAAAGTTACTTCATTGTGTCATCTCTGGACATTAATATAGCAGACACTCACGGTGTTATCTTCATACTCTATTTACACTGTAAAATGGCGCTATATTTCTATTCCTACAAACGTTTAACTCCTACAGAATCCCTACCATTTCATTCCCTACAATCTTCCTATTTTAATAGTTATAATAGTTGTTGGCATCAGCACATCTAGTATCTCTAGTTTCTCTTCTTCGCAAGTTCGCTATTTTCATTCCGTTCCACTTCCTCTTCATTACGCGTTTTCTACCTTTATGTTAATCACACGAATTTTCCACTTTCATTATTCTCTTTCTTCTATTATTTGCAGCCCCCATTCTTTAACAACCCCAGTCCGCCTTCCCGTCCATCTGTCTCGTCCTCCCGTCCTCGCTTCCCTGCCTTCGAGCATCAAACACGTGTTTCCAACTTCCCCTGCTCCTCCCCCGTCACCTCGTCTTTGGCTGAGCAACCCCGCACTCGTCCCGGTCCCCGCGCCCGCGCCCCGCCCCCTTGAGCGTCGCGGATCTTCCCGGGCAAAAAGCCGCCACTTTGACTTTCAAAACAGTATCGCGCATCAAGCTGCGGCGTCGGACGCCGGCCGCCCGCGCGCCCGGGCTAACGAGACGCCGATGGTTGGTTAGCTCCTTCGCGCGCCGTTAGTCTCCGCCCCGAGGACACCGACCGCGCGTGGAGAGTGTCGCGGCGCCGCCGTCGCCCGGCCACACCCCCGCCCGCCCGCCACGCTCCCGCCTCACCCCCGCCTCGCTGCCGCCACGCCCCGCTCCGGCCCCGCCTCAATTTCTCGGCCACACCCGCCCGCTCGCCACGTCACGCCCCAGCCTCACCCCCGCCCCGCTGCCCTCCGCGCGCCCGCCCCCCCCCCCCGCCACGCTCCCCTCCCCCCGCCTCGCTAACGCCCCGCTCCGGCCCCGCCTCAATTCCTCGGCCACACCCGCCCGCTCGCCTCGGCTCGCCCCAGCCGCCTCCCCGTCACGCTCCTGCAAAGCCCCGCTCCAGCTCCGCCCGCCCGCCCGGCACACCCCCGCAACGCTCCCGCAACGCCCCGTTCCATCCACGCCCATCCGCCACGCTCCACCCCCGCCACGCCCCACCCCTTCGCCCCCCTCGCCTCCCCCCTTCCCCCCGCCCTCGCCCGCCGCTCACCACCGACCTCGCCTCCCCTTTCCCCTCCCTCTCCACAGTCCTCACGCCCTCGCCCGCCTCGCTCTTCCTCACCCTCTCTCCGCCGCTGCCTCGCCAACGGTCGGTGGGACGCCGCGAGGGAAAAGGAAAAACTCAAACGCTACTGTATACCATACCTCACGGACGAGATGATAGAAAGGCTCGCTGCCAGACCGCGGATTTCGGAGCCACCCTCCGAATTTTTAAATTAAGCTACTTTTACAAATTGAAAAGAAATAAACACAAAAGGCGATGGGGCCCCATTGTTTTGTTTTCCGGCTCAGCTGTTCTGCGGGTTGCCTATTGTGACGAAATCCCCCAAGAGCACCGGCCATTTTTCAAGTCAACGCATGCCATCCTTTCCTAAAATTCGTAAGGTTTAATTCTGCGAGATTCTGGACGCTGTAAGTTTTGGAAGTGTCCTTAAGTGTATAATTTTGATATGATAAACCTGAATATGATTTCTTCTCGCATGTTCTCGGTCTGTTTTCCTTTTAATTATTTTAGAACGGTTTCTAGAAAGGGAAAAAATAATGAATCACGTAAAAACGGCACCGCTAATGAGATATTCTTTTTCTCGTTTTATTGGTTACGCTCTTCTCTCTAGAGGTAAAATTTCCTGCGAACCCTCTTGAAAAGAGGTACTTCGGAAGCTGTGTCACGAGGCAAAGTAAGAGAGGGGAAATAACGCATCCAATGCAAATTCTTCGAACTATTTTATAACTAATCAGAAAACCTTGTTACCCATTACATACAGAACCGCGCAAGTCTACTTTCATCGTTTTCCAGAAAATCTGGTTGAGGTTGAAACGTTTTTATTCTAACAGCACAGAGTATAGAAAACGTATATATGTATATATATATATATATATATATATATATATATATATATATATATATATATATATATATATATATATATATGAAGAAAGATGTAAGAAAGAAATTGAAATATTAATTTCATTATAAATGACTAAAAAATTATGTTTTTAATTATGACGTCATTGCATTCAAAACGCTCTCTGATGATTGGAAATATTTTCGCAATTTGCTGTGATATCAATTGTGATGGTAGTGCGTATTATTTGATATTCATTGAATTGCCCCTTATAGAGTATTGTGCAAGAAGAAAACTTGACACTGCAAGATTCTGTAATAAACAAATTTGTATTTTCTTAAGATATTGCAGTTGATCTAAGTTTTGTAACTGATATTCACCAGAGATGCAACAGAATGGCACAGACTTTCTTGTAGTAATGTTTTCTATTTTCCTTGGTATGGACTGGTACGTTTTAGTCTTGTCCCTCCTTGCCTGCTGCCTCTATCGCCGCCCAGAGTACATTTTTTAAAAAATTTTCTCAACTTTTCGGTTTTATAATAGAACAGAAATATTATTTTAACAATATTAAAGAAGACTAAAACCTCGTCCTAAACAGCAATTTTCATTGAAATATTTGGAGCCGTTTTCAAGAAAATGGCGTTAAGAGTTACAGTAAATGCGAAATTTAACTTTTTCATAGGAATCTATTACGTTTTCGAAAAACTTCATTTGAAGACATTTTAAGTACTTACACTTACAAATTCAATAATGTATACAAATTGGTGAAAATGTGCGCAATAATGACGTGAGATATATTTAAAAGAAATTACATTTGTAACATTTTTGAAAAATTGAAAGAATCCGCGAAAATAAACTTGACGGCATATAAAACAGTGCAATTAGCACTATCGATTGGAAAAGTTTGAAGAAACAATTTGGTGCCATTTTTGAAAAACTGGCGTTTGGGCGTTTCGGAAAATGAGCAAAATTGAGCTCATTTCACAGAAAAATGTTGAGTTTTCGTGAAACTTTATCTAACATTATGTAGAGCTCACGTACTTATAAATATAATAATGTGAAGAAATCGCCTCTAAACATGTAAATATTACCGACGTGAGTCAAGTAAAAAAAATACATATTTTGTAATTTTTGAAAACAAAACAACGAAAAGAGCTATATGGCGTTTATGTCATCGTATTGGGTTTGTATGGCACTAGCCCTACCAAAAATTTAAAGAAAAAATTTGGAGTTTTTTGGAGAAAATCTTGTTTTTCTTATTTTTAAATTGCAAATATTGCACGTACTTTGCACGAAAACTCAAAATTTTCTAATAAACTACATAACCTTAATCAAATAACTATTTATGGGCAACAAGTTTCATATGCAGGGAAAATCTATTTCTTCCATTTTATAGTTGCAGCAAGACGCCGAAATAAATTCAAACATTTGCAATTTTCGAAAATTCAGTGTTAACAGCGAAAATTGGACCTGTGCCATCTTTTTAAGGGTATTATACTATTCTTACAAAAAATTTAAAAGAAAAAAATTGAAGCCGTTTTTGAGAAAATGTTTGGGGGCTTTATGTAAAGTACCCCCAAATGTTTTTCAAAACTTCAGAGCTTCAACTAGAAAAAACAACTGAAATTGACAACAATTGACAACAATTGAAATTGCAATCGGTGAGAACATGATGGACTCTTACATACAGTTCATGTAATATTGCCACTTGCGTCATATTGGAAATGTTGGTTGTTAATAGAAGACAATGTGAATTAAGAACCTAAAACTAATGAGACATACATACACATTTGGTTTGAACACCAAGTCTAATAATTACCTGAAGAGCTGATACTGTAATTCACTTTGCTACAATATAATCACAAATGTAGTGTGACTAAACGCAAAACTGTATTATTGAATCGTTTTTATTTGACGATGACAGTAATACTTTTTATTAACTATTTTTAATTGATTAAGAGAGTTATATGAAAGAAAAAATCCTAAAAAAAACTATTATTTCTACTCTAATTTTTGACAAGAGTACATTATATATTTGTAATATCAAATCAACGAAGACTATTAATTCATAATACTCGACGGAGATATATTTAAAATATATGAACTAAATTTTATGAATATAAAATGTCTATTAAATATTAATTCAACTTCACTGGCGTACATTTATATGTTTATAAATATCTCCTACACTAGAGTTCAACTATATCCAGAACACCGCGCGTTTCCGTTAAGTACACACACAAAATTTATTTCGTTTTCCTACCATTCCGAGATTACAACTTTCTTGGTGAAAAATAAATTATTTAATTGTAAATGAACGGTAGCTAGAATTAAATAATATATTTTTAAATTCCACTGCTTAAAATATGTTTAAGAGTCAATGAGCTATTTAAAAAAGTCAAAAAAGGAAAATATGTCGATACATAGCAGTGCAAAGAAGAAATAACAGTGAATTATGGCCCTTATGACTGCAAATACGGCACATTATCCTTTGAAATAAGTGGGCAAATACGTTCAAAGAATGGATCATTGCATAGAAGCCCAGGCATTCAATCTACGCGCTGCGCCGTTCCCAGTGTCGAATAGCGAGCTGCTCCCCTCCCCACAAAGCCGCGTGCCCCCTACCACTTGCACTTGCACTGCTCTCGCGGGCAGAGCTCCGGCTCTCGAGCATAGAATGCCCGCGGGAGCAGGCGTTGGGCAGGCCTGGTTTACCGTGTTTAAAAAGCAGTTGAAACTGAATTCAAAAGCATAGTTACGAAAGCAAAAAGTCAATAAATTAAGTCTTTAATAAAGTAGTACGGACACTTTTTAAAGTAAGAGAATCGAAACAGAAATTTTACAAATGGATTTCTTGCTTATCCAGAGAATTATATTCCATATGTGTCTTATTACATCGTCCCTCCGTATTTTCTTAGAGCCGTAAACAATAAAATAACTGAAATCCTAAAGCTCAGTCAATAAGTAATGATCAAAAGTAACGTGAAATTACTACGAAATTACTCGTTTAATACTGACGACCTCGCATTTTGAAAATTTATTTTCAGTCTTATAGCCACCAGAGGACAACTAAGGAAAACATAATGTACTTCAGGTAGTTCTTAATTTCTAACAGAAGAACAAGCATCAAGAGAGGAAGCAGACTTCCTGCAAACTTGCGATTCCAACAGTGGTTCTAAGCATTATACTTTCTACCATCTACGTCACATTACGTATTATTTATCATCCGAATTGGGAGTAGAGTAAATCATGTCGAATTTCACTTCAGAAAAGTTGTTTCGATTCCATTAGTCCATCGCCGTCTTGCTCCCGTCCTTCAGCCTTTGTCAGTCCAATTTCCTCCGCTGCCTCTTTCACGCCGAGGGCGGCGGCGGGGGCGGCGGCGGCCGGAGCAGCACCGGCGCCCGTGCTCGCTTGAGTGCCTACGCCGCCTGGCAAAAGGGGAACTCACACAGCATTCAGCTTTCTCCGTTTGTTTCATCCTCGCTGTGCAAGTTAACGGACTGTACTCCCATCTCGGCCCTCCCGAGCTTTGATTTCTCTCCCCTCCGCTCTCACCGTCCGCGACAATTTCCCCCTTGTTCTTTCGCGAAGGTCCCCCTCCTCCCCCTCCCAACACCGGTCTCCTTTGCCTCCGCCGAGACACACAGCCCAATCCGGCTGTTGCCTCACTCGCGTATTCATTATCCACGCCTCTCTCACTTTTCCTCTCGCTCTCTCTTTCCCTCTCGTTCTCAGTCCGCCGACTCCTTTTTACTTCCTCTGCCGCGCAATATTCGGCCGGGATATACGCCCAATCTTCGTGTTCGCCCCCAAAATGCACAAAATAAAGCCCATCAACTCTCGTCTCGTCACTTAGAAGTTTTGCGCATATTTCTCTTCCCCACTTTGACTATAAAAATGTCGAGCCAGTTTTTTCCATCTATCTCCCTCAACTTCCTGCTTATTTATATTCTCCAGTCTAACTTGAATGTCATACAGCAGTTCGCTCCCCAACCGACGTCCTTTGCCACATGCCACTTAAATTTCCCCTTCTGTTCGTGCACTTTCCCTCATATGCTGCCATCTGATATGTGTTTCAGTCTCAATTATTGAACTAACTTCAAGACCTCTCACGAATGCCAGCACAACGTAGTGAATATCATGGAATCAGCGATGAGTTGTTTCACCTAAAATACGTACAAAATATTTTCATTTCCTTCCTATGTGCCATTGCGATTCGATACCCAATGATCTCAAACTACCTACTTAAAAGGCTACCATTTTACAAATGTATAATTAATATTTATGTACCTCGTTTCGTTTTAAAACAGGAAATTATTCTTTTTTAACGTCTTTATTTTCTATCGATTCACTCCACTGATTTTACAGAGATATGCATGTCATTATATCAGAACTGAGTCAGGGCATAGGCAGGCAAGGAGTTCATTTCTTCGAAGCTCCCTCTCACTTTGTTAGTTTTGTCTTAATTTAAGGTTTGGAATTTTTTTTTTTTGTTTTGAACTAGTACCATTCTATTGTTTAATGATATGTTTGTGTGTTTAACAATCCTTTATATTCAATTTGTATTCTTATTGAAGCGTTTATCTATGGAGGGCGTAGTTTATCCTTGAGGTATCTTGAAATAATGTCTGCTGAAAGTCCTAGATTAAAGTTTTTAACACAACCAGTCCTTGAAAGCCTTTGAAAGTCCTCAAAAAAGTTTACAGATAGTCTTCTAATAAAAGTATTCAAGCATTCTACTTTCAGTTCGTTTCTAATTTGTCTATATCACATTGACGATGGGGCATTAATTATGCGTCCTGAAATTTTATTTTGAACTATTTGAATTTTCTCTACTTACTTTTGGCAGCCCCAAGACAGGCAGGGCAAGCATAAGAAAGATATGATTTTGGTTAGGGTTGTCTGAGAGGCCGTGGACTGATGGGGCGGAGCGCCGAATTAACTTCACCCCCTCCCATTTACCTTTGATAGCTTTGTTGAAAACTTGGAGGATCACCGCGGAAAAATTGCGACGCGGACGCATTGCCTGGAAATGTTAATATCTGCAGAAGATGTCACTATTTCTCAGGGAGAATTCGGTAGACATGAACTCAGTACAAAGAAAAACATAATTAATATTAACTAAAAAATGCATCTGGTTGCAACTATGCAACTGCATTTTCTCTTGAAAATGTTTAATTGTAATAGCTGAAGGCACAAGCAGTTAAAGACTAATTGAATTTTTTGCAATTAACATTAAGGTAAAACAAATAAATTGAAAACAGAAATTCAACAAATCACACTAATGCTGAAATAGAGAAAAAATATTGAACGAAGAAATTCGTGCTGTGAAACTATGTGGACGCTTGACGGCTGATCGCGCCCTGAGGACGCATGACGTCATCTGCTTGCTGAATATACTTTAATTTTTAGTAGTTAGATTTCTAACGTAGAATCTGAAGGTCAAGCGCGACACGGAGAGAGGGAAGGCAAACTCCAATAGGGAGCCGTAAAATTCGGAGCTGTAGTGACGTTGCAGCTACCCCTTGGAGTGTCTTCCCTCTCCCTCTTTCGCGTGGGACCTGGAGATGCTACGTTAAAAAATCCCAGTATAGAGAGGGTGACAATCGTAGCGTGCTGCCAATCGCACAGCAAGCTACTATGGTAACATACTATGACGGTGCAGTGATTGAATTAGTATGCTGCACTATACTTGGATTTTTCTAATGTAAGGACTGAGGGTAGTATCTCCAAGATGGAATTCGGCACGACTTCTTGAGTCATTCTTTGTCATGCCATTAGAGTCGCTTAATCTGCAGCACTGCTTGATGCGGTCGCGATCATGCGACATCTTGTGGTAGATTGAGAATAACTCAAAAAGTCGTGCCGAATTCCATCTTGGAGATACTATCCTCAGCCGCCACGTTAGAAAAACCCAAGTATAATCACAGTTAGGAATCATTAACAGACACACTGTTTTAATTAATGTTTTATTAGAACCACCACGCAATACGTTGCAATGATTCACAGTGAAGGAGCAACACACGTTCAGGAATGTCTCAAGTCATGATTGACAAGGACGCAATGTTACTTCAAATACTGCGGACGCGGATATTATGTTGCACAATGAGATTGCGTTGCTGCTATGTATAACGCAAATACGGACGACACGACGAAATAATTGTTCATGCTGGCAGCATAACACACAGCGTTTTGTAATTAGCGCATCAGCTGAGCATTTTGCAGTTCACAGTACATAGTGATACAGAAAGTTCACCATTTCCACGTATTAACTGGAAAATGGTAATTGAGTGGAGCAAAGCATGAAGCATGTGGCGCAAGGTGGCAAAAGAGCGTGACTGAGTGATGTAATCACATTCAGTATAACAAAACAATTGTTCATGTGGTAACACTTACATGTTCTTCTCTAGTATGAGCTCAGCATGAAGTGATTGATTGATTGATTGATTTTTTCGTGTTTCCGGGCGCGTCTACTGCTTTGGTCATTAGTCCCGTTAGTGTAGTGCATTTTTTTCGCAGGAGATGGCGGCTATCTTCCCTCGCTGGATGGCGAGATCCGGCGCCGACCTACCGTCGGCTAGTGGAGTCCAGGACTCTCCCACCAACGGGGCACCGCCTCAGCAGGGACAAGCTCTAAGTTCCCGACCGGTATCCCGGAATATGTGGTAGTGTAGTGCATGTTAGTGTAAGTGTGTGTGTAAGGGGAGAGGATAGGACAAGGAAGAGGAAGGACAGATCGCGTGCGGTCCGTGACCCGTTTGTTAGGGTACTGCTGCGGCATTCGCCTGGTGTTGATCGGAGAAACCACGGAAAACTACCGATCAGAGCAGCCGGCCGCTAGATGTTTCCTCCAGACAGCGACTGAATTCGACCTAGGAAAGCTATTGTCGAAAATCCTGCCGCCGTCAGGACTCGAACCTACGACCTCCCGGTCAGAGGCGCTGCAGTGATATCAGTTGATGCACTGAGCTATCGCTCCCGGTAGCATGAAGTGATTCACAATACATTACGATATAGAAAGTTCATCATCATCACATGCAGCATTAACTGGAAAATAAGTTTTGTCAAGCGACGCACAAGAGTGCTGCTCAGGGCGGCACCAGAGCCCCAACTGGCTTGGTATCCTTCGGTTTTTATAACGTGGCCGATAACATTATCATTTTTACTCCTACTGCCTAATGAAATGATTCTTTTTAACAGTGATCAGCACATGATTGAGGCCATGAGCCCTATTGAGAAGGACGTTCGCGAATAAATTAAAAAGATTCATTTTATAAGGCGGGAGGTGTAAAAATGAGTAATTTCATCGGCCACGTTACAGAAGCCTAAGTATGCGTTTCGAGAACGTTGGTGAGCCGGTCGGACGGCGGTCGCTGAGAGGCAAAGGGAACGAGATTCCCACGGCCCGGTGAGCGACGCGCGGAGCGTCATACCATGTTGGAGACATAAAATACAGCGTGAATACTATTTGTGAAATGTAACCGACTCGTGGTCAAGAGTGTACAATTAGATGTATGAATGAAAATGTTGGGAATTGCAGTGAGTTCTAACAAGTATAATAATTGATTTAAATAAAATTATCCCACATTCTATACTTAGTCTAGAGGGGTTATGTATGAGTGGATATAGTTTTGCTATTTTCACGTATGTTTTATTGGCTATTTCTATAATATATTTCTCAGTTAGTTCTCGATACAGACGTACTCCTAAATATCTCACTGGTTGATGTTTTTTGATCCATTTTAAATTTACATTTTTAATTTTTCGTGAATTGGACATTTTAGGTCTTCGTAGCGTAAATATCGTGGGTTGTGGTTGAGTAGGGTTTATTTTTATTTTCAAATTTGAGAACAAATTTATAAATGCATCCAATGATTTTTGTAAAATTTTAGTATCTTGGTCTATATCTTTGTTGTGAACAGCACTGTGTCATCCACGAAGCCTAATATTTCTGTTCTTTCCATCGGAGGGTAATCTGCAAAGTAAATCCTAAAGAGGTTTGGTGAGAGTGGTGACCCTTGCGGTACTCCTGCTTGCGTGATTTTTTTAGAGGTATGGTATTATTCACTTTCACCATGAAGGAGCGATTTTGCAGGACACGTTTAATTATTTCATATGGATATTAAATTTCTCATTTCATACAATAGACGTGCAAGCCAAATTTTATCAAAAGCCATTTCTACATCTAAGAAAATGGCTAACGTATGTTTATGCTGGTGAAATCCGTTTTCAATATTTTCAGTTAGTCTTAAAAGCTGCTAGGCTAGAATAATGTTCGCGAAATCCGAATTGTTCTTTCGGAATTATATTGTTTTCTTTTAGGAATGTAATTTAATTTATTTTAAATTAATTTTTCAAACAATTTTCCTATATTGGTTAGTTAACTTATTAGTGAATAGTGAGAAGGTAACTGTGGTTCTTACCAGATTTTTTTAATGGTGTTATTTAGGGTTGTTTCCATATATCCGGAAAGTAATTAAGACTTTGAGCTGCATTCTACATCGCTGTAAATCCTGCTATTGCTGTGAATTGTCACTCCTTCAGAATCTGCATGGTTATTTGAGCATTGCCTGCTGATTTCTTTAGTTTTAATTCATAGAATATTTTACGTATTTCATTTGGAGATATGGATTTTATTTTTTGAGGGACCTTTGTGAATGGAAGAAAAACAACTTTCCAAATTGTCTATTTTGATTTTTAATTTCCGGTCTATTTGGGGTAAGTGTGATTTCGAAATTAATGGCTAAAGCCGACGCATTTTGTTTATCCGTTAGAATTGATAGATATGTTCTTTTTAATATAGGTAATTTATTATTTTCTTTGGTTATTTTTTTCATTGTACCTCACATGTGTCTAGATCCTTTCTGTATTTGAGCAATAAAATTTTGGAACCCATTAAATCAATGTACGTATATTTTTTTTATTTTTCTTTGAGTTTGATGTATTTTCCGTTTTATATACTAGTCTCTTGTTGCTAACCGTGTTGCTTTCGTGAATTTATTTATTTATTCATTCGTTCGTTCGTTTATTTATTTGTTAATTTATTTGTTTATTTATTTATTTATTATTTATTGAAACGTTCAATTTTTTAGTTGATCGGGATATGTATTCAAAATGTTTAATGTAAATCTAAATTTTTCCAATTTATTTTACCGTTTACTAATTGAGGTAGTGAATCCGAGGTTGTAATTTGAGGTTTTAAGCTGATTATTATAGGTCAATGGTCTAAAGCAAGATTTAATGTTACATACTGAGGTAATGGGATATGAATATTTTTAGATATTGTTACATTATTTTATTTATTATTTATAATACGTCTAAAACAGTTAGAACTGTGTATTACGTGCTATGGGGAGAAGTGAATTCTGTGCACGTTTTCAAAATTCAATGATCCCTACACTAAGTCATATACTACTTGAATTTTGAATGAAAAAAAAAACACTCTCATTCAATAAAATCTATTTTCAAGGCTAAATAAGTAATAAATTTTGGGCTCTTATCCATGATGTCCTTCATCAAAGAATAATACTTCCTGCCGCGACATCGAAACGATAATTTGAATAATAATATTTCCCAATGAATTCTAGAAGTCGTGCACAGACAATGAAGTTACATTTATGTCCAGAAGCAAAACCAGTGGCCATCTCATCATTTGGTCAATGGATCAGGGAAACTGGACGATAACCCTGATCGAGATGGGAGTCATTGACCCAGAAGCTGCGATACAATACTTGTTACTAATTGTTTAGCGTTATACACTCCAAATTGTAAATAATACATTAAATATCACTGTTAAAATTAATGTTACTTTCCTTCTGATGCTTAGTATAGTCTCTAATGGTATAGAAACAGTTATGCAGCAGTTATGCGCGATTTCAATTTATTTTTATTTATTTTACGTCAAAAAACAGCTCAAAACTGCGTATGACGTGCTATGGGGAAAAGTGAATTCTGTGCCCATTTTCGAAATTTCTGTGATCACTACACTGTCATATACTACTTAAATTTGAAAAAAAAATCTCCCATGTAAGAAAATCTATTTCCAAGGATAAAAAGGCAATAAATTTATCTCTTATCCATGTTGTCCTTCGGAATAATACTTCCTGCCACGACAACATGGAAACGATCATTTGAATAATAGTATTTCCCACTGAATTCTACAAGACGTGCACAGAAAATGAACTTACATTTATGTACAGAAGCAAAACAAGGGGCCATCTCAGCATTTGCTCAATGGATCAGGGAAACTGGACGAAAAACCTGATCGAGATGGGGGTCATTGACCCGGAGGCTGCAATACAATAATTTTTACAGGTTGTTTATACATTTGTACAATTCAAATGGTAAATAATGCATTATGTATCATTGTTAGAATTAATGTAACTTTTCTTGTGATGCTCAGTATTTGCTCTAATTGTATAGAAACAGTTATGTAGCAGAAACGATTTCACTTGGGATTTAAACTTTTCTATCGAATTTAATCGTTTAATGTCATCTGGCAAAGTGTTGTAAAATAATGTACATGTATTGTATGTGATTTTTTTTAATGAGCTGTGGATACTGTCACCTGATGAATATGATTTCTACGTCGTGTGTTATAGTAATAGATTTCGTCATTTTCTGAAAATATATTCCCGCCCTTTAGCAAGTCTGTTTTGACAAAAACCACTGATTCGTAAATAAACAGACAAGGTAATGGTAAAATTCCTAGATTAATGAAGAGAGACTTACATGAATCACGTGGGTGGGATTTGGTTATTATTCGTACAATTCGTTTTTGTAATCTAAAAGTCTGGGAGCTATAAGATGTATTTCCCCAGAATATTATGCCATATCTCAGGCGGGAATGAACATTCGCGAAGTATACACAACGAGCAGTATGAAGGCTGACTGAATTTGCAAGAATTCTAAACGCGTAGCATAATGAACTTAATTTTGAGTTAAATTCATTTAAGTGGACGTTCCATTTAAGATTTGACTGAATTGAGAGACCTAAAACTTTTGTCACCTTAACATCAGTCAATGGTACACCGTTGAACACAGAATTGTTTATTTGAAATAGAAAACTGCATTAAAACCGTTTTCTTTTAGTTGACTATTAATTTGTTATTTCGGAACCAATTTGAAACATCTGATATTGTACTATTTACGGTTTCTTTATTGCAAAGGATGTTCGTATCATCTGCAAAGAGAACCGTTCTTCCGTTTCGAATCGACGAGTATACGTTTACGTAAAGTAGGAACAGACTAGGGCCTAGAATCGATCGCTGAGTGCTCAACGTGCAATGGGCAGAGTCGAAAAGGTGCGTACGTAATGTTCCATCATTTCGGTAAGGTATTTCCACTCTCTGAGATCGTTGTTTAAGGTACGAACATATCCAATCTAGAGCTATACTTTGGATTAAAAATTTTCTATCGAATTTAATCGTTTAATGTCATCTGGCAAAGTGTTGTAAAATAATGACATAATTTCATCGAGTGTTATAGTAATAGACATCGGCATTTTCTGAAAATATATATTACATCTAAGATGTCTGGAATAATAGTCAGGTCGTAATGATAAATAATGTGTTCTGGCGGTGCATGTACATCAACATTTTTATTTTGTAAGAAATTAATAATTTTTCCCCTGTTTTATATGTTGAATTACAGCCCCATGCAATATTTTTCTAGTTTATATCTTCCGTAATTAGCATGGGTAATTACTATTTAGAATGATTTTTAGTATATTATCTGGAAATGTTTTATTTGCTGTTTTATAGGCAGATATTATTATCGATATCTCCATGAATTGTGCCGATTTGTATAACGACCGTTTTTAAGTTAATAGAGAACGGTTTAATTAGTTCTTGATATTGAATGCTTTTTTATTATTAATGCCACTCCCCAATGACCTTTCTGCTGCTCTATTGAGACCTTTCTCTGTTTTTAGTATCATTTTTTTCTAGAATATATCAAAAAGTTTGCAAAGAAGGCGTCCATAAATAGGGATATTTATTGTGTTCGGGGCTCTTTAAGTGGCATTTTGGAGAACAACACAATGAAAAGTCAAGTTCTCTTCCTTCAAACTTAACATAGTTAAAACACTGGTACAAATTGAATTGGGAGGTACTCAGGTTAATGTACACCTATAATCCCTCAAAAAAATTAAATTATACTATGAATGGTATGACACCAGTTACAAGGTGAATTAAAATGTTATGATCCTTTATCAGTCTCATACTCACACTACGGAAAAACAATACACTCAATAGCCCAAAGTTTATATTATAAACTCTAAATCAAAAACAATGAAAAACTCTATTATAAAATTAAAACATTCACTGTTTCTGATTTACTGCAAAACATTGCAATCGATCATGTTACTTTGGGAAGTGACGTCTAATTAAAATATGAAATACCCTCTCTTTATGTAACAAGTTCAAGGAAAAACCGTGCTTATTAATTTCTTGTACCATTTTTACTGCTAGTTGTATTCTAATTTCATGTGTCACTCACTTCCTCATAGCGTGTGCCGGGTGGCGCAATATAACCTTACCGACAGTCCGTCATTCCTGAGACCGGTTCCCGAGCTCAAACGTCCACTCCTCACTAAGTGGCTAGTTGGATACCCACGTGTGATCACCGGCAGGGTCAGCTCCTAATCTCGCTTGTCTCGCGCTCACATCAGTCACGATCTCTCGCACTAGGCCGAATGCCTCCCTCCCCAATGCCCGCACTCGCCACCACAACCAACGGTCAGTATTTATTCCTTGGTATTCGTCGGCTGCATCAGTGCGCAACTCCACTAGGTGGCGTTAGATAGATAGATATATATTATTCTGCAGGTAGGTATGTACAACCTGGTGGCAGAACACTACAATTTAGTTGTCCTTGCTTCGGCGGACATTGCGCGGGCATTTTAGCTTCACGGTGCCCGCCTCGTGTGAATAGCCCTGTGTGATTGGTCACACTATCCTTCTTGTAGGTTTCATACTGTGCACCAGGGCTACTCAAGCAGACCGATTCGGGAGCGCGGAGCCGTTGGCTACCGAGAGCATGACACCGGAGGCCCAGAGTTGCGCGGCTTGCGATAAACTCTGGTACAGTGTCCCGGTAACTCCAATCACGGAAACAAGGAAGTCGACACGAGTACTTCGCAGACCTAATTGGTTTGCAAAAAAATGCTTAATAACATGAAATTTAATTTGCAACGACATTATACGGTTAATCATGCTGCTGAAAATGACAAGTGCTCTAAAGATCGTACAGAAGTTTGCCGTGCTAAGAGAATCAATGCATCTCAAGAAGTACGTTTTGGTTATATTCTGATGTTCTTATATTGTTTTAACAGTAAAATAATGTATTTAGATTGTGTGCAGATGTATTCGGAACATTGCGTTCGAAATTTGAAATCCGATTTAAGAATTTCTTTGAATTATAATCTGAATTTAATATATTTGCTACACCTTTTTTTCTTGATATAGGCTTTTCCCGTGTGATTTTCAATTAGAAATAACTGATTTACAGTGTGACACTGAATTGAGAGAAAAATCTCAAACAAAAAAAATTACTATATTTTCAATTGTAAGTATTGATGTCAAGTTGTAAGTTTGTTAATATAATATTCAAAATTACTCATTAGGCCACTTTTATATTTATTTTTAATAAATTAAATAAATATTTTAAATTAATGCAGTTTTAAGTTTAAAATATCTTCAAAATAATATGATTACTACTTGGTACAACGCATCATCAACGTGGAAATGAATTTTTTTTGCTTAAGTTTAATTTTTTTCAAAAAATACTTCGATTTAAATCTAAAAGTTGACATGTTTTTTGAAGTTTGGTTTCACAGCAATCTAGCATGTAAGCATGCTCTCAGATTTTTATCTCTTCCCCTAACAGATATTACAGTTGAAAATTTGGGGAAAAAATCCAAAATTCCAATTTTTAAGAGGATGTAGTTTTCAAGTGGTACGTTATTTACCAATGATATTTCACAACACGTAACTATACTTTTATATGTAAAAGCACAGAAAAATTAAGGCTGTGGTTCTATTCTTTGTTTGAGAAATTACTCTTTGAAAATTGAATTTCGTTCATTCGCGTTCCATTGACTTGGTTGCCAATATTTACCAAATAAAAACATAGAAGGTATGTAAATAATATTTTTATTTATAAGCCAGAGTATACTGTACTCAATGTTTATTATTCTAGAATGCTAGCTCAATCCAGTGCTGAGAAATTTAGAAAAGAGTAAATGTCTATAAACGCGAAAAATGGCGCACGGCGTAAAACAAAACTTACCGCCATTTATAAACCAGGTACAATAAAAAATTAAAGACGTTTTTGAAGAACCAAAACATAAGGACATTTATGTACAAACTATGAAATTTTTTCGAGATGGTCGAGTGAGCAATTTATTAAATTCTGGACCACTAAAAATGGATTGATCCTATGGCATGTAAAACATGTTCATTAGTTTTGCAAAAATGGCTTCCTCCAAATTCCACTATTATCACCTTCAACCCCCCGATCCTACCTCGCTTTCCCCTCACCAGGTAACTCGTGTGGACGCGAGAAAGATGCGTGCTGCGTGGACCTAATGCCGCAGCGACAGCGCTCTGACTCCCGCATTGCTTCTTCTATCCCAGACCTACCGCTAATGGTCTTACGAGCATCGTCTGGTCCAAAAATTAACTAGAGGTGATACATAATGGCGCAGACTTTCTCGTAGTAAAGTTTTCTAATTTCCTTGGTGTGGACTGGTACTGTACAGTCTTGCCCTTCTTTCTTGCCAGCTGCCATCTATCGCCGCCCAAAAACCTTTTTTGAAATTGTCTCACCTTTTCGGTTTCCAAATAGTAGAAATAAAATATTATATTAAAAATATTAAAGAAGACTAAAATATTGTCCTAAATAACAATTTTCAATCAAAAATTTATAGTCGTCTTTAAGGAAACGGCGTTAAGCGTTACTGTAAATGCGAAATTTGAAGTTCTTTTTTCATAGGATTTCATTGATATTTCGAAAAACTTTATTTTAAGTAACTTGAACTTCCACTCACATACTTAATAATGTATACAAATCCATTGAAATATGCGTATTAACGGCGTGAGAGATATTTCAAAAAATATATGTGTCATTTCTGAAAACAAAAGAATATATCAAAATTAACGTTACGTCAAGTTGAATAATTCCATCATTTGTTAAAGTTTAAAGAAGAAATTTGGAGCTATTCTTGAGAAAATAGCGTTGGAGCGTTTTTGAAACTGCAGAATTTTGAGATCATTTTCACAGAAAACTGTTGAATTTTGGAGAAACCTTATTTAAGATTATTTAAAGCACATGTTCACATAAATACACCAACGTGAAGAAATCGCCTCTAATGTAAATATTACCGAAGTGAGAGACAAGTCAAAAAAATTACATGTTTGTAATTTAAAAAACAACAAAATAATAGAGAAATATCACGTTTATGTCATCTTATACAGTGCATTTAGGGCTATTCATACGAAAATTTAAAACAAATTGAGCCTTTTTGAGAAAATATTGTTTTTGTTATTTTTGAAATTGCAAATATTGCGCGCCATAATGCGCGAAAACTACTAAAACTTTCAAATAAATCTACATGAACTTAATCAAAGAACTGATGAGCAACATATTTCATTTAAAGCAAAAATCTTTATTTTTAATTTTGTAGTTTAAGGAAAAAACCGAAGAAAATTCAAACTTAAAATTTTCGAAAATTCGGAGTTAACAGCGAAAATTGGACCTATGCCACCTTTATCAGTATATTTTACTCTCACATGAAATTTAAAGAAAAAATTTGGAGCCGGTTTTGAGAAAATTTTGAAAATGTCTGGGAGGCTTCATGTAAAGTACCCCAAATTTTAAAGAATGTTTTTCAAAATTTCAAAGTTCACTGAGCCAGATAACTGGGGTTCTTCATTTGGAAAGATCGTACGTGTGGTTTAGGCGCTAGTAGTGTTCACAGACGGACAGACTGACAGACGTACGTTTGGAAAAGAACTACTTTTTCGGTATCTGGGAACTCCAAAACGTGTATTTCCGTTTAAATCTCAGAATCAATTTTCCGCGGCATTACACAACTTTCTCTATACTACGTATTTTACTCCCGTGTACGAGAAAGTAAAAATGTAGGCACTTCAGCGGTATGAGGTGACGATGTACTAGATCGCCGTGATGGATATGGAAACTGGTAGTTGCCAATGTGGATACACGTGAATAGATATGACTTATTCATTTATTATTAAAGAAAGTAAACATTATATTTGGCATCTGAAGAAGTGTAATTTGCGCACGTTTTCTTGAGATCCAGCATTTCTAACTCACTCATTTACTACAGTAGTTAAATTGGAAATAGCAAGGTTTAGCAACATTTGAAAACTAGAATTTTGCTCCCGCGTTGTAGAAAACTTATTTGAATCGGTATATGAGGTGCATGGATGTATCAGTAGCATGTGCAAAGCATAAGGCCACGGTTCAAGAAATAAAAACGATGTCTACGATGTTTTACGACCACCACCACCACCACCACCACTACCACTACCACCACTACGAGAAACGAGTACGAGAAACAACCGCTACGATGTAGTACGACCTTCATCACGAAGGCAAAAGCCGCCATCTCTGTAGATCCATAAACACGAGCTCTTACGGAGGTAAAGAATTTCACGTTTTAACTGAATATTTTTAATGTTTTTACTCTATTTTTGAATTGTTGATTATATTGTTCATTGTAATATGTTAGAGTATAAATGCAAGAAGATTTAAACCCGCACGACGCACGGCGGACTTAATTATTCACTTAGCTTGTAATAATGTGCTGCCTTTCTATTCTTTTCAGCTTTTTGTATTATCTTTTCATTAACCTTTACTTAATGACTGAATATTTTCTAATAAGTGTTTGTTTCATTGGATGGTAAATATTCTGCTACATCACTTCGTGAAAGAATAATTGTAGGAGCTTCTGTAACGACAGAGGGACACGATTTTTTTTCTCGCAATCTCAACAATCAAACGCTGGTGTAACGTGAAACAGTGCAACCTTCAACCTTCCTGCGTCAACTCTTACTATATATACAGAACTCACTTTTTCTAAGGTCGACGAACATATACACAAAAGGGATTACATTGATGCATAATGGTGCGAGTAGTAGGACTTCAAAACCAAAAATCTAGCTTTGCGCAGCGAAGATTAAGTAAACGCTTATAAAAGTCGCTAAAGTTTACCTGTCGCTGTACGATTGTAGTTACAGACATTATTCTCAGCCAGTTTCAGAAGAAATGCTATTAACGTTTTGTACGTCTTTTATTGTTAAAAGTAGGACTCAAGTAATGACATATGTAATTGATTTATGTTGACAAGTTTTTTAAAGACTAAAAAGAACACTTTAATGTTCATAGTTCCGTACATGAATTAATCAAGGTAAATATTTATATAACAATCTGTAAAGACATTTGAAGATAACAGTGATTTATTTTAAGTAAATTCCGGTTTGCATTTAACGAGGTAGCATCTGTTGAACAGTTTTGACTTAGATTGTAACAGTGTCCATGTTAAGGTTTGATTTTATTTTGTTTTACTTTTATCTCTGTTGTGTTTTGCAGTTCTGCTGTAGTATTAGTTTTTTAATAGAATATATTGATGTGTGTTATAATTTAGTTATCATTTCCACATTATCGTAAAACAACCTCCCGCCTTCTTAGGATCCAATCCATTTTGCAGGGCTAACGGAATATCCTTATAGAGCAGACACGTCAAATCGCGCCCGCACGAGCTATTTGCCCGCCTGGAGAGCCCAGCGCTCCTATGGGCTCGGGCAACTTCCCTTGACTTCGCACGTTTCCCCTTAAAATCTAGAAAGGGGTGTACATGCGCAAGCTGGAGCAGCGCAAGGTGGTGAATAGTGGCATCCGACGACATTCTCTCTGCCAGTTTTTTTCTATCAATAACCTAGAATTATATTATGTTGATATTCCTCACTACTTGTGTTTCTTATGTTTATTTTCTTAATAATTTTTCCCTTATATAAACATCTTTGCTAAGTGACCGGAATATGTTTGAATGGCGAAGTCTTTCCTTGTTTTCGTTTTTTGTTGTGTTACGAAATCATTGTTATTTATTGTATTTAACAATAATATGAAATAAATTAACAAGTCTCTATATGTTAACAATTAGCGTTTACCGACGGGTAGCACTTTTAAGAGAAAAGAGCATTCGCCTGTTAAACCTTCTAACCTTTACGTAGAAAGTTCATGCTTTTGTATCACTCTTAAGTAAACAGGATTACAAAATACTTTTGATTCAATTTGTTTTATTTTACTCTCAATTCACATTTTGAAATCGGACTGGTGTATTATTTAATTTTAATGGATCATTTATTTTCCTTAAAGAGAAAATGGGAAGTAATAGAGCTAAATTTGTGACAACTGTCAAGTAACTTCTCCAAAAGACAGGTGGGCCACGTGTCCAGCGAAGTAACATTTCGTTGCATTTGTACCACCCATACTGTTAAATCTCGCGCCAATTTCTCTGGACGCAGGGCCCGCGAGCTCTAGTATGCTTGTGACCATACCCGCGACCTTGACATGCCTATCATAAGAGGATTACTTCCCATACTCAAATTATATGGACTTCCTGTAAAAGTTCTTGCCACCGGAGACTTAGGGACCCGTCGCGGACGTTTGCAATATCGAAAGCTGTAAAGACGTAAAATAGAAATATCATACCTGCTACAGAATATCTTTTATTCAATATATCATTATTACAACTAACTATTTATTTATTTATTTTACGTCAAAAACAGCTAAAAACTGTGTGTGACGTGTTATGGGAGAAGTGACTCCACTCATAGTTTCCAAATTGCGCCGAAACTTAGATCCAGCTTTAATGAAACAAATAACCTATTAAATTACAAAATGATTGTCGGTACTCCGCTAACGTAGTTTTGGTTGTACTTGAAACATCTCTTGAAATTTTGCTCTCTATGTCAAGTTCATTAATGATCAGAATAGGAGGAAATTTTAAAGCATGTAGTGTTTAAATGCGCAACGAGAGAGAAAATATTCAAACCTCTTTGTATGCATGACATGATTTTCCGCATTTCATTTTATAAAAATGTATAAGGCCATCACGGGCAGACTTGCTAGTTTAAATGCTTTTATGTTTTATATAGGGGTTTTATTTTTTAATTTAATGTCACACTACGAGTTTGAACGGAGAGTTTGGAACTAGAGCATGTTTTTACTACCGACACATTCTGCATTCTGCAAGCAGCAACTAATAAAATAGCACGCGTCTCCGACGTGTATGTGTTTGATGTAAAAGTTTAATCAAATTGGCTGCATCGTTACGGAATATCGCAAGTTCAGCCAGTAATTTATCTGTAGAAAGGGCCCACTTCCGAGAGGAACACAGTGAAGATTGAAATTTCAGATCCAGTGGCACAGTAAGTTTTATTAGTGGTGAGCCGCTCCAAAAATGCCAAAGTTGCAGTTGAATCATACATATTTTAGAGGGTGTAGAAAGAAATCATTAAAATTTCTTTCAACATTTGGAGATTTCGGGAAAGAATTATTTCAATTATATTATAACATAATGTTTATAAAAAAATAATCAAATATTTGAATAAAAAAAACAAAACATTTACATAGCAACGGACAAATCACATTTCTGAAGCTTAAGAAATCCTGGGAAGATTATACTTCACCCGCATGCATTATATACAATATTTTTATACTGTTTTTGACTTTAAATCATATCGTATCAAATTACATCAAAACACACCAAAAGGTGACAGACAGGATCGAAAACAATTTGAAAGTCTACATTTTCAAAATTCCAGATGTTTAATCAATATCGGACCTTCCATTTTTTTTATAAAATTACTTTATTTTATTTGCGAAAAAATAAAGAAAAATATTCATGTAATTTTTTTAAAACAAATCGAAAATGACCGTTTCAATTTCGAAGGGCTGTGACATCACTCGGTTGGTGAAAATACTTTTAGGTACTAGTATTGTTCACAGACAGACTTTTGAGGGAAAAATACTTTTTCAGTTACAAAGATTAACGAGGAATTTTGACTGTACTATGTTTACGGGATGTAAAATATTTTAAGAGAAAGTATATTTTGACCGTCTGCTGTTTCATGGTATGGAAAATGTACCCAATATATTATAGACAGTCCAGTTTCAAATGAGGGTTTAACTTTGTGGTTTAAAAAATCTCGTAACAAAAACGCACTCGTATAACGTATGTAAATTCATTACCCGTGCACGTCTTCCAGAATTCTGTAGGAAATATTTATTTAAATTATCGTTCTCCATGTTGTCGTGGCAGGACGCATTCCTTGACGACGGACATGATGGATAAGAACCCAAATTTATTGCTGATTTATTTTTGAAAATAGATTTTATTACATCGGAGCGAATACTATTGTTAACAATCCTTGCAAAAAACGCTTATTTTTTCTGTATTCAAAATGC